>WBMV01004463.1:911012-1243417 GCA_013396655.1 Campylorhamphus procurvoides | reverse complement strand
GGGATGCGGGGAGGGATGCGGGGAGGGATGCAGGCGGCGGGGACCGCCCCTGTGCCGGCGAGGGGAGGCAGCTGCCCGGGGGCAAGGGGGGTGGGCTCCTTCGCTCGGCCCGCCCCCGGGATGGAGGGGCGGCCCGGCGAGCAGGAACACATTAGACACAGAAATGGAAATGAAAAAGACGCCGAAGAAACTCGCATCCCTGGGGAAGCGGTGGAGGGGGGGGGAATCGCATCCCGTCTGGATCCCGCGTGGATCGAGCGTCTGTGGCTCGGATCCAGGCCTGGCAAGGGGGGGATGAATGCCAGGACAGTGTGTCAACATAAATTTAAATTTAGCCCGTCTTTTTGACACCTCCACCTAAAGCTCCAGGTGAAGAGGCACTGTGCAACCATCAAGGACAAATCTTTCCTATTCACAAAATAAATGGTGGATGCTGTCAGTATTGTCATAGCCTTCAGGAGCTGGTGTGGTGTACTGAGACACCCTTGGGTAGAAACAGCCAGCAGAAAGCCTGCAATCCAGCCAAACACTGCACACACTATTGTGTAAAAATATGGATACAGGAGACCTGGTTATCCCATTAAATATTTACTCCCAACTATGCCATTGTGTTTTGCCAGTAATTGTAAGTCAGAGAGACCATAAACTATTAATTCTATAACTGGACACTGTGCAGACTTATTGATCTTTGGTTTTATGGTCTGAGTAAGTCTGTTGCTATCAAAATACACAGTGTGTAAGTTTAAATATAGGTGATATGTGTCCTGTCATTTGCTTCAGTTTATGGTTGTTCATAGCAAGAGACATGAATAAATGGGACATATCCATCACCTTGTCACAGTTTATTTTAGTTGATATTTTCTTAATTTTATTTTTTATAAATTGAGCTGATGACAAAGCAGAAATTCCGAACAACTTGTCTGACAAGAAGTACCTTGTATTTGCTCTGGAAGTGAAAATAACCAGCCGCTTAAAAATTACACAGTCATCTATAAAATATTCCCTTTTGTTATAGTTTTTAAAAAGTCACTTTATGTATCCTTTATTCTTTAAGGGGAAAGTCTTTTGTGCCGTGTTGCAATGCCTGAAAGGGCAAATGCAGAACCTTTTTTAAAACATCTCTTGTCTCTGTGTGGACATTTTGCTATGCAAAGAGCATGTTTTCATCTTGAATGGTTTTTTCTCACCCTCAGTGAAGACCAGCTGCATCAGTGCAAGTAACCACATCCCCATAATGAAGAGCAGAATTAAGCCTTTAATAAAAATGAGCATGGAATGTTTTCTTGCACTTTCTAATCTCCTTGAATAAAAATGGTGGGAATATAAAAGCTGGATCATACCTACTGATACCTGCTCAGGGCCTACAGCTGAAGAGTGAAGGTGCTCCCTGGCACCTTGCAAGAGGTTCCTCCCTTCCCTGGGAGTGGTGGGGTGTGGAGTGGTGGATTGGCGTGTCTACCCTTTTGCATCCTTGCACTGTTTGGTTATCTGCACACGGCCGTGTTTAACATCCTGTTAAACATCTCTTTCTGGAGCACTTCTCTCTGTGTTCACTGTTCTTCCCATTTGGTGCAATGTGGTATGTTTAGTTTCAGGCATACAAGGCCTTCCTTTGTCATTAGCAGGTGGGATAGGGTTCAAAAGGCTTTCAGGCTTTTTTTTCAGTGAGTGTTTTTTTCCTTTTACTCTTTTACCCTTGATACATACAGAGCTCCCACATCCTGAATGGGAATCATGGATGAAGGAGGAGCAAAAAAGTTGGGCTGAGTGAGGTGTCAGCATTTAAGATAAGTTTTAAGCAGTAAGAAATTTGCATATCTCATCTGTAGCAGTATGAAGCAGGAAGCTTTGCTTACTGAAATCATCATTTCATGTGTGCTTTCATCCAGAAAATGTCTAAATGCTACTGAAAGCAGTGAGCCACTTCAGGCAGGCACTCCTATAACCTGCCTTCTGCAGCACTGGCAAACAGGCATCCCTGCAGCAAGCTGATCTTGCTGAAAGCTGTCCCTTTCCTTTCTGTGATGTGGGTGAAATCCAATTAATGTCTAACCAAGGCCTGAATCCTACTTAGAGTTCGGTTTCTTTGTGTAAATCATGAAAGTTTTTGCTGAACAGATCAATGGGCTATTCATTCTTTACACAAGAGGAAATCATAAACCTCTCTCTTTTACTTCTTATGGCCTTTCCTTCCTTCCAATCCTCTTTACATCCAGCAGTGTCTGATACTGTGCTCCTGACAAGACTAGTGCCTTTTTTAAAAAAAATAAAATATCTCTTACATTTTGGGCCAGAACTAAATAATCACACTCCAAATGTAAACCATTAATGATGTTGTGCTTTCCTGTGTGTTCTGCTGCTTGATTCCTGGTATGTTTAGTAAATTATCCCATCAACAAGGTGGGGAAGAGCACTGTATCACACAGAGTCAGCCCTCCCAGGGCTAGCTATACTCTGTGACAGCTACATCAGCTGAAACACTGTGCAGCTTGTGGAATGAGTGTGAGAGCCATCAGGAATCTCCAAAGCTCTGACTGTGGCATGTTTAATGGTTCCTTCAGCAGCTGTGTTCATTCCTATTACAGGATAATAGTGCTCATCTATTTCCATGTGCAGCCCATGTTTTCATGGGCTCCAGATATGTGCAAGGAACAGCCCCAGCCATGGTTTGTTCCGTGGAGTCAGGATGATAAGTATGTGACTTCAGCATCTGTGGTAAAGTGCTTTGTAAATTCTGGGAAACCAGTGTAGCAGCTGGCATCAGTCTCATTTTATTTCTGAACATAGAGATCCAGCTGAAATTAACTGAGAGCTTCAGGAGTGGACTCTGTTAATGTAATGAAGAATAAGGCTGTGTGCTGCTCTCTTCAGTATTTGCCTGTGAAAGAACAAGGTATGGCAATTTCTCATCTGGTGTTAATTGGGACAGCAGGTCAGTGGAGATGGGGCAGTTTTTATCTAATGCAAATCAGGGATCATACTTTTATTGGACAAAAATAAAGTCTTTCATACTGGCATTTGGTTTTTCTCTGGTCATTTCCTCTTCAGGCTGTGCCCTGTCTATGGTGCATCCTTTGTGCTCTGCAGGAAACCTTTTTCTCCTTGATCACTACCACAGGCCTATAATAGACCACGAGGAAGGACATCCTAATTCCCTCTTCACCTCCCTTTAGCTGTACTTCCTAATTTCTTTCTTTCTCCCTCCCCTTAGTTTTATTTCCTAATTTCTTTTTATCTCTACCACTGTCTAATATTCTGCAACTGAATTATTTAAATCTGTTTAGGCCTAATAAACTAGGAGAGGCTGCTTCTTGTGATAAACATGATATTATGAAATAAAATCTACACGATCAGGTTTTGCATTTTAATTGCAAAAGGCTTACAGGCTTTGGACCACATTCAGTCCTGTGTTCAATTCAGCTTCAGGAGGAGTGTAAACACAATGTAAGAACTGCCTGGTCTGTGTGAGACATAATTATCCTATTGCTTTTCAGTAGCAACAAATTTCTCTGGGTGTTGTTAATAACTGATCTCTGTTTTTGCATAATGTTGCTATTTAAGGTCTCAGAGATTTCTACAAATCTGAGAAGATACATTGATAGTTAATGACAAAATAAATGTTTTAATAATAAATCCATCTAATACAGTTCTCCTCTTATTTTCTGTTCTTATCTTTGGTCTTGTAGCAGCAAAAACAGTGTCATCAAGTCTTTTGCTGTTCCATTCTGCTAATAAATGATACACTTGAACAGCAGTTGTTGCACTTCAGCCTGTATTTAAAAAATGGATTTTGTTATAAGCAAACATTTATGTTCCTTATTCCCTTTTTGTCAGTGGGTTTTGACTTAGACATTCTGAGGCATACAACTCACATTGAAGTCATGCAAAGATGCCCCTGAGTGTTCTTAGAGATCTTTACTGTCTATGATGAAAATGGAGACAGCTCACTGTGATTAAAATATACCCTTTATAACCATTGGCCTAGTGCTGAATTCTCCAAGGAGTTATTTCCAATCCTGAAAAGGCTTGTAAGCCCTGGGAAATAAAGGCTCAGTTAGTAGAAAATAAATGCAATCCTCCTGAGGCATGGGGAACAGAGGTGAAAGATGGGTATGTTTAAAATACCTGTGACTCGCCAGTATCTATAACAAAGAGCAACAAAACAAGTGTTGGACAGGAGAATTCCCTTTGCCTAAGGAAGCTGTTGCAACCTGGATGTCTTATTTTCTTATTTCCTCTGATATTCTTTAAATGACTCAATGTCAGTGGGGCTTAAAAAGCAGCCCTAGTTAGGACAGATGAAAGACTAAGTCCTAGGAATCACCAGAAGTAATGGGTGAGCATGGTGTTGTGATGCACTGAATGATCTCAGTTCTGGTTCTTCAGGGTTTGATTATAGAGGTTTGTGATCTTCAAAATGTACTCATGAGTCCACAGGTTTGGGTTCTTTCTTCCCTGGTTTTCACTGCATCAGGGCAGAGTGGGATAACGCTTTTATGGGGAGCGAAACACAAGCACCTTCAGGCAAAGAACCTTTATAACTTTTGTAGGATGAGAACGAGGTACAATAGTACAAGAAGGAGAAGAGAAACAAGGGTATGCAAGAAAAACAAGATAAAGCCACCAAGGACTAGAGCAGTGCCATACTGCTCCTTCTGAAGGGAATGGGCCAAGATCCTCCTGACTTTAAATGAGGCAGGTAGCTTATCTCTTCCCTGACACTGAAAACGCAGATCCAGAAAGTCTTGCTCAAGACAGTACAACCTTGATAATGATAGGAGTGAAATGGCAAGGGGGGTCTCTAACACAGGCCATGGACAGTCACCACCTTTCAGAATCAGCAGCACAGGGCCAAGACAGAGGACTAACAAATTTCTCCGCTGCCTTCTGGCTGCAGGAGCTCAGGGCTGTTCTGGACAGGTTTACTTGGCCAGATTTTAAAAGCCACCACCAAGAGGAATTACCTCCACAGGCAGCCATCTCTGCTGTTGTTCCCATGATCATATTATCAACCTGAAAGTCCTTTGCTGCAGTTTCCACACCTTGTGGAGAAGAGTTTACCCCGTTGTGGCTCTGCAGCCTTGCCAAGGAAGCAGAGCTGCCCTCAGCACAGTGTGGGTGTGTGGATTGTGGGGCAAGGAGTGAAATGGGCTCCATGCCTGAACACTCTGCTCTTTGCCCCTGCTCCCTGCCCTCCCTGTTTGTAGCTTGATATTTGGGATTCCTTGGCTGCAATGCATTTGATGGCTGTTGGCTTGTCCAGATGACCAGGATATAACTCCCTTTGTTGTGTTCAGCTATCCCAGAAGGGCCCTGAGGATACCTGGCTTGCCACCAGCAGTGAAAAGGCTGATGGATCATGCATTTATCTGGAAACCTGTATCAGAAAAGCATCAGGGGTGAAAGAAGAACCAAATCTACTTGTGTGTCTCAGTTGATTACCACTAATTGCTCTGAGAGCCCTTGGGAGGGCAGCATTTGTAGAAGCACAGAAAGTCTCACATTCTGCTGTATGTTATGATGTGTTCCTGGAGGTTGTGGCAAGCTTTTCTAATGAGCACAGGATTTTCAGAAGCCTGGATCTGAAACCAGTTTATGAAGAAGTTGTTGGGGCATACAGCACTCAGCAGAATTTTCTCTTTGCCATGTGTACTGTTCATGTATTTTACTATAAATATAAAATTTCTAAGTGGACTTCTGCTGGTGGAAACATTCTGTGCATTGCCTGATGCTGTGGGAAGCACAGGATCTTAAAAAGAAACCAACTACTGCTATAAGAAAGGTAAAATCCCTCTAGCTATAAATAACAAGCAACAAATTAAAACATGGAGTTTTTAAACTAAGGTAAAGGAGATTAAAAAATACTAAAGAGATTAAAGGTAATCTAGGTCTAGTGAAAAGCAAAATTAGTATTTTGGCTCACTATTCAGTAACACAGAGGTTACAGAATGTGGCAGTGAAACAAGATAACAGGAACAAGTGAAGGAGAGCAAATTATCACATTCTGGGTTTGGGTTAACACTAAACTTAGGTTGTTTATTACCTGATTTAACTGAGATCATAAAAGTTGGCAAATGAAACTGCAAGTGCCTTAGTGATGTTTATTTGTGCAGTTGGCAAATTTGCCAGCTGGAAAACATATAGGACCTGTTTAACCAAGAGAGAAATAATAAAGCCATCCATTAGCAACCATTAGTGTGACCTCAAATGCAAAGATTAAGTACAAATACTGAAGAAAAGATTAATAGGGAAGATGGAGATAAATGGGGAAAAAACGTGATGTGGATTTGTAATATATCACTCACTTCAGTTCTTGAATGAGAAAAGTAGGATGTACAGTAGCTGTCACTCTTTGTACAGTTGCAAAAGCATAATTGGTCATTTCCCATATGTCCCAATAGCAGGTTAGTTTTAATTTTAATTGTTTAGTTTTACCTCAGTGATAGAAATGGGCAGTTGTGACTGTAGGGTTGGTATTTTTAGTAGAGGTAAGGGTGTCTTGACCACACTTCAAGGTCATAGCAATCTGCCTGCAGTAGAGCTGGTCAGTGGTGCTAAAGCAAAAGTCCATTAAAACTGGAGCAGATGCAGAAAACAGGAATGGAGAATGTGTTTCATGAGGAAAGACTAGACCATTCTGGCTCTTTTTAAGGGGAATGAAGGCTGGAATGGTGTACAGTTGCTCTTCATAAGTGAGAGCTATAAATATAGATCTATATCTATACCAGTGAGGTGAAGGAGTGATTATGGACCATAGATGCAACTGAACAAAATTAATGTATGTTGCTCGTGATGAAATTCAGGCTCAAAAAGAACCCCAAAGAAAAAACCAAAACACAAACAAACAAAAAAAGAAAAAATAAGAAAAAGGAGAAAGAAAGGAGGGGTTAATTATCAAAGGAGAAGGATTTTCAAGCCCCCTATCAGTGAGGTTTTCAGAAATACCTCAGTAAACATCTTGGGAAAAATGTGCTTCACTGTGGTTGTTGTGAGCCAGTAAACCAAAATTCTTTTATTTCTGTCTCAGGGAAGTCCAGTGGTCTCAGGGGGCATGAAAGAACTTTCCTTACTCATTGACAGCTTCTAGTAGCCAGTGATTTTTCAAACATAGTTGGATTTTTTCTTCATAAATTCCTGTATATTGGCAAGTGAGATGGGGAATATCCACTGAGCTCCTGTGTGGATTTTCTACAGCAGGCTTTTAAAGTCTAATTGTCATTAATATGTGGTGTTTATGTGGGGATCTAAACCTGCTTAAAATTCTGCCAGGGGAATGACAAGCCAAACCACTGGTCTGACAGATAAGAGAAAGTTAGGACAGGATGGATCTAGGCAGCCTTCCTTTTTATGGCTTGAAGGGAGATTTCTGTCTGAGCTGAACTCCACATTCAGGCACTTTCCTGACATGTGTGTTTATTCCTGCAGCTCTCTCCTGCTGTTTAACCATACAAATATTTCTGTCATCCAGTCCTGAGCTTCCAGGTCTGACAATAATGAGAAGACAGCTGAAATATGAAAGTGGTGCCCTCTTGGAAACCATTTAAAATCTGTCATTCTGACAAAAATGAGGCCACTAATGCTGCTGTATTTAGATTTTTCCTAACCCAAACAGGTAAGGAATTTTTTTTCCTCAGATATTCCAGCTTTGAAGAGCATTTTGGGTCACAGAACAGGGGAATGACTTGGTTGTTGTTCAGTCCCTCCATTGCTGTTGTACTGGATGCAATTCACCATGAGGCTTGAGTATCCCTCTGCAGTTATGAAGGTGCAGAATACAGAAGTTTGTATGCTTGAATAAGGAGAGAGGTGACTTGAAACCTCACAGAAAATCTAAACTCCGCCGTGTTACAACCTGGCCCAGAAGGAGAGGGATAACCCAGGTTCTTGTTAATAAATCCCTTGGGGTGGATTAGAGTGAAATGACACTGAATAATCATTGTTTGTAAACATATGTAGGTAGGGTTTATTTTACAATAATTTCATTTCAAAGGTAAACAGGTATGTTGCTATTTTGTGTGCTATCATTTACAGTAATGCAGCAATAGAAAGGCACAAAAATAACACTTAAGGAAATGTATAAGGAAAGGAAGAGAAAGAAAGGATAAGAGTGGAAAGATATATACAGTCACCACCTGCTGGATGCAGTGGTGAAACTTGGGAGTTGCAGCTTCCATGCCTTTGGCTGAAGAGATGGTCTTAATCTTTTGGGGTTGGGGGCATCCCCCCTAAAACTCAAAGACTTCATGAGTTGTTATGCAGGTGGGAACGCCTGGTACCTCACCTGGGGCAGGGAGTTTGGCAATGGATGGTGTCCTGGGGCACGTCCCAAGTCTCTGATACCTCCTAGGACTCAGCATCCATCATGGTCCAGCACTTGAGATGAACAACCCAGGCCAGATGCGAAATGTCTCTGAGGTTCTCTGGAGGAATTTTTACAGCGGAGTCATCACATATGGGAGGACATGGGCACAGTAAGAAGGACTATCCCACCTCACAGGATTTGCCTCATCAGCCTCTTCCCTTACCTGGAAATCCAGTTTGCAGCCTCAGGTGTGCACACCTTTCTGCACCTGGGATAGCTGGACAGTGGCACCCCCTGACCTGATCCAAAGGTCCTTTCCCCGTGGCATATTCAGGGAGGGGTGGGCTCTGCTGGGTGGGCAGCTGTTCCTTTTCAGTTTGCTGCAGTGCACAAAAGTCTTTTGGTGACCTTACAGGGTTTAAGCTATTAACTCTTTCAGTCTCTGACTCGCCAAGGTAACTGCATTGACTGATTTAGGCTTCCTTAAGTAATGAAATAAATTAGCAGTATTTCTGCAGGTGTGTGTTGCAACTCAGTTGCCACATCACATCGGAATTAAAGAGATTATCTTTGCACATTTCTGAAGAAATGTTGACCCTTATCAATTAGTACAAATACAGTTGTATCCAGGCTCATGCTTTAATTTTTTCATGTCCTTTTTTTTTCACCACAAACTACAGCAGCTTTCCAACACACAGGCTCCTTAACACACTGGGCCAACTTCTGTAAGAATAATAGATTCCAGGGACTGAGGGAGAGGAAATGATTGCAAAACTATTGATCATAGTTGACTATTTTAAGAAAAGGGCAGCACGAGGGAAGCAAAACAGAGATAATGGGCTTCAGTAAAGCAAACATGGATGAAATTTGTGAGAGGATTCTTTTGGGAAGATAATTTAAGGATAAAGGAGTGCAGGAGAGATAGCAATTACTGAAAGAAGCTGTATTTAAGACACAACAGCAAATTACTGTGCTGTGAAGGAGAAAGGAATCAGCATAAGAAGGAATAGCTGCAGCAGAAGCTCTTTAAAGTCTTTGATGTTAAAAAGGAATTTATTTACAAATTAGGAACAAGAACATCTGGTTAAAGTTGAGTAGAAAAAAAATAGACCAAAAGCGTATGGTGAACCCAGAAAGATAAACTACACAGTGACTTCCTACTGTTGAGGTGATAGAAATTAATGTGAAAAGGTTATATGAACATTACAAAAGCAGAAAAAGGCAAAGTAAAATTCCAGCGGATTCCTTAATAGGCAAGGATTGCAAATAATAGACCATGATGAGAAAGCCAAGATATTTAAAGACATCTTTGCTTCAGGCATGACATAAATTGTGAGCAAATGCCTAAAACATTTAAGTTGTTTACAAGAGCACAGAGCAGAGAAAAAAGAGGTTATAAAATGTTTCATGTGTTATGTATATTGAAGTTAGAGTGGTCTGGTAAAACTGACCCTGAAATATCTAAGACACTGAAGCAATATCTGAGCCATTAACAGCCACTGGTAACGAAAGAGGAGAAGGTCTGTTGAGAACTAGAAGAAAACCCACTGAACCCATTCTTTAAGAAAGGAAAAGCAAGGTTCAGAGAGATAACAAGTCTATGCATGTTATCCTGAAAGATACACAAGAATCAATGTATAAAGTACCTAGAGAATATTAAGCTGATAGCAGAGCAGGTTTGACAAGAATAAATAATGTCAAACTAATGGTTTCCTTCTTTGTTTCCATGGATAAAGGAGAAGCAGTAGGTATGTTTTGACTCCGCTAAGGCTTTTTGCATGGTCCCACTTAAGATGCTCTGAAAGAAACAAAGGAACTGTTTCTTAACCTCGGGAAAGTGAAATTGAAATATAAATTATAAAATATGGAGTGGAGATACATGATTGCTCCAGTGGAGCCATGACAAATGACAGTGTCATAATATGATGCTGTTACAAAACTAAGCAAATCTCACACTGTGAGGCACTGACAGAAGTGTTGTAGGTAACATATGAACATATGCAAGGTAATTATCCTTCCCTGCTTGACCCTGGGATGCTGACACTGGCATGGGGCAGTTTTGGACATCACACGTTCTCAAGTGTTGCCAAACTGGGAGGAGTCCAGAAGAGGGAAATAAAAAAGGTAGGAGGTAAAGAAAGCATGGCCAGAAAACAAGAGCCAAAGTCGTGACTTTTGAGAAAAGATTGAAGGAAATGGTTTTGCTTGGTATAGAAAAGAGAAGACTAGAATAAGATGCAATAATAATCCAATATTCAGGGCCTGTTAAAGAGACAGGTATCAATTCGTTCTCAAAGACCCTTGCAAAATAGACTGTGATGAACCCAATGAATTTTCACTGCAGATATTTTGGAGTATGGTATTAGGCATTAGCTGTGGTGCAGTGCCTAAATATGCTACACAGAAGAGTGCTTATGGAAGGGTTATAAAATCAAGGTAGACAAATTATTAGACATGTTCTAGGTATAACAGCCCAATCCTTCAGAGAGGGAAAAGGACTGTATGATCCTAGGAGGTCCTTGCCAGGCTTGCATTGCCATTATTCTATTAAATTAAGACCAGGAACACAGCAGGATTGACTGTTATTATCCTCGCAGATGATTTTCAGTTCCAAACTTCAAATATACAAGGCTATTATAAGGCATCTTTTGTTTTATATGGATGTTAAACAACCACAAGTAAGAAAGGAATGTGATTTTTTTTTTTAACTGTCTTTAATTCGGGGCCAGTTAAGGAAAAATATGTGGAGAACAAGATGTAATTAAGGAACTGTGGGAGGCCTGTGAAGGATTAAATCTGGTGTGTACAAGGAAATCCCAATAACTTCAGCAGGCTGGTCGAGCCAGTAGCCTCACTGGCAGAAATCAGCTAATTGCACCTACCCCAAAAGTCCATTCTTAGGGTTATTGTGGAAGAGAAAATGGATGATAAGACAGAATACCAGGTGAAACACCAAGCATACAAGAAATTGAAAGGCAAAAAAAGGTGCAGGAAATTCTGAAGACCTAAATAATCAGAAGCAGTAGAAGAGAAATATGTTTAAGCCCAAAATCTTCTCTGTGTTTGTCATAGAATCATAGAATATCCTGAGTTTGACCCCACAAGGATCATTGAGTCCAACTCCTGACTCTGCACAGTACAACACCAAAAATCACACCAAGTGCCTGAGAGCATTGTCCACATACCTCTTGAACTCCAGCAGGCTTGGTGCCATGGACACTTCCCTGGAGAGCCTGTAACTGGGCAGAGCCTGTAAAGGTTTCCAAAGTTGTCATTTACTTGTTTGTGCTCTCCAGTCATGTGGTCTAGAGAGGTGGTTACTGGAGGGATATGACCCCAGTCCTCTTGGGAAGCTGGGAATCTAAAACTTGACTTTATGCCGTCACCTCAGTGCTGCTCCACCTCTAAGACCCTCCCAAATAAAGGGTCTGTATGTAAAGAATATGCCAGTTCATGTTTTTAATCAAGTCTCCACCACCACAGCAGCAAAGGGCATTTTTTGCTAGCTGCCACAGATGATGCATTTATCAGAAAAGCTCTGGGGCCTTGAATGCCAGTTGTGGGGCCCCAGGTGTGAGATGCAATACAGGAGTTACCTGTGAAAGGGCCAAATGTAGTGCTCTCCTTACTTGCTGGGTCCATGTACTCCATGCAGTGGCTCTGACAGCTGCCGACAGCCTTGAAACAGGGAGGCTTTAGTGATTGCTGTGAATTTGGCTGGTGTGACCAACACAGCCCTCTGTCAGCCACCTTAGGGGTCCCTTAAGTGCAGTGGACAAATATCTGTGCAAAGACAGTGTCTCACCTGTGTCCTCATGTCCCAGGCACTGCAGTGTCACCCAGTCTGAACTGATCCTCAAGGATGAGCTCATGGAGCAACAAAAAGGACAGAGCTCCTTTCACCCCACCTGGGCACACAACAGCCAGGAACCTTATAGTATGGTGCTGGGGCTTCCTGCCCCAAATGTTGCAAGATCCACATGTGCTTGAACCCCTCTTCTGTGGCAGTGCTGCTCTGAGGAAAGGGCCTTGGGAGCTCTGCATCAAACATGAGTCCTGGGGTTAAGCCTGGGCTCTGTGTATCCTGTAAAGCAGGGGAGGCAGGTGGGCAACCTCAGCAAGACAAGTGGGTCTGTGATACAAATGAAGCTGCCCTGTTGGTCTGGGGCACAAAGTTTTCCCTTTCCCACAAAGTGACCAACATAGTGCACCCATTGCATCCTGAATCTCGATGACTGGCAGCAAGGGATCCATTACAATGAGGTTTCCACTCCAGCAGAAAGCCTGGCATCTGCTATGGTGTGCTGTTTAGAAAAGGCACAGAGTAGGAGGGAAGGAGGAAGCTGTTCTGAGGAAAGTATGTTTTCTGAGAAAGCTTCAGATGCAAAGGGAATTAAGTTTGAACGAATTCTAAGTTTATTCCACATTAATCTCCTGACTGTTAATCTGGAGTCATTATCCTTAACCACCAGTGACTGCAAATGCCCTGCTTGGCTTTCTGAGCAGAGACAGGGAAGTACCTGCACCTCGGAATAGCAGCAATAGATAGTGGGCAACAAGAGCTGGGTGAGGGAGGTAACAATCCTCAGCAGGTGGGGTTTGTTAAGTCTTTGTTCTCAAGCAGACTCCTGCTGTTACTGGTAAAGGAAAAAAAATTGTGATTTTTCTGCATGTAACCGAGGCAAGCAGAACGCCTGAAATATCTGATGTATGTCTGCTCTGGAATCCCAAGAACCCCATGTCGTGTGTGCTTGGGCATGAAATAGAGCTAGACCCTAAGGCACAGTGACCTATAGGTCTTAAATATGTCCACTTGATTCTTGACAAGAGGCAGAAGCAGCCATAAGATCAGCATCTTTGCCTCATAAAGCCTGGGGCTTTGAGGAGTTACTCGTGGCAATCATTCACCTTGTACCTGTGAGCAGTTTTTGCTGAGAGGAAATAACAGCAAAACTTTGTTCCTGTAAAGGAGAAAGATGTGGTATCTTAATTAGCTAAAGCACAGAGTTAGTTAGCTCTTCTGCTAATGATGCCTCAGGTCTCGCTGACCATCAACAGTAAAAGAGACAAAAGACTTGACATATTTCTCTACCAAAGGAAGGTTTATGTACAGTCCTTACTTTAACTTTGGATATTCTTCTTAACATATTACAAGCAAGTCCTCCCTCATCAATGAACAAGACTAAAATTTAAGAAAAAGCCTTTTAGTCTGTAACTTCGAGCACCTCAACAGAGAAAAACATTAATATGCAATGATGTGATTTCTGTTTTCTGTATCCAGTATAGTTATTATTGCAGACAATGAAGTAGCCTGTGCTACAACCAGCTAAGCTCACATTTACTTGAAGAGAGATGGAGATTTAGTCAATAAGCAGCACAAGATCTGCTTATCTTCCTCGTCTCAGGAGCTACTGAAGAGGTGTCTAAGTATGTGTTGCAAAACAGTGTCAGCATCCCTATTTATCTAACAAGAAATTGGACACCTTTTGTACCAGGAGAGAAACCGAAGGGAGGAAAGATTTGCAGCAAGGGAGAATCAATAATTTGCAAATACTGAAAACTCACCGTGACATGGGAGCATGATTCTCCCCCCCCATCCCAGCTTAATCACCATCAGCAGTGATTAAAACCTCCCTAAAACATGTAGAATCTTTTAGCTGGGATGTGATTAAACAATTATCTCAATGAAAAGCCAGACAAGTTAAAAATTGATTTGGGCTTTCCTAGCTCACATGACTAAGTTTCAACAGTATTTTTATCTTGAAATCAGCGTAAATATTCTTAATAGATGCCTGTATAACATCAGCTGAAAATTAATAAACACCTTGCATAAGTGGCTATTTTCTTGATTTCACTGGCAGTGAAAGTATTGTGAGACAGAATTAGGAAGACTCAATTTTAATATATTTTAGTTATTATATTTTTTCATTACTTCTTTTTTTCCTCTTTCTCAATTCATCTCTAACCTTCAGATTTCTGTGGTTAAAACAGACCACTGTGCATCAGTCTTTCTAAGCAGTGCAGACCAAAAAGCATCACACAGCAATTTCTGCACCCAGCGGGGAACTTTGAATTATAGCATGTTTCAAAAAGACATCCTGGGTTGTTTTTCAATTTGTTACAAATTCTGTTGGATTGCCTCAGTCTTTATCTGTAGATATTTGGGCTTTTATTTGTGTTTCATCATCCCAATAAAGTACCTTTCGTTGGAAAGCATATATGTGGCTCCTCTTCTAAATGAAAGATACATTTACTTTGTGATAGTTCAGGCGTGCGTTTTACATGTAGTATTGTGACAGTATTAATGAACTTCACACCTGGTACCAATCTCAGGAAGGAGCTAAATGGACATGCAGAAATCCTTGTGATGCTTCCATCTGATCCAGGGCCAAAGGCAAAGGGTGTTGGTGAAACAAGAGAATCATCTTGTTTTGCTGTGGCCTGGATTCTCATTAGACACATTGATTAAAAAAAAAAATTGAAAAATTGTGGCTGTGCTTGTGATACGTTCAGAATTTTCTGTATTAAGGAAAATATGGAACACTTATTTAGAATATTTGTCCAAAACATCTGCCTCAAGTGGAAAAGACTGACCTTAATTGCAATTCCTCCCATATCAAATATATTGCATTGCTTTTGGAAGAACCATTATATCTCAGCTACACCAAACAGCTATTGGTGATGACTGTGGAGAATTCACTGGTTGCTAAAGCTGGTTACAGTCTGTACCATCTCTAGATTTTACTTTCCATTCTGTGGGAATTAGTTCCTGTGCTATTTTGGGTCTACTAACAATATTAGTGATGTGATATTTTCTGCCTGCTGCCTCCTGGTTTGTCTGTGTTGTGGGGTTTTTTTATTCTTGGTATTTGTGTTGAGATTGCATTGCTTAAATGACCTCTCTTTCTTCTTTCTTTTCCTCCTTTAGAAAAGAAATACTTCCCCCATTTTCCAGTTGATCAAGGCTTAGAAACCAAATGCCTCAGGTGTTTTCAGCCTCTCTTGAGCTTAACCTTGTTTGTCAGGATTCTTGCCAAGCGCCTCAGGATGCAAAAGAATCACATACACATCATCTGGGAATAGATTTTGTGTTCAAGCCCAGGCTGAATTGACTTACTGCTTATATAGGGTACTGGGGAACACACATTCACGACATCTGTCTTCAAGCCAGGGGCTCAGTTAAGGTCAGGAGAAACAAAACTCCAAGATTTATATTTTAACAATTGTCAGGTATGTTCTGCTTTCCTGTTTTTTTTATTCTTTTTCACATGCCCAGTATCCAAGGGGGTGTTTTCTGGTGCCTAATGTTTTCTGGTGCCTAATGTTTTCTGACAAATTGAATGGCAGCGTCATGTTCAAACTAATAAAAGGTGTCTGATCACAGCACATTTTTGTAGTTCAGTCTTCTTTTGTTCTGAGCAGTTTCTAACTTCAAGATGAGGTTAAAGATGATAAACTTTGCCTTCCTAATGTAAAGATGATCTGAGTTTGAATGCAAATCTTGCCAAACCTCAGCTGTATCACTTGGATACAGTCTCTTAATTGTGTTGGTCAAACCCCCTGCAATTTCACAGGGATCCTTGGGAGCACTTTGTCACAGGGAAGGAAAATGCCCTTCTTGGTGCCATTACTACAATTTGAGCACGTGTGCTGGGCATGCATCTTAACATATACCTGCATCTTCTTTTTTGAAAGGTGCACATAGTAATTTTCATTTTTCCTACATTTACATGCTCATGTCCCTGCACTGCCATTTGCTGTAGCATTTGAATATTTCAGCCACATTCATTTTCTTGTAATGAATACTACTGGGAGAATTAGAACACTGAGGGACTTTTTTTGATGTATCTGGAGCCAAGGACAACTAAGAGAGCCATTAATAGTGGTTTTGGTGCTTGCAGAGCTGAGGATGTGAGATCCTGGGATACTAAGTCTCTCACATAAAAGAAAAAGGTTTAGGGGAGCTACAGGTCTGCAGATTGGGAGAGCATCAGGAAATGGGTTTTTGGAGGCTTAGAATACATGAGATGGGGCTTTACAACAAAATCATTTCAGGCCAGCACTGACTTTTTAGCTCACAAAGGACTGAGGCTACTATTAGGGTAGCTGGTTCTTCAGGGATGTAGCTGCGCTTCCAGGGATAGATATCCCATCCATGGAAGTCTTCAAGGTCAGGCTGTATGGGTCTCTGAGCAAGTGGTCTAGTGGAAAGTGTCTCTGCCCATGTCAGTGAGGTTGGAACTAGATGATCTTCAAGGTCCCTTCCCACCCAAGCTATTCTATGATCCCTCTGGGTGCAGTTTGAAAAGCTGAGGAGATGCCCCTTTCATCCTTCTTTCCTTCTCTGGAACATTCATTTGAAGACCAAGTGCAATCTGGCAAATAGAAATCCAGCATATAAGCCACCTTGAGTTCCTCACAGCATTATTCAAAGCATCCAGTAGTTGTCAGATGTTGCATGTTGACCCACATTGGTACTTCCTACATTAGATGTCTCTGAAATACTGAACTTGTAAAATCTGCATATTCAAGTATTTGAGTATGAACATAACTAGGGCTCTACGTTTGTGACACAACCATACCTGAAGAAAAACAGTTTTCTGATAGTCCAGTTTATCTCACTTAGGCTGAATTTATCCCATCAGGAAGCACCCTGAGGTGTCCAGGCTCTAATGAGCGGTGATACCATTCTTGTCTTGGTCTGGAGAAGAAACCTGTGCTCAGAGAGCCCCCTCAGCAGCAGCAGATCTATTTTAGATTTTGCACAGTGATGTTCATGTGGGACATCTCTGAATCAGCACCTTACTTTGATGAAATGCTGGGAGATCTCTTTGCCTTGCAAAGGATGGAGGTTTCCCAACAGCCTTCCATGTCCTGACAGCATCTGGCCAGACTTCACAGTCCAGCGAGTGCTGCATCCAGTGTGGTGCAGTGGGTGGTTTCTGACGTGCACAGCCTAACCCAGCAGAAGCATCTCCTCACTCAGACTCAGTTTCTCCTGTGATAGCCAAAGCTCAGTTGCTGAGGCAAGCCTAGTTCAGTGGCTTCACTTTTCAGGACTGCTGAGAGCATGAGATTATTTTACACAGCATGCCTTCCACCCTTGTCTTAGCCTCTGGCAACATTCCTGTTCCAAACTGCTCCCTTATTTTTGCTGAAAATGTCAGCAAAATTAGGCAATTTTGCCAGACACTGAAAAAAGAATACAGCCAGGAAAAAAAAAGAAAAATTGTGATCCACTAAAGACTGTGGGGAATTCTTGCATAATTTGATCTAAAGCAGCCTGCTGTGGCTCCTGTTCCAATTACTGTTCCTTTTTGACAAATCAAGGATAACTGATGTAGAATTAAACCGCTTGGGAAGAAGAATAAATCACAGTCATCAGGCTGCAGAGTGTTTCATTAAGTAAGTAAATCTATCAGCTTTACATGGGGGGAAAAGAAAAAAAATAAAAGAAGAAAAAAATTGTCTTTCAACCTAGGCAGTTCTGAGGGGAGAAGGGCTGTGTGGTAATGAAAAACAACACAGTACTGAGGTCAGAGAGAGGGAAGGGATGTGAAAATGAACAGTCAGCAGGTGGTTCGAGCAGGTGAAGGAAAGGTGGGAAGAGAGTAAAACATCCCATAAGGCAAAGATGATTGTGGCCTTTAAAAAAAAAAGCAAATCAGCAGCCCAGCCCTTTTCTAGTTTTGATCAGGAAAAACTCCTTCATCTTGGCCAGGAGGAGTTCTTTGGTCTTGTAGCACAAGTAGGTGGTGAGAGTGGAGTGAGAGAAAAATGAAAAAACTGGGCCACATCTTGCTTAAAAACTACAATACTGGGGGCAGAAGGTGTTTTTTAGGGTTGTACCAAGCTGTGTGAGATGTGCTGGGGCAGCGGAGGTGTCAAGTGGAAGAAGAGGATGTTGCTGGTGGGAGAGGGACAGATTTAGCAGCCCAAGCTCAGAGAGGGTTGGGGAGGAGGGATATGCTGTTCCCACCAAGAGCATTTCCGTGCACCATTTCAGATATTGCCAAGCGAAATGTTGTTGCAGGATTGGACAAAGGAGGGAGGGGATTGATGCTTCTATTGCTACTCTATGTGTGGGCATAAAGAGTATGTTTTCTTCATTATTTATGGATCTTCATTCTCACAGAAACCTGCATTCTGGTAGCTGTAGAGGCTGAAATTTTCATGTTCAGGTATAATGAGACATTTTATGGTACTGAGGTCACCTAGGGATAGTTCCAGGCTAAACAGGCAGACCTGTTTTCACAATGATTAGATTGTGGTGACGTCCCCATTTTATTCCAATAAGTAAACTAAACCCACCCACCTACATCACATAGTTGAAACAGTCATCAGAAAATAATTAAGCTTTCAGCAAACACTAATTTGAAGCAGCAGTGTACCACTAATTTAGATTTTCATCCCAATCCCCTACCAACTCAAGTTGTTTTTCCAGATCTATGAATGTTTTTCCTCCTTTCTGTCTCTGATTTTAAATATAAGCAGATGGAGGGTTGAGAAAAAAACAAAAAGGAAATGCTACATACTTTTTAGCTATTGGTAAATGCCCAGATAAAGTGTCCTCAATAGATTAAAGAAGTAAGCTCTTAAGAAGCTTATCTAGCCTCATCTCCTACTATTTGACCTTTATTTTATTTTTTTTTGGAATTAGCATTGATTTGATTTTTTTCCTGATATCTTTCTTCCTGAGTGGTCTGTCTTTGCAATGTGCCTTGGTGTGTGCTGCACATACATGGGAGGCAGCTCTGAGGACAGAGGGTGTTCAACTATCACTTCAAACACTAGAAGAGGGGACAAAACACAGAGAAAAATGATATTGTAGAAAATGTGAGATTCTGAAAGCTGATGAGGCAGTGGGAAACACACAGTTCTTGTACTAACGTGTCTGATAGCAAAATACTTAATCACTGAGAGGAAAGAGTGAAGAATGGGCTCAGAACTTTGCTGTACCTTGCTCATTGTTGCACATGGGGAAGGCAACATAATCAACAATACCAAACTTTCTGAAAAAACCAACTCTGCAATTTTGAAACAGTGGGTCAAAACTGACATGAACTCATCCAAAGCCTGAAAATTTCAAAAAGAGTTCATTTGGGCCAGGAACTTCATACCAAGCCTGTAAGCTGAGCAAAACAGCACCACTGTGAAAAACAGCTCTCATGGGGAAAAGTGCTGGGAGCTCCTGCAGTGTCACAGAGCTCTGCAGAAGGAAGGGCTGCTGTGGGTTTATAAGGGGCAAGGGAATGCCCTTCAGCCATACAGAGTGAACTCAAGTTCTCTTTGAACATTCTGGTGCTGAAAGTTTCCCTGAAGGAGGAGAAAACCTTTTGTACGATGGAAACAAATGCTAGCTGTATGCCTTAAAGAAGTGAAAGATGTGAAGGTTGCCTTGTGTGGAGCTGAGACAAAAGCTTCAATGAAAACTCTTCAGAAAGCCAATAAAATGAATTTTGAGGTCGCTCTGTGCAGGTCTGCTTGAAAGCTTCCACCTGTATCAACAGATGTACCCTTCTTCCCACAGGAAGGTTAGAGACACAATTCCCATTTACAGCAGCCCATTTGGTGTTTTAGTGGGTGTGTGTCTTGCAACCCTTTTTTGTACCACAAAACTGAGGTCCTACCCCAACTGGACAACTCTGCTTTGCTTCCTACACTGTCAGCAAATCAAGCAGGAAGGAAAGTTTCTGATATTCCCAGCTGTTCACCAGCAACTTCATGGGTCTAGTTTTCCACATGCACAATTTCCCTTGACTGACAAACTGCTGAAACTGGTGAAAAGTGCACTGGACCAGTAAACAGCAAATCTTGCTGCTCTTGCTTAATTGTCAGTGATGATTATTTGGCCACTGTCATGGTGGTCACTACAGAAGCCCAAAAAATGAAGAATTGCAGTCTTCATAGAGTCCAAGACTAGCATGGACTCTATCATGCATTTGAAATTAACTAAGTGGTATAGTCTTCAGGAAAATTGTGTGATACTAAAGCAGTCATAGCTGTATCAGCCAACAAAGCCCATGAAAAAGTCTTGAATTATCTAAAGCTTAATTCAGAGTGGGAAGAAACATGTCCTAAGAAGACATTACTCAGTATTCAGTGGAAAACTTAACTTTATAGCCACTTTTCTAAAACAGCCTAAGAAGGTTTATGAGAAAAGGATGAAGCAAAGTTTCCATTAATGAATCAGGACAACATTTGAAAAGCAGTGGGAGTCAGAAGGGAATCCATCTGCCAGGAGACTGTCTAAATGTGACAGTGTGTGTGTCCTTTGAAAAATTGGATCTGGTTATTCAAAATCTCATTGTAAAAGAGATCCAGCTACCAAGAAGTCTATTCCTCTGAGCCTTCATAGAGCAGTTAACATTATGCCATACAGTACTTTTGGTGTCCATCTAAGGGGAAATATATACAGAACTGTGTCATTTACAAATACAGATTTTACTACAGTTTTGCTTTTTGGATCACAATCATGAACTAGTGAGTTGAACTCCGCTTTTACATCATGCATGAATGATTGATGTTCTTGCATGGCAGCAGATTCCACTGTGGTGAGGCTTCTTGGGGTACACTCTAGCTTGGGCCTTCAAGTGAGCCCCAGAGTTCCCTCCCTGGGATGAAAGGATGCCCAGAAAGACCCCAAATGAGAGTAGTGACCACAGCAATGCTGAAGGACCCACCCGTGTGTGCCAACAAGAGTGATGGTCCAAAATGCCCATTTGCACCCATTATGGCTTTGCTCATGCAAATGTTGCATACTTATGTTACCCCAGGAATAATGCACTGAGCTTCTGTGGGACTGCTTTGCAGAGTTAATCATATATGCAAGTCTTTGCAGACCCACCTGGAGAAGTTCACTCCACCAGGGAGGGCCCTTGTGCCATATTTTAAAGACTTAAGAGGGACATAAATGATGTATAACTTTTTACACAGGTTGTGTACACACATATGCATTTCAATAGCATAGTCAGTGCTATTTGAAGTATTTATAGAAGTGCTTTGCATTCAGCGGTGAGTTGAAAAAACAAAAAGAAATCTCTGCTTCAACTGACATCTCAAAGGGATATTTAGAAACTTTACTGCCCTTTCCCCTGAGGCCCTTCCCACGATAGCTGCAATACCGAGACATGGAAGGTTAATTAGTGAATGTTTTTAAAGGACTTTGAAGATGAAAAGCTTTCTTTATTTCTTTCTTTTAATTTTTTATTTTTTTTTACACTAAGCCTGCTGATGTTTGTGAAGGTGGGATTTCTGTCAGCTTCTTTGTTTTGCATTCTGCACTGAAGTGGTTTGCTATGAATTCCTTTTATTGCCAGGTTTTCAGTAACCAGTTTGTCTGCTCTGCTTTACCTGCTGCTGCCTTTTGGCCTGCTGCCTTCCCTACCATGGCCCAGCAGAGCCCAGGGTGCTGGCTGATGCAGAGGGATGCACAGCACCAGCAAATGCCACTGTGGGCCAAGGGGAGGAAACTCCCTGCCTGTATCTCCAGCAGAGTTATTCCTTGACTTCAACAAGCAACAGAAATGTAACCTTGCAATCCAGGAAATGAATGAGGCTTATTGAACAAGATCTGTGAGGCTAACTCTTCTCATCTACAAAGGCAACCCACTCTGATGTTCTGCTCAGTATAATACATCCTACCCTTGCCAGGTCGAAAAGATGTGATGGTGGCTTTGCCACTGGCAAGTTTGACAAAACCTTCTTTCATGAAATTCCCTGCAAAATACCAATGTTTAAAGAGTCAAGTGCTAAACAGTCTGCATCTTATTCATTTAAACACAAGAGCTCAGCAGCAACAACAGGCTTTGAGTCTAATTCTCAGAGCTTCCTGTTGTTTCAGTAAAAAACTTCCCTTTCTCTTCATCAAACCTATTGGGTAATTCTTTATCTACTACACACACTTCCACAGGGACTGAAGAATGGAACAAGGCAAACAGCAGTCTCCTTCATCACACAAGTCAGTGTGTTTCCATATTCAATAAAATTAGCTAATGTTATTCTACCAGCAATCTTGATGTGTCTAATTAATTATTAAGTTTTCATTAACTGGACCGCTGTAGTACTGGGAAATGTTATACCTAATAGAAGTAGGTTTATGAAACAGCTTATATTGCTAAAAATACATTTTGGGTCATTTACACGTGACATGAGGATACCTTGCGAAGATGCAAATAGCAACCATTGGACTTCATCTCAGCCACTGCTAGTTACTTCACTGTGTGTTGCTTTTTTTGCCTGCATTGCTCCTGCATGTGGTGTAATACACCTTCCCTATACAAAAAGCATCCAGAGTACTGTGTCTGAAACCCACCACTTGAGCAAACCAGCAGTGTTACTGAGAGTTTGTGCTGAGCACTGGGCAGGGTGAGAATTTTCTGAAATGAAAAAAAAAAAAAAGTAAATGTAAAATTTCATATTACTAAATGAAAAAATAAGGCATTTCCCCAGCAAAGAGTCAAGAATCCTTTTTAGCCAAATCTCTGTTAAAATATTTATTGTAGGGCAATATGATGTTGGGGAGAAGGCATTTATACTACATAAATAATTCTCCCTCTTTTTCTTGGAATTATATTATAAATTTTCACTACAAGTTTCCCAAGCACTAATTTCTCACTGCCCGTGGGTAAGCAGTCACTCTCCATATATTTCTGTTTTCATTATAAAGAGTGTCTCTGTTAGATATTTCAAGGCAAAAATTATAGTCAATATAACAGAGGAAAAGCCATAAATCCATAAACTGATATAAAGCCCTGCTGGCTCAGTGGATGTAAATCAGCAGGGCTCCATCATGTTACGCTCCCTGGAGAGCCGAGGCAGCCCCAGTAACAGGGACTGACTCTTCTGCTTGGTGAACAGGGCTGACCTGCCAGAAGGGTTTCAAGAGTGGCTGGAGTCAGGGTTTCCCTCTAATTTCTATCAGTTTTATTGAAATTCTGGCTGTTTGTCATCAGACCAAAGGTCCCCATAGCAAACCATCTTTCTTCTCCCAGTGGCTGAAAGCAGGTGCTCTATGAAAGTGTGAAAGAAAGAAGGCATCTGTGCTCTTGAGGTAATTCAGTTTGTAACAAACCTATTTATTAATTTCCTGAGAGCCTCTGGGTAATATTTTTAGCATTTCTTGGTGTGAGAAAGCATGAGTTGTGGTCATTAAATGAGTTTGAAATAGATACTAACAGAACAGCAGTATTTCACCCAAGAAACTTTTCTGAGCAAACATTTTGAATGATAACCTCAATACTCAGTAACCCAGCACTGAGGAGGAAATATCATCTCTGAGCCCATTAAAAGCCCTTTGAGGTAATACCTTCCCTATGTAAGCAGCTGATAGGTTTGCAAAATAGGAAATTACATCCTGCAAGAGGATATATATGTGCCTGTGCCCTGTTCTACCTGCTGAGCAAACCTTTTGGCGTGGAAAGGTGAGACCAGAAGACTACATATCCAGCATCTCTTGGCAGAAGAGACGCTTGGTACAGGGATCTTTATTCCACACAAAATCCAAGAGGTCTATGTCAAAGGGACTGAAGTGAGCTGAGTGCCCACAGAACTTTGCTAAGAAACATGCAGTGCACAGAACAGCCTGCAGCCTGTATGTGGTTCAGCTACAAAGCTGATGTTTGTGTAATTGCACTGACCCTTTGTTAAAGACATTGTATAAAAGGCTGCTATCACCTCAGCTAAAGTCTTAAACCTGGGCTCAGAAATTGACTTCTAATGTGCTTCCTCCAAACTGCCTTCTGTTACAGCCCATGCTTCTTGCCACTTCCAGGCAGGACCTACAGTCACTTCCCTTCCTGTGACATGCCCCAAAGGCCACTTCCAACATCCCCCTCCACTAAAGAATCCAAGTCCAAAAGACCATCCAAGGAGCAAATCTACCTAACCCTCTCCAAAGCATTCTGGAGGGCTCAAGCCTTTATCACAAACCAAAGAACAGCATGTTCACAAAGAAAGGGATACAGCTAATAACTTAGGAAATACAATGCTCTGTGTATGCACATGTCTTTGGTCACTCAACCTCGACCAAATTCTGGCACAGATTTATTTTAAAGAAAATGCCAGTTTTCCCAAGCCAGTCAACCAGTCTCTGACGTGGCTCTTCTTAGCTCAGCCCTCCACCAAGTTTTGTTCCTGTCCTTAAAAAATATGTAATTCTTCTATCTTGATAGCCCTTGTGCAGTCACACCAACATCTATTTGCTCCTCCCTCCTAGGCCGTCCCACACTAGGCCAAGTTGTGTTTATTTTGTTCTTTCTAAAGTGAAAAAAAAAGAAGCAGCTATTTTTATTACCTATGTGCAACATGCTTTCCTACCTCCCATGGTCCTTATAAGACTAAATTCGAGTCAAATACTGTGAAGCAGCCAGGGTCACCATGAAGGTCTCTCCAGAATTCCTTTGGATAGTCTGAATGTGTCACCTACACCTTCTTGTCTTCTTCCCCTGGCTTCTCCTGTAAACCAGCCTGGTGAAAATTCTCCCAGCTGGCTCAACTCCTGGCATTTCAGTGGGCTCATCTCTGGCTAAATAATGATTTGAAGCTTTACAGTGAGCACTGTCCCTCTGGGAGAAGTGACCTATTGATCAGCACCAGTCCCTATTGAAGGGAAGCATTAGAAAGCCAATGCAATTAGCACTCTGACAAGGATGCTTGCCAAGGTGAATTTGGGATCCCTGCTACCTCTAATAACTATTGCCTAATCACATTTGGTTTAATTACATATAGATCACTGATTCCCACAGGAATTGCCTAGTGCCTGCCTGCTGCTGTGTGTTGGTTTCAAGTTCCCATTGGAGGCAGCCTGACCATCAAGTCACCACGAAGGTGGACCTTGCTGCTGCCTGTCCTGTGGTGGGGGAAGCCCTGTTGGCACCCAAAGACTTCCTCAGCAGGCTTATCAGCATGGGTTTGCTTTGATATGAAACTGGAGAAGAGCAGGTTGGCTCTCAGGACAGGGACAATTTTGTGCTCTTGTAATGTCACATGTTACTTACAGAGCTGTGTCCCACAGCCATGCCCATTGCCCTCTGCTCCCAAAGTTCTCATTTTTTGGCACACAGACATTTTGTTACCTGTCCCCACTGACACGACTGATGTCTGAGGGAAGCTAGGTTTGTCACCTCAGCACCTGAGAATAATTCAGAGGCTCACTTGTTTACAAATCTATTGCAGCATCATTATTCACAGCAGCAAAACATAAAGTGGACAGATTTTTTAGGCAGATCTCCACTGGATTCTAAACTGATAAAAGAAGTACTAAAAATAATTTTGCATTAGCGAGCCCTGAGGGCTTATATATTAATTTTTAAAAGTATGTGGAGGCATTGTTTGCATTAGGCAAAGCCATGGGTTTTCTAAAACTGCCATTCACTGAAAAAGGCCTTTTTTGTTGCTGCATTGCCATAAATCTGTGCTGGAGCATTCTCACAAGGAATAAAGAGGCTGGATGAAGAATTCTTCCTACCAGGAGTATAATGATCACAACCCAAACACGAACCTAAACCTGTTTGTCCTGACACAGCCTATTTGCCTTATTTTAAGATTCTTCACAGCATTATCTACACAGTATTGCTTTACTTGCAAGGCATGAGGAAACCCAATAGCTGAGAACCGAGGCAATAGAACTGCTTTACAGTAACATGCACAAGAGCTTCTGAGGGCAGGAGGATCTCACACTTGTTATGATGCTGTCACTTGTACACTTGTCACCAAGGGGTATGGTCGTGTCCCTTGTGTGTGTTGTCATGCCAGAAGTCAGCTCCATGGTGCATGCGATTGCCTTGCAAGTCTGCTGGAATAAAACTGCCAAAGAGAAGGATTAATTTGCCCTTGGATCAGTGCAGCGACCCTCCCAGCAGCAGCCCATACGTAGGCTGGATTAAATGTACCATGAACCCATACTCCAAATGGGCTGGAAAATATATCGCCTACACAAGCTCATTTTTTCAACTCTGTTTGTTGGGAGACCTATTTTAAAGCTGTGTGTGCTGTAGACAAGAGTTTCTTCCTTCCAAGAGGGGGCACTATTAGCTTTCCTTCTGCTGCTCTTTCTAAGGGCAGGGGTAATAGAGGTAGTCCCACACAGGCTTTGCAAGCTCCATTTCCTTTTTGAAATCTCAAATAGCTGCAGATGCATTCTACAAGTGCCCCATAGGATGTCTGGCTTCAGGGCTGAGCCCTGTGCCCCAAGGATGCCACCACTGCTGCACCAGAGCTGCATCCCTGTGCCATGTGTGCCTAGCCCAGCTTGGTTTGACCCAGCACGGCTTGGTCTCCATGGGCAGTGGTAGAGGTTGTATGTTCTGTATTTCTTACCCACGACCATTAAGTCACACACAGATCCTCAGCTTTTGATGATTTAACCAGCTCCAAGAGCTAGATGGAAATCTATACAGCCAGCTTTATCCCTTATTAGCTGTACTTTGGCTTGCTAAATCAGTGCCAGTACAGATTTGGCTAAATAACAGCTGTCTGTGAGACAAGAATATCCATCTCTTATATCATCATTGCTCCTGTGTGAGCAACAGTGTCCAGTGAAGTCTAGTGCATCCTTAAATCTGCATCCTCCCAAAAAAGGGAAAAAAAAGGTGCAAACCATCCCATACAATACAAGATAAAGATGACAAACACTTATTGTGCTATTTCTGAGCTAGTTCAGTTTCACAGGGCTGTAAGTCACTGAGGGCAGCAGTCTCTGGGGTCAACACAGGCATTAAATAACATTCCTTCTGCTCACTTTAGAAAGAAAACACATTTTCAAGGAAAAGGCTTTCTGCAACAGGAGCTCTGGTGTTGAACTTCACACAGATGGTGCTTATTAGAGAGATTTCAATTCCCAACAAACAATTTAAAGCATCACCTGATCTGCAGTTCCAGCTCCCCTCTCAGCTAAAATAGCAACAGTGATTCACACTGTGGGATTGAAGGCTCAGTCCCCCATATATACACACTTACAGGTGGGCTCCAAGCAGGCCACCTCATGCTGCTGAGCACTCTGAGCAGAACATGTCCCTTTGTGCCTGCCATGCCAGTGCCACCCCTCCTGGGCGTCTGCCGTGGCTCTGACCCAGGTGGGCTCTGGCACAAGAACAAAGCCTGTCTCTGCCAGCAAACACAAGGAGGCTGAGTCGCCTTTTCTGCTGTTCCCAGCCTTTGGTAATTGCCAGGTCCCTCTTTCTTGCCAGACCAGTGCCTGGTACAAATACCCCTCACCAAATGCTGCTGCAGAGGCGTCATTCCAGCTGGCAGGCACAGGACAGGAACCAACAAGGCCACTTGTGACTAGTTGCTGTTGAGATGTGCCTGCCCTGAAGAGTGATGGTGTAGCCTGTCCATGTCCAGTGCTGGAAGAGGAGTGGAAGTCTGCCCCAGCTGCCAGCATAGATGGTCTGCCTACGGCTTTGAGCCTCTTCAGAGCACGTTGGCTCTTTTATTGTCTGCCTTATAAATGTCTTACCTGATTTGATGCAATTGTTTGGCATTCAGATCAGTTTCCCAGAGGATGACTGTTGTTTTCCAGGGTCAAGGTCAGGAGTGCCAAAGGAGCTTCCTTAGTGCTGCTGCTGATAGTGATGGAGCATGTGGAAGAGACTTGTATCTTTAAATAGCAATTTTCTTTATCTTATCTTAATCTGCCATATCCTGTGCAGGCAGATAATAGAGTTAAACTGCAGCTGTGTTTCTTTGGCTGTCTTCTGCTCTTGCACCCTCTGTCACTTTTATGTGTATTTGAAGCTGACAGCACTGAACTCAGTGGAATTTCTGAATGCTCATCCTTCCCAGATATCTGCACTTTCCCATGCTTACACCATTCTTCTCTTTTGTCCCTTTCTTTTGCTGCTTCAGCAATGGGATTTAGCACATCAGTGTCCCCACCTGTCTGAAGTACAGAGGCATTGCTCTGCCTCTGTCAGATACAGAGAACAGTAGCTTCCTGTGTGATAATGACCTTTAATCTACAAGTTGTTTTCTGTCCTTCACAGAGGTGCAACATATATTTCAGTTTCCTTTTCGATATTAATACTAATTATTCTTCATAGGAATACTAACTTATCTAGAATCTTCTCAAGCAAGCTGATTACTAAAGAGTGGGGGAAATCATGTGCCAGAAGAGCAAAGATTTATTCAATTACTTTTATTAAAATAAAAATATCATGCATTAATACGCATTAGACATTTCTGAGAACCAGTAATATGAGGATTAAGACTACATCGTTTCTGCATAAAGTAGGTCAAGCTGGTAAAACATGCAGCCTACGTACTGGAAGGGACTGGATGGAAAGATGAAAATGAGAAAGGTGCTGTAGTGGCTTTTTTTTTTCTCTGTATACAAAGTTCATCTATAAAGACAAAAATTATTTTATTTACTAATTGTGGTACCGGGGACCTATCCAGGCTGAATGCATACTGTCAGTTCTGGCTTCTCTCTTTACTGTCTTGTACCTTGCTCTGTTACGTGGACCCTGCAATTCCTTTAATCTTTATTTGCTACACATTTGATCAGTTGGATAACACCAATACTCAGGGGACACTGGGGCTTCATTTGACTGCCTCTGCTAACAGAATTCCTCTTTCTGCCTAGTGTAAGTCATCAGTGTGCCCCTGGTTGACTTGATTTTGCCTTAGCTTAACAATTAAGGAACGGCCAGCACTGTGGCTTCATATGCCACGTGTCACACGGAGGAGGCTTTTGAGGGATTGCTTTCACTCTGCTTCTGCTCTTGCCATGAAAGTGAAGTGAGAACCTGCCATGCAATGTAAAAGAGCAGCATTTTTAGGGCCCTAATAAGCAGCACCTGGGCTTTCATATTGCACTTCCATTGGTCACGAGTGTTACCTGTATTATTGCTCACATTATGAAACTCCAGCACTGTGCACAGAGAGCCAAAGAGACTTGGAGAGAGGAAAGGGTGCTGTTTCTAGCTTCACTAAGCTCTGGATAAATCCCCAAGGTGACAAATGTTACCAGAAAAAAATCTAAGTCCATCAGTAAAGAACATGTAAGTTCTTCTCTGGCTACAAGCTACAAGCTAGCCACTGCTTTTTGATCCCCCCCAAATACAACAGTATATTACAATAAAAGTTTTCCAAGAATTAAAAACAATTAAAAAGAATAATATACACCTCATTTTTTTATCGCTCATATACAAACAATCTTTGATCAACAGTATAAACCATTAAACCATATAAAAGTCAAGAGTTTCTTATTGTACAAATAGTGCTTTCATAGCTGAGTAACTTTACAATGCTGTGAGGGTACCGACTGTATCTATGAATATATTGCTTGACAGTTTAACAAAAACAAGGCATTACACCTCATATCCGGTTGATTGCATCAATACAAAGCAGCCTAAAACGGGCAATGGATCCATAGGATCTCTGATTATTGTGAGGGATTTTCAAAAATCACTCAACATTAGCCTTGTTTTGTACTCTCAGCGTGATCAGTTGAAACATCTCATTACTTTCAAGGGAAACAGTATTTGGAATGTAGGATTAAGAAATAACGTAGGTATGTGAGCCAAGCCTCCCACCATTGCAGAAAACTACTTTGATTGTTCCCTTTCATAAAATATGAGGATAACATTGATGGTGGTTGCAAATGCACGCTCTCCAGCTAGCTTGTGAGAGGTAAGAAGATAAACTCCAGTGTGACTGGAAAGGATGTACTGTGTTGGCTACATAGGAACAACACCTTCTACCAGTCCCATTGTTTAGTGGCACTTTTGATTTCCGATTTTCATTTTATTAATCATAAAAATCCATTACTTCACAGAGAGAGCTACAGAAAGACCCAGAACCTGTGCTGTTACACATCCAGACAGCCCCATCTGCACCGTGTAGGAGCAGGATGGCAGAATTGGTGAAGCACCAGCCCCGAATCTTGGCCAAAGGCATTTTGCCTGTTGACTTCACCAGTGCAACAAATGCCATGTCTTCTGCCAGGAGGGTCTCCACTTACCATTTTTTTTCCCCTGGGAAACCCATTTTTGGATGCTGTTGGGGGTTAGCTTGGCCATGAACTGTGGTACAGCCTACTATAAACACAGTTTTCTCTCCCTGCATAGAAAGAAGAGGTTACACCAGCCCATAATTCTCAGTCCACAGGGCCGTGGTAGCACAGGTGATCTGCAGAAAGTAAAGAGTGTCATGGAAGCGCCAGGATTTCAACTCCCCTGCGCAACTGAAGTAATATATAACCAAAAGTGTTATCTTTTAAAGTCTCACTGTCTGCCTACAGACTTCCTCACACAAAAACCCCCCTAATTATATCATCATGTCTCATCTTCACATCACTGTATTTTTTCCTGATACTGAGCCAAAACATTCTGTATTTGCTTCTTTTTTTCCCTGTTTAGCTATTGCATTAAGTGCAATATGGAGTAGAAGCTGTAGGTTTGGCCCCAAAGTGATACCTGGTCCTGATATTCGATTTGGTCTTCTATGGACAGGCCTTGCCCTCCTGCCAAGCTCTCCTGCCTCAGTTGGGGTCAGACCCAGCCCCAGGGAAGAGTGGAGATAAGTAGCTCTTCTCTGCAATGAGAGGCTGTGGAAGTGGTGATCAATACCTTATTTCTTTAAAGCAAGAAAACAAGACGTTACATCTTTGGTCCTTAATGCAGCCCATTTGAAAAGCTACTTGAAGGTGTCATGTTTTTCTTTTGTATAAACCTTTTCTTTTTTTTTTCCTGTTATTTTCCTTATTATTTTAAAAAGGCTCCTTGAAAGTTGTATGTCAGAACAAAGAGGGAGCACTTACAAAAAGAAAGCTAGAAAATGGCATCCCAATATAAAAATTTGAACCAGTGGTGACAAAACACTACAAAGCATCCTTGCTGAGTGTTCTACACAGAGTTTGACATTTTACGAGCATACAGTTTCCATGAAAAAGAAGGTCACAGGTACATTTTCACATTTGGTCCTGATTCAGATGTTTCCTCACAGATAAACATTGGGGGAAACAAAAGCCAGTCCCATAGCTGCTCATGTGAGAGGCAGTGGTGATACCGACAGATGTTGCACTCTGAATGGGAAAAATGAGCGCTTGTCTGGAAATGCAAAGTTCGTCCTTGGCACCTTGGAGCATCCACAGACAGACCAAGGGCACCTCAGGCCCCTTGTGATGGGACCTCTCCAAGCTGTTTGAGGTCCTGTGACACTGTTGTAAGCCTAACTCTATCTCCCAGGGAAGAGAAGGGATATGCCCCATAGTATGAATGCCACATACATTGCTTTTTGTGGAAGCAATCTCTGCAAGGGGGCTTCACATCGAGCCAGCAGGAGGGACAGGAGACACCTCTACCTGCAGGAACACTCAGCGGCCCTGGGCAAATTCAGCAGCTGTTTTGGGTGTGAATTAGCCAGATGCAGCCCTTCCATGGCATTACTCTCCCTACACAAGACCCTTCCTTTCAAATAGACCATGTCAACTGCATTTCCTAACACCAGGGCTCCACATGGCCATCTGATGGTGAGGTTGGTGGGATGGGGCATCACCTTGAGGCATTCCAGAAACCACCATCTAGTTCCAACTGCTCTCTCTGGAAAACTCACTGCAGTGTTGCCTGTCAGCTGGAAACATCCTGGCCTTTGGATGAATTTACTCAATAAGATCAACTGCAACATGAAGGAAATTTCCCAGGCCAACTCCCTTTGCAGCAGAAGAAAACAACCCAAGGCCCAAAATGAAGTCAAGTGCACTGACACTGTACACAATCACATCAAAATAAGATGAAGGCTCTTCACTTAACTTACATTTGCATATACTGAGTGGTTATTAAAAGTCCTAAATTATTATTGCAAAGTTCTGTGTTAACTGCTGCTTTATGATAGATGCTAAGGACTAACTTGTGTTTTCTTTTGCCTTCCATGAGAAACACAGTAGAAAGGGAAATTTGAATTTTCTTGATTAGTAAGACTCAGGTTTTAGAAGTGGCTGTGGCATGCTACATTTCCCTATTTGGCTGTGTTTTTAAAATCAGCCTTTTCTACCCACACCTCCAGCTGAACTTTCAAGTTATTTTTGGATGTTGATTTATGCTGCCTAACCATGTTTGCCTGTATAAGCACCTATGATCTGCAGGGGCCTCCTTGCTGTTAAATGTGCAATGAGCTGCAGTGGGAAAAGCAGGACATTTCAGCTGCTTATTGGTTCTTTTCTGGTTTGTTTTTTGGTTTTTATCCTGCTGGAAATAATTTGGTGTATTGCTGTTCCCTGTTACCTTGTGAACATCACCCTGCACAGCACCTGTGCCTCCAGCAACAGCAGCAGTCCCATCCACTCCCAGTGCCACTGTATCTGCCCCTGGTTTTTTATCCATTTTTTGTGGTTTTGCTGGCTTTTGAATCATTACTGACCTGCCAATTTACAAATCACAGCTTACAGGATGCCTGTTTACTAGAAATACTACACAATATAGCAGATCTCATCAAGCTGGAATTTACATTTGTAATGAGAGTTTATGGCCCTACATCCTTTTTCCTACTTTTTTCAACAAAAAAAAAATCACATTCAAAATGTGATGCTCTTTCAAACTGAAACTAATTTTTAGATGAATCTCCTTGTTTCTAGCAATGAATTGCTGCTGAATCCCTCCGAAATTGTTTTAAAAGGGCAAGCGTATTAACCTCTATTAAGTAATTTTTATGTTACATAATGCTGATGATACATATTGCTACTACCCAGTGGCTTTCTTGTTTTAGCTAACAGATTAAGCCAAAACATCAATAAATTCCTTTGTTCAGTAGTGTTCAAAAGATCCTGTGGGAGAACATACACTGTGTGATTTTCTAGTGTTCTGCTTGGAGACATAACAGATTTAGCAAACCGAAAAAATTATCTGTGAATTCTGTTAAGATCTTTTTATAGTTTTATGTACATTTCTCCCAAGGCAGTGGGTGGAGAAACGCAGCGATGCCTGTGCATGCATGTTGCCTGCTTGTGAGAGCAACAAAACAAAGCTGCTCTCAGGAATGCAAGGAGAAATCTGCTGCTAATTGGACGTGGGAACTGAATTTTGGTTAGTGTTTGAAATACAAGCCACTAATAATCAAAGTCAAATGTCGTAATCCTCCAGACCACTGTGCCTGGGACTTGGTCATGGTGAGACACACCTACCAAACAGGACAATCTTTAGATTCTATCCCAATATCACAAAGTCAGAGAATATACCAGGCTGGAGGGACCCACAAGGACCATCCAGTCCAGCCCTCAGCCCTGCCCAGGCCCATCCCCAAGAGTCACCCCCTGTGCCCCAGAGCATCACCCAAACCCTCCTGGAGCTCTGGCAGCCTTGGGGCTGTGCCCACTGCCCTGGGGAGCCTGGTCAGTGCCCACCACCCACTGGGGGAAGGACCTTTCCCTGAGATCCACCCTGACCCTGCCCTGACGCAGCTCCAGCCCTTCCCTGGTGCTGTCCCTGGTCCCCTCAGAGCTTTACCCTGACTGCAGTGTGGCCCATGAGCTACTGTACACACACAAGCTGTGTGTAATGCATTTTACACCATGTTATTTATAAAAGGGGCCATTCCACACAACTGTTCCTCTCCTTTCCTCAACAAATCTGTAAAAACAGTGTTCTGAGGATTTGCTGCTTGATCTTGGACTTCAGAGGCAACACTTAAACTGAAACACATACTGATGTATTCAAAACACAGTGGCAGCATAAATTTGACTGTTTCTTGCTACTTAATATAGACCACAGATCCTCCGCCAGTCAGCTGCTTATGCTGCCCTCAAGCAAGTTGCCAACATTCAACTAGTTAAGGGCCTTTGTCCCCAGATGAGCATTTGCTTTCTGATCTAGTGGTTTGATTAAAATAGCCCTGCCCAGTTGCTGGTGGGATGCATCTAAATGACTGACTAAATTCACACTTTAGGCACTTTACTCCTCCTACACTCATAAGAAATGTTAATGATGGAATAATTTTATGGGTCACTGGAAAGAGTAGCTGCTTTTGCTGCTGTGATTGATTTTTACTATGAAGCTAAAATCTTAGCCTTGCCTCACCTGCCTATAGCACACTGATAACCAGAAGATGATGGTGTGTATTTTAAAGAAGGAGTAGGCAGCCCTGTGTTTCAGAAGAGGGAGATAATATTTTCCATCACTTCAGATTATTCTTTCTTTCCTTAATTCATTCTCACTGTGCCTCCTGCATTGCCAGAATATGTAACCCCAAAGGGACATGTAACCAGCCTCAGCCTCTGCCCCAACGTGGAACAGCAAATGGCAATATTCTGCCTTGAACTGTAATTCTTACATACCCCTTTTCTTTGCCAAATGTGTAAGGGAAAATGATTTCTGCTCTGAACCCCTTTAAGAAGGGAAATAAAACTGCTTGGCTAGAGCTACCTGTGTTTCTTGCCCTAGTCAAGTTTAATTTAGTACAGTTCTTCCAGTCTGTCTCGTGAATGTTCCAATTTGCCACCATTTGCATTTCCTTGACATTTAATTAAAGTCTGTTAAACATTATTTGACACTTCATTTTTCAGTTATGGCAACATCTTTAACAGTTTTGTTGAAGAAGAAAGACATTTTGACAACTTGACAGCTGCATAAGGGATCAGGAAAAAAAAAGTCTTGGGTTTGACCATAAGATTCTAAAGTCAGCACTTTAGAATCACGTACAGATGACTTTGAGGTGAGTTCCTTCTGTCAGTTTTCAGCAGTAGTGGTCAGCAGGTGATGTGTTGTGCCATTTTGCTCTTTGTGCTACTTTCTCCTGGAGCCATCCAACCCATGGGCAGAATTGCCCATACCTCCCCCAGATGCACTTCTCACCTTTGGGCCAAAAGGCAGTATATGGAGCCGATTTGTAAAAATCCGGTGGTTTGGAATAAGAGTTTCTGTTCCAAGAGTTTTGGAAAACTATTGGTAATATTTTTTTTCCTGCTGGTGATCCGAGCACCACAAAGCAGAACAGCAGTACAAGCATCTGATCTCGTAAAAGATCCAAAAATTCTGTTAGAAACATTTATAAAAATACAGGCTGTGGAAAAGGAATTTGACTGTACAATGTGTACAGCTCTCAAGTTCGTCCCAGAGTGGCTTTTTACCGTGCTACCATTTGAAAATGAAAGGAATGCATCCACATTTCTTCAGTCCAGGAAGATCCTGCTCCATCCCAACACACATCCGAGTGCAGGCTGGGGGCCTCAGGTATTAAATGGAAATGGGCAAGAAAAGACCCAAACTACCATCAGATAGGACTTACAGTTTCAGCCCCCGTGCTGAAAAGGAGGGGTGTGCTTCCTGATGCATTGCAGTTGCCATTTGCTCTGAGCCAGAGTCCATTCTTGCAGCAGCCACGTAGTTCACTTAAGAGTCTGGCTTGCCTTGCTGCAAGAAGAAATTCTCCATGGTCATGCTGAGGCTTCAATGTAGTCACTTTTTGGTGCTGCTACCCTCAAGTATTCTGGGTTTTCTGCTGCAGGAACTTTCAAGAGACCATTAGGTTTGGTCTCCTTTGGTAAGAAGTCCTGCTGGTAGTCAGGATTGTCCAGGTTTATTTGGTGGTTGCCCGCCTGGATCCAGTAAGGAGAACTCTCAAAGACTGTCTTCGCCAGTGGAGACTGGTTGGTGTTGAGATACTCGGGGTTGTCCACAGCTGTGCTGTGTGAATTCTGGTAGCTGGAGTCCGTGGGGACCTTTGAGTTTGCTGTGAGAGAGAAGTTGTTGTAGATTGGATTCTGGACTGCTGAGGAAGATGATTTCTTGGGCACCAACTGATTTACGTACTCTAAAATATAAAGAAATTGAAAATGAGAAGGAATGGAGATGAAGCCATAAAACTAACGCAGCTGTTGGTGTCACTTGACCTGTAGTTTCAACCCAGCTGCCCCTTGCTCTTTGCTCACAGCACAACACAGAACTTTCCAGGGTGGCAAAGGGCCAAAGGCAGGGACTGCCATTCCGTGGCACCAAATGCACTGCCCTGAGGTTCACCTTCAGGAATGTTGTTTGCACATCAGCAGAGAGATGGTTTGGACCACGAGGCAGTGAGAGAGCTACTGCTGATTTTAGTGACGTGTGGGTGGCTATGTCCCAGATAGTGCTCTGAAATAAGTCTGGGAACTTGGCTGCCAGAAGCTATTTCTCTAGAAAAAGTGTTTAGAGATGAGAAAAATTGATAGAAAATACAGGACTGGCAGTAACAGAGACTCCATATTTCACTTCAGTGCCATTCCTCGCAGGGCCTTTCACTCCTTCTAGCTATGGCATATTCTTGGAATGGTTGGTGGGGATTCTTTGAGGACACAGAGCACCATGACTGAGTGATCCAGCCCCATCTGCCTCAGTGCTCGCTGGCTCATTCTCTGGCCACCTACACTCTTAAGTCCACGTGAAACCATAAAGTGCCTTCTGTGGATCAACTTCTGAGTGCAAGGAAATTGCCATAAAGCTCTCTATAGTGCTGAAATGGTTTAGGGGATGAAACCTGTTTTTCAGAGGATATTTTCTCAAGCAGAAGGCTTCAGTCTTATAACCACACATGCAAACTGCCCAGCTAGATGGCACACACAGCAGACATGAGGAACCTGGCTTGAGAGGGAACTGAAATGTGAAATGGGCAGAAGTAGCCAGTCTAAGAAAAGGAAATGTGCACACATTTCCAGTCCTGTTTACTGAGCATTTGAATTGTTTCCTTTCTACAGAAGAGGAAGGATAATGATTATATTTACAACCAAAATGAGAGGTACTCACCTGGGGCTGGGAGGAAGCTGTCATCTATGCTGTCCTCCAAGAAAGCTCCTGTTGGGTCTGAGCTATACCTCTGCACAAAGCTGTCTTCCCGCACAGGGTGCCCCTGCTAGGAATGAAAGTAGAGAAAAAAATATTACAGAGACTGTTTTGTGGAAGTTGATCCACATAGGAGGAGTCACTCCTTTTTCTAAAGGTCATTCCACCTACCCCGTTCCTGTCAATGCAGGTCGTAGCAGAGTTGTTGCTAGTAGCACTCTGAAAAGAGGGAGAAAGAAAATACAGACATTATGAGAAGCAGCTCACTCTTAAAACTGCTTGTCAAGTTTCCACAGTGGAAAAGCTTTTTCATACCAATGAACTCAGGAGAGGAGTGCGGGACGTCGAAGGGCTGTTGAAGAAGCCCTGGTGTGGCACAAGGTACTCGTCTGCATCCACGATGTCCTCCATGTCCTCCTCCTCCATCAGGGTGCGGTAAAACTTGGAGTCTGTAGGGCTGGGCAGGTGCATCCTGTCATCTCCCTGGGAAAGAGGTCAGCATGAGACAGAGGACTTCCATACTCTTTACAGGCACCCATTATTCCCTTCTCTGTGAGACAAAGTAATTTAGCCAGAGGCCCGTGATGCAAAATCTTGATCTGCGTGTTTAACCAAATTTATCTAGTTTAGGGGAACTTGGGCCTGCAATCTCTGCTCATGCTGCTGTAAAACAGCTGCATTTTGAAGAGGATCAAAGTCTTCAAAACTCCTGAGTTCCTCTCAGGATTGCAGAATGGACTGTTGCTGGTCCTACATTGGGACCAGTACTAAGAAAACAGTGACCAGATTGGACATTATATTTGTGGTTCTAGCTGAATGTGTTAAGACCTGGCAAGCAACAATAAATCTGTCCTCAAATGACCAGTGTTTTCAGATGCATTACTAATAATTTTGGGCCTCGTATTAAATGCCCATCAGACATCTTCCCACCACTGTGGTCAGTACCTGTATAACGAGATAGCGTGGAGGGTCACGAGCCATTTTTGAGAATTCAGCTATCAGTTCACGGAACTTGGGACGGCTGTCTGCATCAATCATCCAGCCTGGAGCAAAAGCAATGCACAAATAAAGCTGTTTTGGTGATCAAACACAGAGTTTAAAATAAAATGGAACAGCAAAAAGAGCAGTGCCACACGTGGAACAAAGAAAGGAGCTACTCCTAAGGGACCACCGTGAAAAGTTCAACCCCCAGCCACTGGTGTGAATTTCAGCATTTAAAATGCAGACCTTGGCAGTTTTGGGAAGAAGAAAGGAGGTAATAAAACCCTATGCTGGAAAAGCTCCAGGCTGAGCTCCTGCTGGCCTACCTCCATGTGGGCAGGCAGGTCCCACCTGAGGGATAATCCAAATTAGTCTGCTTTGAAAAAGCTCTTGAAGGAGAGGAAGCAAATCCACATCAGTGGGTGCCTGCAGAGGTACCATGATGGGACCATGTGCCAGCCAGTGTGCTGCTTCGTGGAGTCCTGGGAAGCCTGCAGCAGGAGCCTCCCTCTGTACCAGATGTCTTCCCAAATTCAAAACATCCTCACTTGGGACATTTTGAAAGATTTGAAACTGTATCTAGGCTGCATTTAATTAGTAAACAGACTTTAACAAAAACAAGTCCTACAGCTTAGTGTGGATCAATGCTAGAGAACATTTTGAATATAGATACTGGTGGTTTCACATATGATGTTAGGAAACCCACATTTTCTGTTATCAGCTAGCAGATAAACTGATTTAGAGACTCTTCTGTTTAAAATCAAAAAGAATAAAGGTCAAGCTTAGTGTGTCTGAAAGAACTCAGAAGAAACAGCCTATCCATAGTAATGGAGGAATGAAGTGTCATCTGAAATCTGTATTAGACAAAGGCATCTGCATTAGGCAAAATCTCATAATTTCCAGTGACTTTTTACCATGCTAGAATTATTAGTAATTCAACAAGAAATATTTCTTGCTTTTAGACAGTCTGAGTGGAGCATTTAGAAGTTTGCTGTTCTTGCAGGAGTAGCATCTACTGTTTTTGGCATTAGCTCTGAGTTGCCTATATTTAAATGCTATTTCTTAAATTAAAAATATAGCAATTATTGTGCATGAACTTTGAGCATTTCAGTTTATACTTTCGGCTTATAAAAGGGGTGACTGGGAATCCTGAATTCCTTTAGACAAAATGGCACAGGTTCAACAGGGACTGCACTAACATCCCTGCAAACATGGGATGATCAGAGCAGTGCGAGACATGCAACTGAGTCCTGTGCCAGAAGGAAGGCTCAAGCCCCACAGCTTCACACTCTTGCATTTAAATTCAGTGCAGTGACGTGAAAGGGGATGAGGGCATTCTATTTGTTGTGCTTTGAAAGCAACAGGACCCAATTAGATGCTTGTTAAAATTCCTCCTTTCTGTGTGTGGAACTAGCCCTAAGGAAAGGCAGTGGGATGAGGTGTCAGTAGGGTTCAGCATCTCTGAGGAGGAGCTTCTAGGACACTGTTTTGGGACCTGGGCACCTCCCAGGCTAGTTGCACACATCTGGATCCAGTTCTTGCTTACCCTGGTGAGCATGGGATGGTGCCTGCCCCAAACCAGCAACCTGTGGGTGTTCCAGGATTCCCAAAAAGTGCTGCACTATGGAGTGCTGGCCAGAGCGTGGCTCTGATTTCAGGAACAGGTATATGTTGCTCCAATAAGAAGGCCTTAAATGCCACCTAGTGGGCTGCTTATCAGCATCCTCACAGCAGCGGGCAGGGATGCAGCAGTCATGGCCTAGAGATGCGTGGGAAGCCAGGTAATAATCTGACATTTTAGCAGCTGACATAGATGGAAAGGGGATTGGAGGTCCAGAAGCCCTTTGACATGCCCTTAAGAGGCCGAAAAGTGCTTCAGAGACCCTCTGCTCTTGAGCTGCTTTGCTGCAACAGCTGCGTGGCAAAAAGGGGCCACCCAAAAAGGAGGAAGAAATTGGAAGAACTCTGCATCCTCACGTGTATCTGCCATTATAGTGCTGCCTGCATTCCTTTAGTACATAATCCACATGTGTCGTTGCAGAAAGGGGCATATTACTGACCTAAGGGTGAGCCTGGAGGGGAAGGAAATGTTCATTTTATTTTCTACACATACAAGTTCAGAGTCTCAGGTGAAGTGGCTGGTGTTATGCTAATTTGTACTGCCTGACCATATCAGGTTAAAACAATTGGCAGTATCAGCCAGTGGTGTGAATGGTGAAAAAAACCACTAGTTGGTTGAATTAGTGACTCATGAAACCATATCCCCTGCTCCTCAGCAACACTCAGGGTGCAGGAACACACTCTGGCATCACCACTCTTCTCACATAACCCTCTGTCTGTGCCACTACCAAGAATGCAGCAAACACAAATGCAACCTCAGAAAGGCAGCTGTGGTACTTCCCCAGCTTCCATGAGCACCCAGGAGCCCAGGTGTGAACTCACATTTGACCATGATCATGTACACGTCGATGGTACAGATTGGGGGCTGGGGCAGGCGCTCGCCCTTCTCCAGGACAGAGGAGATCTCGCTGGCAGGGATCCCGTCATACGGCTTGGACCCAAATGTCATCAGCTCCCAAACTGTCACCCCTGCAGAGTGGGAAGAGAAGACCATCAGAGAGGCATTGCCAGGAGCTGGGCTGCTTGGCCTGGGTGCAGAGAGGGCTCTCCTGGAGTCACTGCGTTGCCAGGGAAAGCATATTCTACCATGATTTTAAAGAGAGAATAACACAACAGGTTGAAATCATCCTGCTTTCCTTTAAGGTTTTGCTTTTTCCCTTTTTTCCTTCTGTCTCTCTCTTTTTTTTTTTTTAATCTCATCTAATATCTTGGCACTGAACATTCCACAAACTCCCCAGCCCCCCAGAAAGGAAATGCAGGTTACTGATTCCAACCCAGCAAGTGGTTTCAGAAGTGGAAGTTCGTCTTTTTGTTTGAAAACAATCTCTTTGGAGACGAGCAAAAGCAGTTTTTGAAAGATGTACAAACCAGCTGCCTCGGCGTCATTTGCTGACATACCGTGGACTCTCGTGATGTAGCTGTTGTGATTGTCCAGTAGCTTAGGATACAAAACAAGATCTTGAATGCCAAAATACATAAATGGATTAAGAGCACCAGAGGCTGTACTTTTTTGAAAAGAACACAGGATCTGCCCATCTGCCTTAAATATTTTCCAGGAACATAAGGGCTCATGGGGAGGAAATTTTGCAATAAGTTGCTTTGAAAAGCTTCCTTTCTGCTCCTTTCTTTCAAGCTGGCTTATGAATGATACCAAATACAAAATAAATTCTCTAAGGGGGTTATCACTTTGCTTCCCTTTTAGCATTGTCCTCTCAACATCAGGACAGCACAAAGCATTTTAGGCCACAGCAGAGTTATACTGATTGGCACTGACTGACTGTGTGGCTGATGGTTTTAAGTCCTCCTTCTAGTTATGTGGCCTTATTTTCAGATTCATTATATTTCATGTGAAGCTGCTGAAGAAAAGCATCAGCAGAACTTCAGCAAATGGACCAGAGTCTCTTACCTGCAGCCCCTTTCAGGGGAGGGCTCATTACCCGAAAGCACATTCTGCAAAACATCTTACACCTCTCTAACAGGCAGTTTCATGGGAATTTTACTTTGTTGAATAGGGTGTGATTTGGGCCCAGTGTTTGTATATTTGATCTCTCGGTCTTCTCACAACAGAATGCACAAAGGCCAGTGGAGAGTCACTAGCAAATCCTGCAATTTTCCAACCCATCTGCAATAAGTGTAACTGCTTTTAAACTCACCATAACTCCAGACATCACTTTGATGAGTGTAAATCCGGTGTAAAATTGACTCCAAGGCCATCCATTTAATTGGAACCTAGTAAAATTCACAAGGAATCTGTAAGAGGCTGACCCAAAATTTATCAGTGATATTTACCACCAGGTGGTGTGTAAATCAATAGTTTGCTTGCAGAAGGTAAAAAAAAAGCCCAACCAACACAACTGAATGGCACAGAAGGCAACTTTTCAATCCCTTTATTATAATTTTTTCATACATTATGATGAACTCGGGGATGTGTGGAATATTAGGCATATCAGAAATATCTCTTAAAAACAGTTCTACAATACTTTTAACAGTCAAATAACTGCTTTTTAAATTTTCTCTCATAACAGGACACAAATCCAGTCTTAGGCTACATGACAAAGAATGATCTATGCTCATATGGTTTCTATTTATGGTCGCTGCAATACTTGCAAGCAGCTCCTCTTTAATTTCTCAGCAGGACACATTCCCTCCATCAGCACGCAGTACAACACCAAGGCGTGTTGAACTAAGTCTGACAGGTCTTTCTTCTGCTATAAATACACAACATTCCCTTTCTCTTTATAAACTTCACAGTCTTATTGGTCTTGGCTACACTGATGAATTCAGAATTTATTTTTTTTTAATTTTTTTTTAAAAAATCTTGCTTATTTTCCCAGGCATTCTGGGTGGGAATTTCAAAAGCATTTGCTGCTCTGCTACCTCCGCTCCCACTGCAGTCCCACTGGCCTGACGCTGCTTCGGCTGATTTCAGAGGACTTCCACAGCCTTCAAAGGCAGCACGCTGAGATGGCAGCTGAATGCTTTGAAAAACCCCCCCCCCCCCCTTTTATTTTCCCCCTTTGTTTAAGGCTTGTGTGGAATCACAAGCAGCAGTGAGTGTGCAGTGGCTGGTTCTCTGCTGTGCCTTACCTTGCCTCCCTCGGCGTGGTACTCCTTCTCGTCAGCACCCAGCAGCTTGGCCAGCCCAAAATCCGTGATTTTCACGTGCTGAGGAGTCTTTACAAGGACGTTCCTGGCAGCGAGGTCCCGGTGCACCAGGCGCCGCTCCTCCAGGTAGTTCATTCCCTGCAACACGACACGCTGTTGGTGGCCATCACACACTTTTGCCCTGGGCATGCAAATAAGTCCCCCAACTTCAGCTGCTCTGTGGTGACTTCACACCACTGTGAACATGTGGTGAGCTACTCCACCTGCAGAAAAAGGCTGGCTGTTTTGATTTACATGATGCTTGTTGCAGGGTGAGGATGCGTGCCTGCATGGAGTTCCATGGAGAAATAACCACCACCCTCCAGGAAACTTCTTGCGGATCCATGCACTGGTGGGATGATGGAGGGAAAAGAGACAGCAGTGGAAATACAGCAGCAGGGGATGTGGTTCCTTTGGGATTTAGTTCAAGAAGTGCAAAATCAGGGTGGAACTCACAAATAAAGGGGCAAAGTCTTCCTTCAGCTGCACTTGTGCAACCCCAGTGACTCCAGGAGAGCACAGCACAGGGTTCAACTATCCCTTTCTATATGTATGCACACCCATCCTACACAGAGTATTCAGACAACCATTCAAAGTTGCTGATATGGAGTCTTATTACAGTGTACTCTGCCTTCTCCCTGCTAGTAATGAGGCAGCCCACTGGTGAAAAATAAATATAAAACCAAAAATAAAACCCCACCATTTTACGTCTGAACCCAGAGTTACATTCATTCACAAGTCCTCTTTGAAAAAAGCAAGTTCTTCCAGTTTCACAGCATATGTGCCTTTTTGGTACAACTGCCTCTCGAGGAAGAATACGACTAATTGTGTTGGTTTGACTTCCAAAGCATAAATTTTAACAGCTGTGTTTCTGACCACAGAGATTATCCCTTTTTCCCTCAACACCAGTCTCTCGGTGCATGGAATCAAAAAGTTCATGATTTCCAAGTTTCCTGCAATATCTTTTCCAAAACCCACAATTATTCCCAGCCCATAGGTTTCTGCTGGCAGCAGCTTATGCATTTATAGTTTTATGAAGAGAATTAGTAAAAAATTACTGTTAAGCTACAAAGTTAACATCAAAATGATCATGTTGATGTGATGGCAGAGGGCTGGAGGGAATATTTGCCTTCCAGCCTCCACCCTCTTCCTAAACCCACTGCTAACCTGGACCACCATCAGATCCTCCACACAAGTCCCTGAGCAGAACTTCACCCATGCACTGCTGATGTTGCCAAAACAAACCACCCAAACAAACTGGCACAGTGCCACTACGAGCACATGGAATTACACAAACAGATCTTCAGCGAGCAGAGCTCTTGGAACAAAGACTCCTGGGCTGCTGGCAGAAAAAGGGCTATCTTAAAAAACATACTAATAACATAATCTAGCCCCGGTAGGACAAAAAATTTCCTGCTAAACATGACTTGCTGCAGAGACTAATAAGACTCAGAGCTGCTTAAAAGCAGAATATCAGTTTCACACTAAGCTGTTTAAGATGCTGATGGCTGAAAGACTTCTGCACATGCAAAACTGAAGATGTTGAACTGCTTGTCTAGAAAGTTCAGCAGATCTTTAATTGTGTGCAGGCCTGGGGCTTATTTAAGCCATTTTTCATCATTAAGCATGAGACCAGTGTGTTCAAAGAGTTCCTTCACAGTGTTTCTGCACATGGAGAGTCTATGCTCTGTCACAACATCTTGTCTGAAAGAGAGGGCTCCATACCTCAGTGAAAAATAATGTTTGTAGAAGATGCAAAGAAAACTTATTTCAAAGCTGTGAAAACAGAAACAAAAATAAGCTTCCCAGGGAACTTGCCTCCTGCTGATTAGTTACCAGACATATATTTGTTTCAGGGTTTTTTTCCCCCTTCGAAAGTACATTTTTAAAGAGTCAGAGAATGTCCAAAGATCTGGCACGACCTTATCAGAGGAGTAACACCAGACACATTGGTGGGAAAAAGCTGCACACATGATTTACGAGTGCTTTGAGCAGAACTTCAGTGCTGAGCAGCACAAAGGAGTATTTTGAAGGTCAGGCATTGCTGGCGAGGGGAGAGGTTGCTACGGGCAAGTGTTGAACTGACATGAAAAAATCAAACAGAAACTAACAATTGTGAATGGCAACCTTTTGGGCAAGAGGTACCCCAGGGATCCATCTGGGGACTGATTTTGCCACCTTAAAGATTAATAAGGACGAGGAGGAGGAGGAGGAGGAGGAGGGAAATGTGGCCTCCAGCTCATCCTCCAAAGGGATCAAAACCAGGACAGAGCAGCAATTTATTTTCAAACAGAGAGCAAAAGAGTCAGAGAAAGGCAGCTCACTTACTGGGTGGACACATAAATTCAAATTCACTTGTTGTGGGGAGCAATGCAAAAAAATACACACACACAGAGGTGAAAAATGTGCTCTGTAGGCTTTTGGGGGATACATTTCTGAAGTCCTCAGCATGCTTCCTGAAAGCAAACCATGGCTGGGCAAGCCTGGGATGTACACAAGGTCTCGAGGGACCGATAAGGGTTTAAGTGTGTGGTTAGCCTGCAGACTTGCATTCCTGAAATAAGCAGCATTAAAGCAGCCAGGCTTTGAGGATACTGCCATCTCACTGGATGAATCTTCACCAAACTGCAGTCATTTTTTTACTGGTTTTGCTCCATTCCTCCATGCCTGCAAATACCTAACCACCACTGAAGCACAGAATATTGCTTCTCAGAAATAGAGGCTGTACTTCAGTCTCCTTTGCTGCTCTTCAGCAAACAGTGCCAGGTGTGATAGTGAGTCTTTTACGGCCATTGCAGTCAGTTTACAGACACCAACTCAGTGCCTATAAATTACAGAACAGCTCTGGGGTGCCTGAATGTCTTTAGGTCACAGCCAGCCTGTGCAAGAATGGAGCTGGTATTGAATAATCAACAGTTTTGATCTCCGGCCTTAGAGATTTCAGCCTGAAATTCTACGAGGCACACCAAAAGGTGTATTCAGCATCACTGTCCTGTGACACAGCCCACAGAAACCCACTGATGGAAGCAGCATTTGGCTATGGGAATTGCCAAATTCCATTCCCTTCCCTGCCCCCTATGTTGCATCACATTTGTATCACATTATCATTTTGATACCGGGTGTTTGGTTTGGACATAATTGTCTTGGTGGCAATATTAACCTCTCTAGGAGAAATGGTAAATCATTTAGGACAAAGGAACCACTTACTGTCATGTATAAGATAGCCAGGGTCCAGGGGGTGAAATAGAAAGATTTAGGGTGACAGGCAAGTAAATAACCACATTCCATGCTGTCAGATGTCCGAGTTTCAGCTGAGCTGGAGGCGTGCTGGTGTGCTTACCTTGGCAATCTGCACACACCAGTTGAGGAGGTACTGGGAGCCGATGTTGTCCTTGTGCTCCCGGATGTAATCCAGGAGGCAGCCGTACGGCATCAGCTGCGTGATGAGCTGGACAGTGGACGTGAGGCAGATCCCCAGCAAGCGGCACACGTGAGGGTTGTCCACACTGGCCATCACATAAGCTTCCTGAGAAGGAAGGAAGAAAAGCAAAGTGGAACACTCCCTTCGGCATGACACAAATATTTGGAGGCAGTTTAAAATAAGCTGGCCATTTAAGAGGTTGCTGAAATATTTTATGCAAACTCTGTGCCTCATATCGCATACAAAATACATGTATTTTCTGCTCTGCGGACTCTGTATTTTCCATTCAGGGGAACGTCCACATTGTGAACATTGAACCATCATTGAGATGCCACAGAAGAGCCAGGCTCCCACTACTGCTACACCAAGCAAACAATGGACAAAAAATTCTGGGAGGATTAAAACTTACAGACCTAGGAAGAATTAATAAATCGAACATCAGTTGGAACCAGATGGGATTTCACCATTCTGAGCACCTCATTGCAAGGGCAACACATTACATGGATGTTTGTCATGTGGCTTTTTTTCCTCCACAGATCTTTTCAAGAATCTGACTGGAAATCATTATTTCTGAGACTTCTGCCCCTCTGTCAAGGTTGGTACTAACCCAGAAAGTCAAAGTTCTCATCTAGAAAATTACTGACAGTTCCATTTTTTTAAGAGACCCTGTTCTTCTTGATGATGGTCTTCAGTCCATGTGAAACCAAACAGATTAATAATCAGTCCACCACTTCATAAACTTGAATACATGTCTTTAAGCAACCGGTGAACATCTTGTCCCAATTTGGAAAAGCTGTTTTAGACTTGTAGAGCAATCTAAATTACACCAGAAAGGTACTTACAAAAATGTGGCAGCCCAAGCAAAACAGATTCTTTGGTCAACTGGAATTTTGGGTTTTAGTTTCATAAATATGTGAAAAACTCCTTTTTCAAATGTGGGCTCACCCTAAGTAGCTTTAGGTACCTAGCTAAGGTGCCCAAGGCCCTCCTCTTCTTTTGTTCTTCTGCAGGAAGGGACAGACCCCTTCAGAGGTTGGTGCAATATGCTCTAGACACAGCAAATACATCCTTTAACATGGCCACGGGGTAAAAATCCCCAACTACATGGTTTTTGTCTGCAAAAACTACGTATGCATTGAAATTTGAGATCTCTATTTATACTGAAATCCACTGTCCATTGCCAGCTCAAAGAAAGCATTCCAAATAGGGGGAAAATCAGAGCTGCAGTTATTTGGTTTCTTTAACTAAATTTGTGTCTGTTTTGCAGTCAGTCACTTCTACATATTTTAAATGAAAAGCAACACAAGGGCAAAGAAATGGGAATTTCCCTTCAGTGAGTGGGTCAGCATCTCAACTCAGCATTTGTAACACCAACTAATCATCCCTCGGCTATCCCCCTCCCTCAGTTCAGGCTAGCAGTCCCCCAAAGCCCAAAATAATCATAGTGAAGACACTACTGGGGCAAGGAGAGGAGCAAATCTGCTTTTTCTAAGAGCTTAAGAAAAGAAATACCATAGCACTTTACTCATCACCTAACAAGCATTCCACAGATGGCACATAGCTGTGTAGCTGGTAAGAACTATTATTAAACAAAGGTATTAAAGCAATGACGTTTAAGGAATAAGCAACTCCATCTCTTAAGCAATACTTGCTGGTCTTGGTATTGCTGTTTTAACATGCCAGCCTAAGCAAAACATGATGTAATGCAGCTCCTTCTGAGGTGCTAATTCTGCATTTGGTATGCTTGTTTTGGAGCCTCTGGGACAAAAGTGGCCTCCAGGCAGGCAGGTTAAAGATGATCTCCAGCACAACTGGATAAACTCTCCTCAACCTACTGCATGTGGGCACATCACTGGAAAACAACCCTCTGCCATGGATAGCACAGATGAGGTGGGCTAGCTCGAGGGAGGATAAAGCAACAACACAACCTGCTCTTCAGTTGCGTAGGTATTTGTGGCAGCAATTTTTAGAGAATTTTGCAAATTTGTTATCCAAGGCCCAGATGCAAGCAGAGACCAAACCAGCTTCATTTCCCTGTGCTTGCCAACCGAGCCATCGTGAGGATGCAGGATGCCTGCTCCTCGTCCTGCTTCCTGCTGGGATTCTGTCCCCCGTGGTGCTCGTTTCAGCAGGGCAAGACTGCAGAGGCAGAGCTGGGAGCTGGGATGCTGCAGGAGTGGGGTGGGCAGGAGACACCACCCCTCACACTTCATGCTGCAAAGTAAAACAGGCCAGTACCTCCTCATAGCGAGCAGAAGGGAGCTATTGTGTGGTTGTGGGTCTCTCTAAGTAGCCCAAGACATTAAAGTGGGCCTTTGTTTCAACTGTTTATCTTGGAAATCTCTTTGGTGTGCTCTGACCTGCTCCAAGTATGCTTGGTATTCAACAACAATCATCTGAATTAGCCCTACCCTAATAAAGTCAGCGAGAGCTTGCCTGGATTATAAACGCTAAAGCTTCTGTGCTTGTTCTATACCTCGTGTGTTTCTGTAAGGCAAATCATCTTTAATTGGACATGATTATCTTTGGGGTTCCAGTGACCTTGAAAAATTGGTTGCATAGAAAAAATCTGTTTTGAGAAGAGCTTTTGGAGTCATCTCTCTGACTTCTTTCACTGCTTTTGCATATTTTTAAAAATTTTCTTCTGAAATATAGAAAGAATTCCACCAACCAAATCGTCTCCAAAATGAACGCTATTGAAAAAGCAAAGGCTTTTTGTTAAGCATCCTAATTCAAATGAAAAGATTATGTGTGGATATGCTACAGATAGTTCTTTTAAAAGAGAAAGTCCTTTGATACCCCTGAGAAGTGCACAGTCCCTGCATCCACTGCCCTGTCCTGTGACTAACTCGACCTGCTGAAGGCAGGATGAACTATGGTAGGCTTGTTCATTAACCCTTCCCTCAGGACACAGGAATTTAATGCAGTGAAGTCCAAGGCACCCTTTGTGAACAGTGTTCTACTCCCTATCCCTGTGAAGGGCAGAATGAGGGGCAGAGCTCAGGGCAGGCAGCTGAGCAGCATCTCTGCCAGCGAGGGGAAGGACCACAGCCTGTCTGCAGGCAGGGATGAGGGAAACGCCTGGACTGGAGTCTAACTAAACTGAAAGCAGGATGGATGCTGCTTCTTGGATGCATTCTGAGATGGATCCTATGCTTCTGCACTGCTGCAATACACATATCAACTCACACAGTGCATAACTCACAATGTGCTGAAGCTGAGTAATGTTTCGGAATAACACTATTCAGGGTGACTTGGAAAATCCCATGTGGTTGGTTTGCTCACAGCCATTTACCCTCAGACTTCTCACTACCAGAACTGGCTTTCTGTTAAGATCTTTGCCAGCTTCAACCATTTGATATGAACCTTCCCTACCTGAGGTGTCATTTGCTGGCCAAAACTGGATTTTAAAAAAAAATAATAAAGAAATCCTGCTAAATTCAGTTCCTACCAAAATAAAAATACTCCACATATTTCCACATGGCTGAAGGATTTGTGTGTTTGATTACCAACACCATGACTTCCAAAAAAACAGGTCTATTTGGGGATACCAGGGACAGGGCAGAGAGATACACTTTTCTTGTTACTTAGGGCTGAACCACAGGACAGGAAATCTGAATTTGCACTGCACATCTGAGTGCTCCTCCCTGCACTCATCATTCTCCTTTCCTTGTATATAAATTTATATATCCATGGCAGTGTATGCTCCATGGCTTTGGATCTAGTTCAGATGTTCAGCAGTTCCAAGTTCAGGGAATTTTTTGTTTAGAACTCTGGCTCACTCATTTTAAACTCACACATTTATGAATTCCTAAATCAGTGTCCCACAGTCTTTTCCCTTGTTTTCTGAAGTGGTGAGCTATATCCAAGCAAGAACATAAAATTCCTAAGCCTCTTTCAGAAAGTGAGATAATTTCTGCGTATTATGGCAGAGAAATCAGACAGTTGGCATTTATTTATTTTGGATTTACAGTTAATTTAATCCTATGTAACCAAGCAAGTAGCTTATGACAACCTGCAGTGTCAGGATTCAAAAATCATTAGGTCTGTTTTATTTGCTTTAGTTGTATCACTGTAATGGCAATAAATGCTAGACTTTAGGGCATGAGACATCAGAATAAAGAAAAAGAATTATCTGTAAATGTGTGGTCCTGACGTCTCCTTAGGTGTTACCCATGAGGATAATATCTGTATTTGGACTGTGGGCACAGAGTTCATGGGAGACACTAAAGCACTTCACAAACTGGGCTGCAAAGCACAGTACTTATAGATAGAGAATTCAGTTTAGGATGCAAAATACTTCTTCCCATAAAAAATCCTGAAACCCCTTTAATTGTTAGAGAAGCAAACCCACAGACCACTGACAACTTGAGAAAACAAACACAAAAACTTACATCAAGTATTTCCTTGTTGGCTTTTGGTGATGTAGCCTCTCTCAACTCTTTAATGGCAACAGGAATTTTAACCTTCTCCCCCTCTGGGATCCAAAGTCCCTACCAAAAACAAGTACAAAGAGTTATTCAGTCTCATACTAACAGGTTACTTCTCACAGTTATGTATGTTTTACACCTTCTGAGTAGTCTTAAATATTCTGAGAAATGGGAAGATATGGCAGAGAACAAAAATATGCAAAAAACATGTCTTGTGGGCCGTAGCAAAATCCTGCAAATGGGGTGGTATTTCTCTTTCAGTGACCTCTACTATTTTCCTTTGAAAAAACATGTTCATTAGTGTCCTTGTATAAATAGCCCAAGATATGCACAAAGAACAACTTTTGTGGATGGAAATCTAATTAATTAGAGCATCACAACATCTGCATGTGCAAAACCTTGCCACTTCCAATTTACAAGTCATGGGATGGAAAGAGTTAACCAGAAAAAAATAATTTTCACTGAGCTGACTAAAGTGCATTACTTTTTTTTTCTTAACATTCACAATAGGGTGTACTTGACTGTAGCAATTTTTAAATCAAGACCTTTGTTCTCCAGGTTCAGCAATATGGCTTTGGCAACATCTTGTGTAAGCCCTCTCCTGTTACCCAATTCATAACTCATCTAATGATAACTGAGTCATCTTTCTACCACTCAGCAGATATATGTTATAAAATCCAGTTTAAAAAACCCAAACCCCTACACAATGGTCGCAGCTCCCAGTTCATGCTTTGTTTGGGTGGCTTCTGCATGAGGGAGCAAGAGGAGAAACATGGTGATCTTACCTTATAAACAGTGCCAAAAGCTCCAGAGCCTAAAACTTTGACCTTTTTAAATTCTGTTTCCTTCAGAATTCTCAGATGAGCCTGGTTTGGTGCCTCCCCGCTGGGTGTCAGGGGTTCGACAAGCTGGGGCAGAGAGGAGATGGTTTTAGAAGGATATACAGTCTAGAAGGCTGAACACTTTCAGGCAGCAAATAAATCCCTCCTTTAAAATAAGGAACATTTTATTCCAGATGAAGTTTAAGGGAGGGTAACTCTGCTCTGACTCGCAGGAATAAATGTTGCTCCAAAAATCAATCGCAGAGAATGAATGAGTAGCACTGCTCAAATGGAGGCCTTGACTTCAAAGCCTTACAACACAGGGCATGGAAAATAATGCAATTGCAACAGATCCTAAAGGAGATTTTGGGGTGGTTTTTTTTGAACTTCTGAATAAATTATTAAAATGTTGAAAATAATGGGCAAGAATCACCTGCAACCTTTCAGGTCTGCTCTTGTTCAGCTGGATGAAAGTCCCATGGAACCAGTGGTTCCCCCAGACATACACAGAGTGTACAAGCAGCGATTGTAACTCTGACAGTGATTTTTTCCTCAAGAAAAAAAGATGTTGAATTGGCTACCGATTTTTTCAAAATTCGATCTAAGCCTTATTGCAGTAATGCCCTCCAAACAAAGATATTTAACACTTTTATAGTGCATAAGTCAGCTTTTTCCCTTAGTGTTTTTCCTTTTTCCTTTCCTTTGAACAAACTCATATTTAGCTAGATTCAATCTGATTTTAGTGGGTCAGCAACCTCTCTGTTGTGATGAAATATCCTCATTGTGAGGAGTCCAGAGGGCACAGTATGAGCTGAGCACAAATTGAACTCTGCTATCCCAACTGTAGAATACAGTGGTATGTAAAATATAGTTTTGTAGTGCATTGAAAAACAGGACACCTTTTTTTTAAAGGATGTTACCAGCTAGGTCTGCAAATCCAGCGAGTACTGAAGGAAGCTGCAACCGGGCTTTTAGCAGAATATTAAAACAATTTGCTAATTATTTACTATGATTGGACTAGAAAGAGAAGGGTGCTGATTGTAAAAGAGCAGCTTCAATCCAGGATGAGGAGTTCTGCTGTTTTATCACCCAGAGGGTGATGCTGCAATGCACACAAAGCCATGTGAAAAACCAAAGAGCAGTGTAGAAACCTGCTTCATGACCAACAGGATGAACCATTCACTTTGATGGCTTTGTGGGCTTTTTGTGCTAAAAGCAAACCAAAGACCAGCCATAAATACTTCCTCAATTCCTTTGCCTGGCCTCCTTTTTTTCCGCAGGATCAGACACGCACCTGATCAAGGGGGCAACATTTTGAAAAGCACCCCAAGCTGCCGTAGGAGCCTCAAGGCTTGTCTGGAGGGACATGATTTTAGGCTGAAGGTCTGCACAGCCAGGTGGTGGTGAGGATCAGCACCTCACCCTGAAGGTACAGGGTTTTTTGAACTGAGTAGACAATCTCAATGACTTTCCTTGGGATCAAGACACCTAAACCCCTTAAATCTCTTGACAACTGTATGCAGAGGGGTCAGATTTGAGCTTAACCGAGAAGGTGCCAGGCACACGCTGCCTCTTTCTGGGTGGTACAGCACACAGCATATTTGCCAAGCCAGCCGAGTGCTGAAGTGCCAGGCAGACGCACGGTGCTCTGAGGCTCTGGACAGAGGAGGATGGCCCCAGACAGAGCAGTGAGTGCCCCATGGTGCTGGCAGGGCTCACCTCCCTCTCCTGCAGCAGCCGGCGCAGGGTCCTCTTCCTGACGATGTGGCGTCTCCGCAGGTAAAGGCCAATGCCCAAGCTGACCACGACCAGGCACAGGAGACCCCCAACCACACCGGCGGCGATGGAGGGGATCTTGGAGCTGCAGCACAGGAGGGGGTGCACAAAGGGAAACAAATCCTTAGGTGTTAAGGTTAAAGAAGCCCTACAGAGGTTGCACGAAGCCTTTGATCGCTCTGGACAACACTTAAGACTACTTGACGTTTCAGATTTCTTGGGCATCTCTATTCTTAAGTTCCTCATCCAGTAATCCCTTCAAAGTTTTCACTCTTTGCTCAAACTCACAATTGGAACTGATCCTCATGGCTTAAGTGAAGGGAGTTCTTCTGTCCCTGATGAGCCCACCAAGAGGAAGAGCATCAACTCTGTGATGTCTGTGTCCTCCACCTATGGGCAACCTGTGGGTGATCAGGCACAGCAGGCATGTGGAGAGAGAAGGTTTAAGCAATTGTGACACCCTCACTGAAGCTGACCTCTTACCACTGCTGGGATGCCATGCTGTAAGGGTCACGATGAAATATCTGTCCTCCCTCCCTGAGACCGGGTGTTGTGTGTGCCATCCCCACTGTATGGACAGTTTGCTGCCTCTTTTTTGGAGCCTTGGTAATTTCAAATTTAAGTTGAAAAGAGCGACTTGGTTTCCAAGGCTGTTTGTTGGTCTGCATTAGATATCCATGCCAGCTTTTTTCCTAAGTTGCCCCAAGGATTACTATTAAATGCAGTCTCTTTTTAACATTACTTCTAGGCTGAATTTGTCTCGCCATAGCTGACTTTGTGGGCTGAAACTAAATCCCTCTCTTTCAGCAAAAGAAGGCTATTCACTTGTTGCAGGACCTTGAGCACATCATGAGGCCAAATAGTGAGATACAGGATGTGGCAAATGAGCATCCATCTGGGAACAGAACAGTTGGAGATGTACAGATCACAGGCCTACAAAAGGGCCCTCTGAGTCCCCTGTAATCCAGGTAACTATATCAATCCTAAATATCTCTCTTTCTGACCTTAATCCTTTCCTTTGCCATCCTCTCCTTTTGTTCTCCAGTTACAGATCCCAGGTCTCACCTCAACAAAAACAGCTAGGAAGAACAGGATTTTAAAGTCTTGTGCCAGTAGCAAATTTTTTCAGTTCTTAAGCCATTTTTATAGGTCTGAACCTGTTCTAAGCTGTCGCTTCCCTGTATGGAGCTGAAGATTTAACTTCAGTCCCAGCCTTGCAGTGTCCAGTGTGGAAATGCAAACACACGTGCATTCTTTCCAGCTCTGCCATTAATTGTGGCAGACGAAATACTCACCCATTTGGACAGCCTTCAAGACCTGGCCCTTTGCACCTGTAAAAACAAATGGAGGTTACAAACATAGTAGCTCTGGCCTACATACTTTTCTGTAATTCAGCTATAAAGAGTGCTACTGATTGCAAAGTTTGTGTTTCAGAACAGTCCAAGTATTAACACAGGAATTTATAATAGTCATACACTCCATTAAATATCAGTCAATGACCTTGCTCCAAAATCTTTTATCTAGAGGAATAGCTATGGTGCACACTCAGTTTAAAGAATGTTTTGAAATACCTTTCTATCATGTGGTAGAATGTGGGGAGGATGCAGATACACAAACTCATGTACTCCCTGGCTCTGCATGGACATCTGTGCAGGAGGACAGATGTAGCCTCTCCCTTGTACAAGGACAGAAATACATGTGTAACTGTGTCACTGCAGACCCTCCTGCTTATCCTTGTTTCCTGATAAGGAAAAGTTTTAAATTTCCTGGCTTTCTATTGCAATGGAAAATCTGGGTAACAGATACAGGGGCTCCCATCAAAAAACAGGATTTGACAGCACTCTCTCTGGCTATGGTTTGTTGGCGTGTGTCCATGATATTTTTCTTTTAGAATCTAAAGTCTTATGTCACTGGTATTGTAAGCAGGTACAACAGTTATCGAGAGAGCCAGGAGCTCTACTATCAAGTCATTCACCCTCCATTTGACTTTAAAATGCTCTAAACTCATTTTGACAGCCCGATGCAAAAAACAACACGGGTGAAAACACAGTGACTGAGTTCACTTGATGGTCTAATGGGCGTGAGAGGCACCGTGAACTCCCCAAGTGCTGCTGGGGTACGAGATGTATGCTCTTCATGGGAATTGTGGTCTTTGTGGTGTCTGCTGAGGAAGGAGAGCATTACAGAGAGGGTGACATCACCCCTGAAAAACAGAGCACAGGAAGGAGTAAAGTCCAGTTTGTGGTATCCGCTCCTTGCGCTGACTTAAAGAAAATGGATCATCCCAAAACAAATCCAGAGGAGGTCAAGTAGGGGATAAGGAGTGAGCTCATGCCAGGAAAAGTGCTCTGAAATCCCTTTCACTGAGAGGGGGAACCAGAAAATTTCAAAATGTCAGGTAGAGTTGCAGATCTTATCGCATAACTTGGTCTAGGTCTGGGGAAGGAAGAGTTGAAGCAACTACTCATTTTATTGGGTTTTTATTTGTTTGTTTTCATTACTCTGATCTTCCCTCGTATATTTGCCTTGTTTCTGGGCCAACACAGTGCTCCAAGACCCTGCATCTGGAAGGTCTTGTAAGTTCACTGGGCTCCCATGCAAGAATGTGCATCCTGGTGTCCTGGACATGCTGGAAGTGCTGTGCATACCAATTCCCAGATCCTGGATGCTCAGCCCTGTTAGCTTTCCTATCTGCCTACAGCTTGCTTTGTTTGCTCAGTTGTGTCACTAAGCACAGAGAGGCTGCACGTGTGGAGCAGAACCACCAGCTTGCTTATGGTCAGAGCAGGCAGATCTTGCTTTGGGCTTCTCATTCCAGGTCCTCGACAGAAAACTGATCTAAGGCTTCAGACCTCATCCTGGACAGGAATTTCTACATGCTAATGCAACAAAGCACATGCAGCTGCTGCTGATAAGAATGTGAAATTAAAACGCCTCGCTTTATTTCAGAATATGATCATTGCCCCTCAAAGTATCTCCTCCTCAAAATTCTGGTTTGCTAAGCTACTTTATAATGGCAAGTCTCCTATGTGCTTTCTAACAGCAAACAAAATTGGCTGATAGTATCCTCAGCCTGAGGAATGACTGACCAGTTCTTTTCCCACACCTCAAAGTGTAGGAGAAGTGTATCAAATCTGGTGGGATCAAGTAAAAAGGTGTGTGGGAAGAAAATGACAGATCAGGTTCAGCTTTCCAAATCCCATGTGGTTTTCTGATTCATTTCACAAGTCAAAGAAGAAACAAAGCCTATGAGAAATATCCACCCAGGACCACATATAACTATCTTTCTTAATGTGGAATTTTATGATGACACCAAACATAAGTAACTCAGGTTTTATGGAATCTAAACAATCCCTTTTTCCATTCCTGAATAATTTTTCTTCTGCTTACAGAAACCAAAATGCGAAATGTGACCTTGTGTTATGAAGATCTTGTGGGTATATGAGATGGATATAGCAGCAGTTGGAGTCTCTGAAGTATTTCTCTACTTATCAGCAAATTAGTACCGTGTACAGTTCCTGAAAACTATTTCATCCTGAACTCAGTGTTTCATTTGTCTATGTAAATATTACTTGTCCTGGTGCAGACACAGCTATTTATTTCCCAAATCCATCAAGATTTTAACAACTTTCTCCTCGACCTATAGTACCTAATTTGATGTAATGCAGTCAGGTTGCTATGATTTATGGCCTTTCAGAAGGGACTCATGTTGTAACAGCCTGAGTTACTGCACAGTCATAAACGAAATGAAAAACCACTGGGCTTTTTAAAGCTTTACAAAAACTTTACTCTGTCCTTTCTTTCTCGTTAACCTTCCAAGCATGACAAAGACATGGCATTTGTGCTGTGCTGCTGCAGCCTTCCCTCTCAGATCCCCTGGCCACCTGCTCACCTGCCCCAAAAATCCCTTGGCATTTAACACGAAGACTGGTGAGACACACAGTGTTGGTGGCAACCACGGAGGCAGGATGTGCCAGTATTGGCTACAGTGGTGGTTTCTCTCCTCTTTGCTCATTCCCTCCAGTGGCTGTGCCAGAGTTTAATTCCTGCACTCCGTGAGACCGGCAAGGGAAAACCAAATCCTTCAACGCTGAGCAGATTAATTAAGCCAGTGAGTGTCATTAGATGCTGAAGATATAAATGGGGTAATTCCAGGGCTTTTGAGGTGTTGCTTTCTTTATTGTAGCACATCCTTCCAGCTGTACTAGAGGCATGGCAAGAGAAAGCCTGTGTACAAAATCCACAAGAGAGTAGAGGAGAACTGGGAGGGAAGGGGTCTTTAAGGCTGAGCAGGAGAAAGCTGCCCTCGTGCCAGTTCCTAATGAAGGCTGAAAAACTGACTCAGCAAGGAAAATGAGACTAGAAGGGATTCTTGGTGGCATTGCAAAAGAAGTGATGTACTACCAGTATGCAAACCTAAAGTGAAAAAACAAAGCTCATGACAAAACTCAGCTGGGAAAAGAAGTCATTTACTTGCATCTTCTTCAAGTAAGGAAAGCAGAGAGATATCCTGGGAACCCTTAGCTGTATGACTACTGAAGTCAGCACACTTAATCATGGTGATAAGAGTTTGTGGGCTCAAGCTGTGAAATTGGAAGGGACAGAAATGAAGTTGTTTCTTGTCATGCAGGAATCGCTGAGACTGTGGTTTCTAAGGATGCAAAAACTTTGTGAGACAGATGTTTTCCACCCACTATTGAACAGATCCCATTCCCGCAGCAAAATGAGGGAAAGGCGTGAAGAGAAATGGCATTACCGATGGATTTCCTTCATGGGCATATTCCCATACTATGCCACTGACACTGGCTCCTTACTCATCGACACCACTGGCCTCAGATGTACCATCTGTATAGCAAAAATAGCAACACTACCTCCTTCTAGGTCTCTTGAGCCCTTCAGTTCCACAGCCTATTTCTTCTGCCACATTGGGGCAGCAACTCGAATAGGGCCACTGAGAGGGTTCACAATACAAATGACACAAATTCAGCCCATTCTTTTGTGTAAAAGCTGAAACTGTCACTACTTTTTTATGTTCTGCTTTAAAAGCACAGGGCCAAATACAGTGGGTCACATGTTGGGTACCCCTCATTTTACAAAAGGTCTCCTTAGTGTAACCCCATCTCCTGTCAGACTCCTGTGGTACCCCCATCCCCTGACAAAGTCAGGCAGGATGATGAAGTCTACTCTGAGAACTTGCTTGAGCACTAAAAGTCACTCTGTGGCTCGTCATCACATCCCTGTCTGGCCCATCACATTCTCCAAGTCTGCATTCACGGGAGTGTGGTGTTTGATCTCCCTACCAAGGCCATGCTGTGGAAAGCCTTGCTCAGATGTGGTTACTCATTATGCTGCCCCACTGATCAGCTGGATTTCTATGTGGCCAGTTAGAAGGAGGATACTGGATCACTGTGGCCAGTTTGTATCAGCATGGACTATTAATAAAGAGCAAACTTATGAAGATCCCTTTTCAGCTGAGAAAATTTGTTTGCAGGCACTGCAGGGGGAAGCCCTGATAAGCCTAACAAAACCACGGGACATCACTGTGAATTGTGGCAGACCCACACAGATAGTACAACTACCATCTGAAAACCAGTGCACTGAACTTCACCGGGACACTAGAAAGGGCTGTTACTTGCTAATGTCACCCTTCATCTCCATGAAGGTGGAAACCTGGCAGGTGGATTAGCTAATACACAACGGGACAATGGTTGGCCTGAAAAGGTTATAACTCCTCTCTTGCAACACATATTACAGGCATATTATAGGAGGATTTTGGATCAGACAGACCTGCAGGGTAAAAGTCAGAGGCCTGTGAAGAAAAATACATCAAATGTGCTGGCTTTTTCACTCTGAAAGCATCATAGTCCAGCAACCAACTCTCAAATCCTAAAACATCCTGTGAATCCCATGTCCTCTGAAGGGTGGAAACCAGGACAGCAGAGAGTTGTTACTTGTCATGTAGGTTAACTAGTTCAATTCACAGCTTGTTCCTGCTGGCAGTTTAAGTGTGCCCCTAATTGAGAACAAAAATGGGGTTACTGTGGTGCCCATTAATAATGCCACACTCTGGAGGCAAGCAAGGCTTTGAACTCAGACCAAGTGCTAGCATATGGAAAGAACAAAAAGCAAAAAAAAAGAAAATCGCTGTGTTATTCCACTGGCATTCCCCTCCTGAAAAATGAAAGGTGCAGATAAAGATGGACCCTGGGAGCCCAGCATCCACCAGATGTCACTGATGTTCCTCCCAAAACCAGAGGACCCAGCAACAAGCCAGGTGGGGGGGAGGGGGCTGGAAAGTGCATCACTGGTGGGCAGATTCTGTAAAATTCCAGGAAATTTTATATTTCAATTATTAAACAAACCTATTTCAGATCCTCCAAACTATTTTTATTACCTTCTATGTAAAGATGACTTTTCTTATTTATGAAATCTGCCACACTCTGCTTACATTACCTGTGCACTCCTGACCTCTCCTGCTCCCTGCTAGCTCTTCATCCCAGTGGTTTGACATAGGACTGTCAGGAGGAGAAAGAGCTCCAGACGAGCTGTTTCCCGATTTCTTTTCTTCCCTGCCTCCATGCAGGCAAAGGTTTTACTCACCCCCGGGTGCAGTTGGGATGGCAGAGCTGGCAAACAGCATTGCTGTCAGCGTATTTCCAGACAAGGGTGTCGTTTTCGCCCAGAACTCCTGCCGGGCAGGATTTCACGCAGTGGGGGCCATCAATAAAATGGGCACACTTCATACAATTGTCGGGGCCCTGCAAAGGGAAACAACTTGTTTATAATGCCCTTACATCAGCCTATTCAGGAGGAAATTCAGAAGATAAATCTAAATGCCTTCCCCACTGCTGGAAGTTTTCAGCATCCTCCCGTTTTATTACCTTGCTACCCGGTATTCTTGCAAGTCATTGCTATTGTAGGATGGATAATACAAAAGATAGTCCCTGCTGTTAAAAACTTTTATTTCTTGCATTTAAGTGTTGCTTCTTTCTTCCCTCCATTTTCTGCCTGGTTAGAAAACCTGCATTTTTCATTTTAAGTGGGGAATAATTTAATGACACCTTGATAAGGGGTTAGCTGAAAAGCACATGGCTTGGCTGCCAGCTGGTACAATCTACCATCACACATCTACCAGCTTAAAATATTGGACCTGGACCTGCTGACCCCTCCCAGGAGTACTGGCCTCACATCATTGTTTCCCTGGTTTCTCAGCACAGGTTCTTTCCTCTTTAGGGAGCAGCACAGAGTAATGGAGGCAACCCAAAAGGTCCATCCATTTATATTTTGTTATTTTTTTTACTTTGAAAAGCACTTAGTTTGTGTTTAAAGGCACTGCCTCTGGCCATTTTTGGCAGAACTGTTTTTATTTGGACTCTAACAGCACCAAGAATGACCTAAATATTTTAAAACAGGGGAACCAGCAATTCTGGGTCAAATTCTACTACTGAATAAAAACAGACCAGATCCACAGTGCCAGTCACAGTGGGACTACAGTAAAATATGCTGTAGGAAGGTTATTTTAATCACTGTAATGTCTAAGGACCACTATAATAGACTGATTACTAGATGCTGGGCAAATAAGGAACAGGAGGTAGTCACCACCTGAAGGACCTTATAATGTTAATAACCTCCCTGAGGCCATAGTGCTCAAAGGGAGGATGGAAATGCTTGACATTACTGAGCAGTGACTCTTCAAACTGATGATGGGCAAGGGTCAAACACTCAGAGGCTTCTGGGGGTGGCAAAAGGAGTTTAAAGAGTTGGGTTAAATAGCACAGAGGAGGGCCTGTGATGAAAGCAGGAGATTTGATCTCAATTACAAAAAAAAAAACAAAAAAAAGAAAAAGAAAACTGGAGTTTTACAAATAAGATATGAGTTTGATCTAACTGGTTCACATCAGTATGGCAGTTCAGTCAATGCACATCCCTCAAATGTTTGCCAGATTACTGTATTGCCACATAAATAACTCTTTTTTTTCCTGAGTAAAAGACACCAAAAATTAAAGAGTCTAAACTGTTTTAGTCCTGTGACTGTGGATTGTGTGTCACAAAAGAAAAACAATGCTCTGAGCTTTTCCCCTCCTGTTTCTGCTCCCTTGCCCCAAGATCTTGGCTTTTGACCATTCCCACCTCTGCTTCACGTCAGAGAGAGGTAAATAAGAACTCAGGATTATCTCAACATGGGAAATACTTATTAATACATGGTTTGAGGCTTAGGTTTGCTAAGCTGAATCTGCTCTTACAGGTCCAGTGCAGGTTGCATTGTATGCGGTGGAGTTTTGCACCAGGCACTCAGGGTGGCAGGGTAGGCACTTGGAGTCCTTTTCAAACTCTCTTGGCTCCCTGAAAAACAACAACAAAAGGAAATAATTAAATCTTGGGCTGATTAGCGAGGGATAAATTGCAGTCTTGGCTCCTTTTCCTGAGTTTCCCACTTTAAATCAGTTGAGATGATGATGGTACTGAGAGAGTGTGACCCTCTTGGCACACCAATAGCACTTGTGAGGATATAAGAGTAAGGGAAATTTGGCTGACAATGAAACACGTGGCATCCCAGATTACACACTACAAATTAATTTACCTTCCCTTTTAAGCTAATGCCACAGAACATTCACAACCATTTCTAGAGGCTTTTAAATGGTAGTGATGCAAAGAGATCAGCAAAAACAGTTCAAGTGATTCCAAGGCTACAAATAATAATTAGGAAAGTTAAACAGCAAGGCGCCGATAATTAAATTCATGTCCTCTCTGCAACACACAATGAATCATTAAAATATGAAAGTTGGGAACAGATGGTTTCAATAGCAATAAAGCTGTTCCACTTCAAGTAATGGTGTTATTAATTAAACTAAATCTACCCATCATTTGACACAAAAAATGCCCAGATCTGCCCTTCAGGTTATAATAGCTGCTGGAGGGAATACACTTGAAAAAGGACTGCTGCTGACCTGCAAGTCACTAGAGAAATACAAACAGCAGAGGCATTACAACCCTGACAAGTACTTGCTTAATACTCTTGAGCTTTAGAAGTCAGATTTTGAAGGATTTATTGAAAAATCCCTGTAATTTTCAGTACTAGACGTACCTTTCCTGCTTACATCACCTGAAAAACTCAGCCACAGCCCTGACACACAAGCAGTAATATGTTTGCCGTGGCCTGAACGAGGCTGAAGCAATAATTTTGTCCTGAAATTGCTGTTCTCAATGATTTTGGGATGAAAACTCATTCTCCCTTGACTGCAGCTTTGCAGACTGCAAGGTGAGCTGCTCATCTGAGCAAATATGAGTCCCTGCCTCTGGGGATGACTGAGCCCTCGGGGACTGTAAATGGCTCTGGCTCTCACCAAGTGTACTTGACATGACAGTCACAGCTTGGATTTTTGCACTGGGGCTTTAAGCTGCTTTATTTCTTATGGGAAGGAGGAGTAAGGCTTGGCGTCCTTGGGCCTCCAAATACTCTCCTTGTGGGCTTAAGGGAATGTTTTCCTGGGATACACACACAGTAGTTCACCATAGCAAGAACAAACTCCTAATCAATACTGACTGGGAAAGGAAAGGGACCTCAGCAAGGTACTATGTTCACAGAACATTTCTGCAAAGCTGGAGAAATCCCATGCAACCAGAGACCCTATTTTTGGCTTTCTTTCCAGCTACAACACATTTTAAAAACCAACACCCCCGAATCACCATCAAAACCTCAAACAACCCTGAGACACCTTACCCTTGGAGGATGTTGCACTGTTTCACACACTCCTTCTGGCGAGCAAAAAACCTGCAGGAGAAGCAGTGGGAGGGTCCTGGGCCCCAGCAGCCCACATCTGAGCACAGAGGGTCACAAACGTGCTTGGCAGCAGCTGGGAGACAAAGATAAGAAAAGCCATGAACTTCAAGGCAAGAGAGAAAAACTCTCCATCCTCACTCCGTCCGAGCAGATGGTTTCTCCAACCCATTCCAAAGCACAAGTGATTGGTCCTGGCAGTGTGGAAGAGGAGCAGTCGTGCTTCTCTTAAGTCCCAAAGCCTGAAATTAAGAATGACTTCTGGCCTTTCAAAATAAGAACAAGCTCCTCTGTGACAGCTTAACAGCTGTATAATAAAGCCAAATTAGGCTGAGAGGGCTGGGGTTGTCCAGCCTGGGGAAGAGACAGCTCTGGGGAAACCTTATTGAGACTTTTTAGGACTTAGAGGGGGCTTATAACAAGTTTTTAACAAGGCCTGTAGTGTCAGGACAAGAGAAAATGGTTTTAAACTGAAAGAGTAGATTTATAATGGATGTAATGAAGACAGAGTTACAATGGGTGGTAACAGTGGCACCAGTTGCCTAGAGAAGTGGTGGATGCCTAATCCTTGGAAGAGTTCAAGGCCAGATTGGATGGGGCCCCGTGCAACCTGGTCTAGTGAAAGATGTCACCACCCACATCAGTGGGGTTGGCCTAGATGACTTCTCTGTGATTCTATGATAAATTCTATGATAAATATCTAAAATGCAACAAATTCATATTCTGCAAAAAGAAATAATTAGATTCAGGCAGCCAACAGCAGAATGGCTGAACCACAGCTTTGACCTCGTCAAGAAAACCCAGTGTTAGGAGTCAGCTTCTGTGTCCTTCAGCTGACATGGCTTCACTATGCTCACAGTGGTGAAGGAGCTCCTGATCTGCCACACACCATGAAGTCCACATCCTTGGTGGGAAAAAAAATCCCACTTTTCCCTAACCACGTTCGTTAAGGCGGAGTCACTGATGGATTTTGCAGCCAGAGGCACAGGGCGAAAAATGCCTTGTTCGGATTAGGAAAACACAATCTTACACCTCCATTTCAGCATGAGCTTTGGTGAGGAGCAGGAACACAGCTCTGACTTACCACACTCATTCTTATTTCTGTTCTGTAAAATCTTTGTTTTCTGGCTCTCAGTTGCAAACAGGCTGTGCCAGTCCATGGTGTCAGCATAGCAGAGGTTCTTGTTTCTCATAACAGCAACATCTCCATCACTTATTTCCTTGAGGGAGCGCAGCCCTAAGGACTGTATTTGCAAGTTAACAACAGCAAGGGAGTACTGGCCACTAAAATGGAGATGGACAAAATGAAAACACATGCAAGAAAGACAATTAGTAAGCAGGGTTTTACTCAGCATGTTTTTCTTTAAATTTTCAAATGTGTGTTTCTGTGCATTTTCTTCAAGCAAGACCCTGCTCAGCCCTCTAAACTTATTGCCCAGTACATCACGTGCCTATTATATAACAACTACAACACTCACATCTGGTTTTGCAGAGGCTTTTTAAGCTAAAACTGGCAGGACACATGTTCTGACAAGTAAATGATGTGCAAGAATGGCTGTAGGTACAGCAGCTATTATTTTGTGCTTGTCCACCACTGGAAGCACTGCTGGTGTTTGCACTGCCTGGCAGCCTCCACCTCTGCCCTGTTTGTGTTCCCACGATGGTGTGGGACACCGTGGTCCTGGAAGCAGGCTCAGGGCAGCCCTGCACATGTGGCATAGACATGAGGGTCTTTACCCCTGGGGCACACTGCCTACTGCTGCAAAGATATTGCTCTACTCCTTGAAGGGTTTGTCCCATTTGGCATCAGTTTTGGGACATCTCACACTACTTGCAACCTTGGTGTGCTCAGACAAGAGCAGCTCTGAACAGGGTTCTGCTTACAGTCACTTCAGCACATGATTTACTCACTGTTGCTTTGTTCTGCCTCGTATAATCTCCAGATTTTCGAAAGCATAGAGATCAGTAGCATTCTCGGGCCAGGCCTGAATCAACAAAAATCCTGAAATGAAGAAGATTAAAAAATAATAATAATGAAATTAAACCGGCGGTCACTGCTGGCAGCAGAACCTCCTCCTTGAGCAAATCCTGCACCAGGAGAAGGCACTTGTGCTTTCCCTGTGCTTATCTGAGAATCTCAAAGAGAAACATGACATTTTAGGGAGCAGGGAGGTATTTTTAAACCCAGTTTTATAAACAGTTTATTTCTTAGGCCACCAGGAGGGCTTAGGAGCATAACAGAGGAGCACGTCAGTGAGCTGCACATCCTGCCACACCGAGTCACCAGTGGTGCCTGCTCTGGCCAGCAGATACCCTGGCTGAGAGGCTGCAGGCTCTGGTCCTGTGGGAGAAAGGCATCCCTCCATCCCATTTGTGAGCAGACCTCAGGGACAAGGAAAACTGAAAAGCAGGAAGAGAGCGGACCAGACAGCTACTTGGAGTGGATTTGCTGAAGCAAGCAGAACTCTCTGCTCAGCTGAGGTGTTTGGGAGGACGGGGAGAATTTGGAAAATTGCAGGCTGCTGTGTGACGCTCTGTGGTTAGTCACTGTCCCCTGAAGGGCACCAGACAGGTAACAGAGAAATAAAAAGGGGACTGGAGTCATGTCTGTGGGCCCAGCTCCGACGTTACACTCATTTTATAATGGGCTGAACAAAATTACTTTTAATTGATGCTTGGTGCAAGGTGGTGGCTTAGCGCCCTGCTGGCTGCTTTGTGCTCGTGGAGATGCAGCCACGCCAGGAAGAGCTTCTTCAGGCTGGAAGGGTGTCTCCATGAGGATGACGCAAGCCACGGAGCACGCTTCCCCCTAAGGAGCTGCTGAAAGGTTTTCCACAAATAGAAACACACTCGGCTTTTTTTAGCTGGAGTGGCAACGCCTCTGCATCACCACATGCTTCTTGGGTGGCTGAGGATCTCCTCTGCTTTTACTCTTCTCGAGGGCTGAAAGTTCAGCAGAAGGGGTGTTGTGGCCAAACCACACACCTTGGATGGGAGACCGGGATGGGTTACGTGGGCGTAATGCTGGCGAGGCACTGCTGACCACCTTGGTGAAGAGTGACCCTTGGTAGCTCAGAGCCAGAAACCCTTCACTTGCACTTCTCTTCGTGTGCTTAAAAAATTTCCCTCCTCTCCGTGTTTTTGGCAGTGTCAGTCAGAGAACATCTCAGCTGAAAACTCATTACTAACCTGATATTTCTTTGACTGTTTTGAAGACATCCAGCTTCTTGGGGTCCAAGGGTAGAGTTTTCGTGAAGGCATCACTGAAACAAACAGAATGAAGAATTGGGAAAAGAACAGTTCAGCCTGGATTTCTCCCCAGCTCTTCCCTTTCAGTGCTCAGTGACCAGCAGGTAACTCACCCTAGAAATGCAACTGGGAGGATGCTGACATCCCCGTTGATCTTGGTACAGTTTTTGAAGGAGTCGATGTTTGTGGCATTTATGGAGAGGATCCCTTTAAGTTCTCCTATTCCGATGCCACTGCACACTATTAAAGGAGAGATACAAAAGTTAGGGGGGAGGAGAGTGAAGCCCAGTCACGTGGAAGAGCCAAAATATAGGGGTGCCACGAGTCCAAGAAAGCATTCCAATATGGACCAACTTACCACTCTAAGATGAGTTTCATAGATCTTTTGCCTATTTTTGCTTTTCAGAAAGTGCCACAAGATAACCACTTCCTGCTCGCCCAGCTGTGCAGCTCTGGTCTGAGCTCCTCTGCACACAGGCTCTGGCACATGCTCCTCTCTTTGACCCATTTTGATTTTATTCCCCTTGATGAGGTACTCAGAAGGACAAAAGGAGGAGAAGCCTGATGTGCAAGATACACATACAGTTTACCTACCGTGCTTGTGGTGGATCTCAGTTGGAAAGCAAGCTCCTCAGTCATGTTTCCTGATCAAACCTCTTGCCAGATCTCCAAACAATCACTGGATCTGATTTATGTTCAATTTGCACTTCATTATGATCAGAAACCCCTCCACTTTTTTAATAAGCTACCTATCATCTCAAAGCCTTACTGGCTTATCCCATGCTTTTCATACCTTTGCTGCAGAGCCCATCACACTTCTTGCACTTCCGAACACCGTTTTCCTCCACTTCGTAAGTATCAGCATTGCACGAGCGAACACACGACCCATGGTCTGTCACCACATAGTTATCTGGGGAAAAAAGGATACAAAGGCCACTGAGATACAAGAGGGGGGCACTGGGAGCTGGACAAGCACTTCACCAACAGTAAGAAAAAATGGGGTTGAACTTTTGGTAAGCTCAGAAAAGTACAGGCATTAACTGTGAATACTCACAAACATCATTTGAAGGTACATGAACCTACGGTGCTATCACCATTTTACAGAGAGGGGCATGGTTACAGAAGGATAAAATAACATTCAGGTCTTGATGGGTTAAAAGATACAGACATAGAACAGCAAGAAAGGAAAAACAAGCATCTGTAGAGGAAACGATCATACAGCCTGAGAGGGAGTGTTAAACCCAGTTACTTTCTATCAGTCTTAATTAAGATCTGATAATGCTTTGGTAATCCACAGGACTGATCCCATATAGCCAATGCTTTGGTGATTTTTATATGACACCTTTTTTGTCCACCAGGAGAAAACCTTTGGGAAGTCAAAATGTCATGATTAAAACTCGGGGAAGGTGATAGGTGCAGTTTGAAGGGGCTCACTTTGTCGTCACGTGTTCCCAGTTCCCACAGGAGCTGAGAAGAACAAGTCTCTTTCACTCGACCACAACACAGAGGGATGACACAGGTCCCTTCCCACCTCTCTGCAACTCCCACCTCCTCTGTGGCTGCAGCCTGAAATGAACTTACGTGGACATTCCTTCACACAAGTGGCTCCGAAGCTGTATTTTCCATCAGGGTTGACATCCATCTGGTACGTGGTGGGGTTGTACAGGACCAACGGGGGACACGTATCCTTGCACGTAGCATCATCCCGGAACTTGCGGCATGCCTGTCATTGAACAACAGCACCCATTAAATCACCTTCTCCTTAAAAGGAGACAATGGGCTTACATTAGGCCTTTAAAAAGCTCTGATGGCCTCATCTGCTTCCTGCTTAGCTCTGATGGAAGCCCCAAGCAGCTACAGGGATGGTCCCTCAGGCTTTGAAAGTGAAAGGCTCCTTCAGGCTGGGCAACGGAGTTTAATATTTTCTTTTAAAGGGAAACCGTGAGCTTTTCTTTTTCTGAACCAGAAACCTTGGCACTCTGGTGCAGAGCTGCTGGGATTCACGTGGGAACAGGAGTAAATCTGCATGCCTTAGACAGAAAAATTTTCCCTACAGGCAGCAACTGGATCAAGACAAATGGTACTTTTCTTGGCCACTTTTTAATAACCTAAATCAAATCAAGTCCTTTCCTGCCGATTACTGACTTTTCTGGCTAAATATTAAACCGAAGCCATTACATTTGGCTGCAGGTAATGAACAATTTAGCAGGCATTTATGAAGGGCAAGTTGGTTCTTCAAATCTAAATCTGCATTAAATTAATAATCATTCTTTTTTTTCCCCCTTTCTTCTCCCTTGGCTTTCCAGGTGAGAGAGAATAGCTGCCTTCCTTGTGAGCCAGCAATGGCATCATAGCCACACAACTTAAAAGGGGACCAGGAACAAAATAGCAACAACAAAATCCAGATGGGATGGCTTTTATGGCAATTACTCAGATGTCCCTTAATTCAGAATGAAGTGTAGTGCAAACATGGGAGAAAATTAAAACCACAGCATGCACCAACCACCCAAAACTCTTGCAGAAAAGCAAAGGGACTTTTTTTTTCCCACTGCCCCAGGGTTCCCCAAACACAGTGCTTTTGTGGCAAGTGAGGGCCAGAATGGGAAACCCTGATTTCATGTCTGAAGTTCAATGAAACACACAAAAAAATGAAGATCCATCATATCTTGTTCCACTTAGAAGTTCTTGCTTTATTAAGTCAAGATTATTACTGACTAGTGCTAAGGAGTAATGAGGGCTGCTGTGAACCTGGGGACCAGCCCATGTGGAAGTTGCCCTACAGCAAACCTTTAGATGCTCAGCAACAACTCTGAGCTCACTGGGCACTCAAAGGCACTAACACTGATCTGGAAGGCACGAGGAATCTTCCACTGACAGTGTCAGTAAAGACCAGCTAAGGGTGCTGCGAAGTTCACATCATCTTCCCTCCCACCCGCAAAGGGGACCCCTGGAGCACCCTCCAGGACAGCATCTCCCAGGGGGCTGCTCAGGCTGCAGGAGGCTGTAGGACAGGCAGCTGTGGTGGGGTGGCAGCATTACCAGGCAGTCGCTCTCCCGGGGCCCCGTGCACCCCGCAGCACACTGGTTGTGGCAGCAGTCGCTGGGCACCTTCCCCCTGCAGCGGCCAGAGCACTGCTGGGCACAGATGACTTTTGTCACTGCAAGACACAAGGGGAAATGAAAAAACATCAGCTGCAATGCTCAGATGAGGTCAAGGAATAGGGAGAAATGGTCTGGTGCAGGATCTGTGCTAGACTTTCCTCATGGGATGCACATCCTGTCCTCACGTAAGGCCAAAGTTTGGGAGGGGTGAGAGCTGGTGTGGGTGGTGGTGAGCAGGGCTTGTGGTCAGCCTGTAATTATCGTGGTGGTTGTGAGGTGCTAAGAACTCTGAACCCAGCCAGGAAATGTGTCCTGCTTAGAAAGAGCAACCAGGTCCCTGTCACATCAAGAAAAACTCTGTGGAGTCATTGCATCTTACAGCTGGGCAACAGAGCAGGATCTGCCTCCATTTCTCTGAAAAGAATTGCTATTATTTTTGCTAGCGTTGGGAAAAGCAACATGAGAGAAGTGCCAGGACTCCATACTAAAATGGGAAACCATACATTGTTGGTGTGGTGTCAGGATTTCTTCGATGCACTAAAAATATTCTGAAATTTGCAGAGGGAGGGGAGACTCGCTCAGTGAACAGATCTCATATACACATTGAATTATTTTTCTTCAGGCTTCAATTCCTTGGCCAAATTCTATCTTCATTACACAACTCCCACGGGGTTTGCACCACTGCAACAACCCAGAGGAAGAACTGGCCCTGGTTCAGCTTTTTTCAGGGAAGCAGAAACTGCCTGCAACATTTTGTTGAGAACTGGGAAAGTGTCTCCATTTGAATAGCAAAGCAGAGAAAAGGATAATCAGAACAATAATAAAAAAAATATTAAAAAAAAAAAAAGAGAAATGGAATTGTTTGTTCTCTCGAAAAAATTACTGATTCACAGAGCCTGGCATTGGACTCCAGAGAATTCTGGTGGCTAGTCTGCTTTGTTACAGCACCCCGAGCATTTCAGCTGTGCCCTGCACTAACTATCAACCTCCCAGCTGGCACAAATGAGTTACAATATCACCAGGAATTCCTGTAAGTCCAGACCAGAAGGCTGTTAATTAACAGAAAATTATTGCAATAAGTAGCCTGCTACAGGGCATACAACAGTGATTCTTTAAAATCATACATTCTATCTTTTTCCATTACATGCTTTTGATCCACAGTGTATTATTTTATTTTTCTTGTAGGCCTGTAAGCAAGATGGTATATGTTCAAGGAATCAAGATTATTTCCACAGTATGTACTAGCTTCTCTGATAGCAACTCCTCCGCTGAACTGGAAACAGGGGAATAAGAGGCACTTTGTTCTACATGAACAGTGTTTTGATATCATTTTTTCATAAGCATTAGCAGGGGAATAAAGCACCTCGTCACTTTGATAGCTATTGACTAGAGCTTCCTGCTGGAAACATCTATCACAGCAAACATTTTTACTTCATAGAGAATATCCCACGTTCATTTTCAGGAGAAAGTTACATTTCCCCAAAACTTTCCCATATATGAAAATGTGGGATACATTTTCAGTTGGCTACATTCTCAAATGCCTGGAGAGACAAGCAAGAGCCTGCAAAAGGTTTCATTTTATGCACTCATCAACCTCCCAAATCCAGCGAGAGTTTGTAAATGCTGAAAGCTTGCAGGGCTGAGACCTGAGGTTTTGCAAAGCCCTGAGACAGCTGCATAGGGAGCAGCCTGGGAAGGGCTTTGTGTGCACAGCCCCTGCCCACCTCGAGAGCCACGCTGCAGAACTGGCTGGAAAACACTAAATGAAGACAGAAAAGATATACATTCCTCCTTGTTCAAGCTCTAAGGTGTACAGATTTGGCTTGATATTTACAGACAAGAAACTTAGGAGATTATTTGTAATGGAAAACTGAATATAGGATATTGGTTCCATTTGCATCCATGTCGAGATCAGTGTTCTTTCCACTGAACGTTTCATGAAACAAACAATCAGAAACTGTATTTCCTGCTTTTTAGAGAAAAAAAGAAACAACTGAGTAGTGAATCAAATTGAGATGAACTTCCTTCTCAACCTTTACTCTAGGAAAAATAAAACCTTTCAAAATCTCAAGCATTTGTAAAAGGATGTTTCTGTTGCTCTTTTAATATCAGGCAGTTGTGCCACCTGCCCAATTTTACAGCAGCCAAACATTTCCATTTACAAATTTAAAGATGGCTACACCTTTTCAGAGGACCTTCCAAAGGTCCTTCGAGTACAGTACGCAGTGTGATTATATCCCTATGGAGGTGACATCTTTTGTGTTTACAAAAGAAACCTACAGGGACTCCAAAAAGAAGAATTAAAGCCAGCAAAAACTGGGTTATGCTGTTACTTCTAAGAGCAGAAAATAATCCGAAGCATCATTAATTGGCCTGCAGAATGACTCTGAAGGAAACAGCAGGAAGGCAAACAATTCACCACACAGCTATTTTCTCTCTTATATGGTAAAACAACTGAAAGGATAAATGCTCTCAAGTACAGATGGGAGAAAGCTGTGGGTGACACACTGAAGTTTTCAATGCAGGAGACACCTGCAGAATTTTGCTTCTGGAGGAAGAGCACATCTGCAGGGAAATCCAAACCCTGAGGTTTCCCCTCCAGAAAGGGAGAAGGCAAGGCTATTCTGCAGCCCATGTCTGCCCATGGTGTGCTTCAAGAAGCCCCAGTGTAGAGAGAGAAGCAGAGAAGGACAAGTGTGATACACGTGTCACTAATTTGCACTTGACAGGTTGGGTTTTCAGTAGACAGAAATTCAGTGTGTCAGAGCACACAAGGTATTTCTTAACTAATCTGCAGGCTTACATTTCTGGCAGTTCTGTTCACCAGGGCCCCAGCAGTGGTCTTCTGTGCAGTTCACATGGCATTTGGGACCTAAAACACGAGACAGAGCACAATATTCTGTAAACAGGGAGCAAAATAACATACCCTGAACCACAGAACACAGTCACTTGAGATTTCCTGCTCAGTACACCAGGGTAGGAATCACCTATACAGCACTGCTCAAAAAATTTGAGAGCTTAAATGCTCATCCTTTGTTCATCTCTGCTTTCCTACGTGCAGTTCTCCACCCCCACACCTTGGAGCAGGGGAGCACAATACCCAGCCAGTCTGGCTTACGAAAGAGGCATATTTTTTCCCAGGAACAGGAATCTCAGCCACTGCCCAGCTGGCCCTTCTGCTGGGGTTTGCATGCAATGGCAAGTCACCACTGGCTTGCAGCCGGGCATGTGCCAGCTGCTCACTGCAGGCCACATGTAAAACAGGGCTTCTGAGCAATGCAGCTCCAAAAAGAAAACAAATCCAACTGGATTCACAGGCAACTGCCAGCTACTCTGACCACAGAGTAATTGGACTTGTCTGCTTTGCACCCTCCTCCCATCCTCTGCCAAAAATACACCTCAGTGTAGGACTACACTGCAGATGGACAACTGATGGAAAGGTGACAGGGTGGATGGACACTGCCTGATCTTGAAGATTCAGTGCTAGGTTCTTTCCCATCCCTCCTCCTTACTCTCTCTTCCCTTTATCTTTCTTTTAATGGCAAGCACAGTCCCAGAGAAACAGCTTACTTTCGATTATGGGATCGTTATTAAAGCCATAAATGGCTGTCTAAGCAGATTAATGAGGAATTCACTGCATTTGAAAGGCATTTCCTACTAGAGTATTTCTTCCTGCTAACACCATGTGATTCTCCCTCCCTCCATCACCCATCAAATAGCTGAACAAATGCCAATACTTGTCCAAGAGTTGATGGATTTGGTGTGGGACCAAAGAACTTTTTTTTAAAACCAAAAAAAAAAAGCTGAAAAGTTAAAGATTAACAATCCTGGGGTGTTCAGAGCCAAACTCCTGTGCTGACATGTATAGTTTGCAACTCCTTGATTACGCTATGGCTCTGCAGAAAAATAAGTCAACACAGAAGTCAGCTATTAGCTCAGGCAATTACGCAACTGGAAGAAGATAAAGAAAATATGTTTTCCCGCCAATTTATGGGGCCAGAAATGAAATGCTCAGAAATGAAAATAAACTCTCCTTTCCGTGAAATGACTGGGGATTTTACAAGAGACTCATAAGGCTGAAGGATTAGCTTGAGCCTACTCTAAGCATCCGCTATACAAACTTTCAAATATCCCCTCATCTCCCTGCTGATCTGAAGCATGAGATTTATCTGCCTGGTTAGGATTACTTTTGCAAGGGTAACCTGTGCAGCACAAACCAGTAGAGTTTTACAGCACTCAGCTTGGGCCTTAGCTCTAAAAAGGCTTCAAGCAGCTCCATTTTTTGTAGACCAAAACCTGACATTGTAAACAGAAGATTGCTGGAAAGCAAATGTGCATGTTTCTCTGAGCTGTCTTTGAAGAATATGTATTTAGAGTGCTGCCTTAAACCAAGAGAAACCTTCTCAAGAACTTTGCTGAGCTATGAGTTAAGGACCTATCCATCATGGAAAGCTCCATCTTAGGCCAGTGGTGCAGAAATGAAAGCACTTCCCCTGAAACAGGGCTTGGTGGCCCTCGTGTGGAAATTGTTGGACCAGAAACCCACTATACGAAAGATGGGATGTTCATTATGCTGTCTGAAATGGGGGTGGGACACACATATAGCATTTTTGGTAAGTTAATACTCACAAGAAGACAGGTTGCTTGCAAATTCAAGCACTGTGAGAGGCTTCTTGCTCGTGTCAATGATGTCATTCCAGAGAACAGTGTCCATGTTGCACAGTTTGGGGTTGTTGCTGATTTTAACACCTCCATTGAGAATTTCTGTTACAGCAAGAAACAAACTGGTAAGTGAAGCCAATCCCTAAGACTTCTGTCTCTGAACTAAAGAAAGAGAAATAAAGCACGTGTTTCTCCACCTCAGTCACACAATGCTGACAGAAAAGGACCATTTGCATGGCATCAGCACTCCTATGAGTGTAACCAACACCAGGCTCAGACTGACAGATTCTGGAGAGTCACCTGGCAGAAGATGCCACTGTCTGTGGCTTTCTGCCTGGTGCCAGCTCTAGGGGCTGTGGCAATTAGCAGAGATGGCACTGATGGTGTGCACAGCCAGAGACCGTGTGAGATCCTAACACATGTATCTCCAGTTCCCACAGAGATTTAACAGAAATACTGACAGGGGTGCACTGGAATCAAATAATGCAAAACAACAAATGGATATTTCTTTGCCAGTTTGGGGGACAAAAATTAACCCCACCGTCTTGTTGTCGTTTTGGACTTTCTGCAATGGGAAATTACGGAGTTTCTTCTTCTTTCAAAAAAGACTGTCCAGCAGGAAAGCGATTAGGAAACTACCTTGAGATCCTTGATTTTAAACCCGGATTTGATGGCCCATGGCTTTGAGAGGCAATCTCCAATCAGATCTTGCCATGAGTAAGCTAAGCAGATGAAGTTGGCTTTAGGGGTGCCTCCAACCCTTGCCCTCGCCTCACCTGAAAGCCGTTTCATCGGCAGCTGCCGCAGCCCCTGGGTTTTATTCATGTGGTAGTTGGATAACACTGCCAGGGCGTAAGAGTTGTCGTACAGCACGTTGCCTCGGATGATCTGGAGGTTTTCCAGGGGAATGACATCCACCATGTTGAGTGCGATGAGCACGTAGCCTGCAACCTCCTGTATGGTCTGAGAGAACAACGGAAGAGACAAGGCGCTTAATCCATAGTCCTCTTCACCTATCATCTCTCAACTCTGAGGAACAATAAACTACTTAATCTCATTAAAATAAATAAATCTGAGAACAAAACGGGACTATGTGGAAAACTTTGCCAGTTAAGCAGGTATAAACTCACCCTTTGAGCCGCCACCAGAGGGTCACTGAAAAGGTCCAGTTTACCCCTGTTCTGTCCCCAGGCAAGGGCAAGTGGGGCTGACTACGAGGTGCAGGAGAACAGGGCAAGCAGGTATGATATGGCAACTGAGTGTGATGCTTCCCCTGAATACTTGCATAGCTTTCAACCACTGGCAGCACAGAGATGCCACCTGATTCAGGCTCTTACATTCTCTCTTCTGTGTCCCTCCTCTGCTCATCAGAGGGGAAGATCAGGTAAGCTTCTCCCTTTTAAGTAATATATATTTACAGGACAAAAAACCCAAGTGATGTACTGTTCCTGCAGGTAGGTCAATTCCTGCCGTGCACTGTGAAATGTGTGCATTTCTACTTCCTACAAAAATCACTGTGAATGAAAAACCCTCAGGCTACCACTCAGGATATTTTCTTATTCTCTGAAGACTACCAGTGAATTTTCAAGAGACCTGTTATGTCCCTGGGAACACTGAGCAACATGGTCAAGTTGTGCTTGGGAAAGAAGAATGGTAACACCATCATATTTATAACCCATGTGTTTGAACCATGTATTTTCTGATCTCACTTGTTACTTGCTGGCAGAGAACCTGGAGGTCCCCATGTCAGACAGTGCCCCTCCCCATGCTGTGGCTGCATTTTAACATCTGCCCCCTGTCCATTCCCCCCTCCTCAGTTTGCCAGAGCTGCTCACCCACTTGTGCACATAACAAATGTTGAGGTGGGAGCAGCCTGTGTGTCAAGCACAGAGGGTTATCTTGGAGATCACTTGGAGAATCCACGTGGGAAGTTCTTGCACAGGACTCGCCTGCTTGTGCAGGGTGTGAGCACTGCAGGCTGGAGAGGCACTCACCACCACACCAGGGGAAGGGGTCACAGTTTGCTCTCTGAGACGTAAGGCAGTGAGTAGGGATGTAATTGTAGTTATAAATAAGAAGAAAACCCACCTCCATGGCACCCAGCATAGGCTGGCAACTGCTTGAAAAGCTGTTTCTCAAAGCACCTGACTTGTCTAGCAGAGCTGAGCATATCCTGCAGCCTACAGGTATGCTTAGACTGTGAGCTGCAATTTCTCTGATGTTAGTGGGGAACGTTTTCTGGCTCACCACAGAATTTTATCAGTGATCCTTTGCCTTATTCTTAGAAAAGGGCATCAGATTTTTTTAACAGAGAAGGCAACATCGGCCATGAACACCAACCTTCAGGAAAGAGAGGTCACGATTGTGCTCCACATATGTAATCTCCAGGTTGCTGAGTACCACCTCACAGTTGTTGTACATCCTCTGCAGGCTGGTGAAATGGTCTTCCACATGTCCCAGCTGGGTCAGCTTGTTATTTGTCCCTTGGCAAACTGTGGAGGAAAGAAGAAAGCTCCATGAAGGAAAGGAAGAATAAGGACAGATCAAAGACCTGTAGCCCACTTATCCTTACAAGCACCACGGTTAAGTTAAGCGTCAGATTCATAAGAAACAAGGACATTATCTGTCATGTCTCTGATTGCAATAGTGTAGGAAGTATCCAATGTTTCCCAGGCACAAAGATGTACCAGAATTTAGAGCTGGAATAATCCTCCCGCACTTTCTGTTACGTGTAAATCTCCAGAATTAGGTTTTTGTACATAGGTAGCACTTAGTTTTCTGTGTCACAAACACAGCTCAGTTCCTGAGGAGAGGACATTGGTACGGTACCATCACACATTACTGAAGTGGTCTGCTGCCAGATAACACCAAAGGTGATTTCCCTGAGAACCTATTACACCACTTTAGGGGGTGTTGGGTCTCCCTGTAAGCTCAGTGGAAGGAAACAGGGGCTTCCTGCAGGATCCCTCATGCTACAAATCCAGGTTTCAAGAGCAAACTGAACCCCCAGGGCATACATATCTCTTGTCACTCCAACATTTTGGGAGCATGATAAGATTCAGGAGGTGTCCTGGCCTATTCTACTCTGGCACACAAATACCCATTTGTCTGCTTTGCTGGTGAAGAAGGAAGAGGTGTCACACAGAGCACCACTGAGATCCCAAACATTAATAAGAGCATCATGGAAAAACTAGTCATCACATGAAATTATATTGCTCTGCTTTGTCAAATCTAAAAGAACTGACAAAAGTTATCACCACTATATTTGATTGCAATGAAAGAGCAAAATGCAAATTGTTCTGAGGCGAAAACACCACCTGTAAACCCCAAAGCCTTTGGACACAAGATAGTCTTTCCCTGGGCTATCCCTACACAGCTAAAATGAAAACATCTCTGAGTTATGCTAGTACAGAAGAAAGCAGAACAATACACAAGGCAACATGGTAAAAAACTTCACAATCCCTTCCAGGTGGAAAGCTTCAGCCCAGCTTTGCTGTTCAGTGGGAGCAAAAGGAAGCTTTTATCTCATCATTGTTACAATGCAACTCTGGCCTGACAGCACTGCTTTCCACAGCACACTTGAAAGAATAGAATTCTTTTAACTTGGGGAAAATAATACATGAAAAGATACTTTTGTAGAGCCATAATTCCTAGAAGCACCAATCAGAAGCTGGAACACCATTGTGTGGGGTGCTGCAAAGCAAATAACAAAGACTCTTGACAAAGCTGGAAATCAGTTTCAGTGCTAGTAACACAAGATGACACCTGTTGAAGATTTGCTGAACAGCTGATATTTTCTTAGTAGGAAAAAATAAGTTAATAAGCGGAGATAAAAACACTTCCCAATCACCAAAACCATTCACTGAACATGTGTTACTTCTCAGCACAGTCAGCATCAAGGAGTTACAGTGATAACAGATTAAATACTCTTGGACAATGTTTAAAGCAAGGCCATTCACTCACATTCCTCAGTTATTTCTCATTATATGTCTAGATACACATTATAGTGTTTGGGATCTAAGTGGCAACTGCTAGTAAATGGGACAGTATAACAGGGGCTGTGAGTACACCATCTAAGCTGCTTTTTCATGAGCCTCAAGTGCAGAAAAAGACCCCTTTCACATTTGCTTTGAATTTCTAAATTTCTTTGCATTTCCTTTTGACATCCTGAGGGGAGCTGTCTTTGAAGAATATGAACCTAACTGTTCCAAATTTTCACACTTAACATCTGTATTTGCTTTCTGCTTCAAGTACAAGGATCACAAATTATGAGCTAGAGTCACAAAAAGGGGTGTTTTCTTTTCCTGTGGAGTGGTAACATTGGAAGCCAGAAAGTTAGTGCTGTCATACCCTAGTCTGTCCTGGAAAATGTGGTGTTGTTGGGGACAGGGGTGAAGAGGCTTTGAACTGACTGGAAAAGCAACAGGTTTGTCCCATAGGCCGTCTTGAATTTTAAGCAATGTTATCCTATGACCAATGGGAAAGCCAGGAATAAGAGATTCTCAGACAGTTCAAACCCTCAACTTGGATGCTCATTGTAGGCATCTCATATCTGATCTTTGGCACAGTGTGATTTTTGAAAGCGCTCAGGCACAATGCAAGAGCAGGTGCAGTTTAGACTTCTCACAGAAATAAAGACATGCAAGTCTGTAAGTCAGCGTGCCATGGTCTTCAGGGTCCACAAATGACCTGGTGGCCTTGCTGCACCTCTGAGGGTAACAGCAAAGACCTGCCCTGATACCCAAGGCAGGCCCCATGCAAAGGCTGCAGTGTTTAAGCTGTGTCTGAGCCAAAAGAAGAGTGGAAGGAGGAGCCTTCTCTGGTGGCATCCTCCTGGCCACCTGTGCCCCTGCTCAAGCTTACACGCCTTGGCACTGCTCAGGCTGTCCAGAACAGTCCAGTTCCCTGAAAAGAACCCGAAGGCAGACTGCACTCGTATGAATGTGCTTCTCTTGGGATCAGACACGTGCTGGAGCTCTGAACCTGGGTCAGACGTCTTGAGCAACACAGACTTTTCCACTGCTTATTAGGTCAAGGCTGATGCAGCAGGCAGAGGCCATGGCTACTCTTGTCCTTCTCCCTCTCCCAAGGGAACACTCAGTGACCCATGCCAAATTGTTGACCCAAGTTACAAATAATGCACGGCAATAAATAAATAATTGGGAAGAAGGTATTTTTAGCTCAGGAAAGCTCATTGGTTTGGTTCACCATGGTGCCCCATGCACTGGAAAGAGCTCTGAGGATGGTGAGGAGGCAGAAGCAAATAGTCAAGAGAAGGAACTTGCCTGCTTGAGAAGCTGCAGAGGGAAAGTCTGACATAACAAGCTCCAAAGAGGCTTCAGGTTGGCCCTAGAGGATCTACTTTTTCCCCTGTACCATAAGCAGAGAGCACTTTCATGGGTCTCTACCAAAGGTGTCTTAAGCCACATGCAAAACCACTGGTACCCTCCATCAGGCTCATCACATCCTCTATGCAATAAACAGTAGATACAGAAGAGATGTTAGTTATGACCTGGAGAACAGAAGAAAATGGATTCCTCTTGGTAGGAACCCAGCAGTATGTGGCTAGTATCAGCCACACCACCAGAAAGGAGCTTTCCCCCTCATGGCACAATTTTTCATTTGCTCAAGGAGCTACAAGGTCAAATCATCGTTTGTTACAAAGCACATCCACAAAGTGAATTTCATCACACCAGTATTTACCAAATGAGAACTTGGGTCATAAGCAGTACATATGCTGAGCAAATAAAACCCAAATCAAACAAAACAAACTAAACCCCCCCAGCAGTGTTACTGAACTCAGGCAAGGGTGCAGAGTAATTTTCCAACTAGAGCATTTGGAAAAGAAAGAAAATTGCCTGCTTTTGCAACTGATGAATAATATAATTCCTGCAATTTCTTTGCTTATGGAAACTGGGTTCTGAAAAGGTACATGCTGTAATTATCTGTATATAACATTACAGTGTGAATGCCACTCTGGCCAGAGGCTAAAGCACAGACAATGAGGTGCTCGCCTCGCTCCGCAGAGTTTTAAGTGGGATGTGCATGCTTGAGTGCATGGAATTTATTATGATTTGACCTCTATTGAGCTTAACCTATGTGCCCTCCAAAGGACAGATTATGATGCCACATACACACTCATTACACACTTTGGTTTCAGTGTGTAGCAAAGCCAGCACTACACAGGCTTAGCAGCCAGTGGTGGGCATGGGGACTTGCATGATACTGCTGGGGGCTATGGAAGTATGTACCACATCACATATGCTCTATGCGACACTTACATGTGGCTGCAGTCCATTTTAGCTTGAAAAAAAAGGAGTAAAAAATTCAGGGTGAGAATGACCCCGAGCAGCAGAAAAACTGAGATCCAGAATTTAACTTCAGGGCACAGGCTGAACCCCAGCAGAGGAATGCTTTGCTTTTATCTGTGATGTTAATGCAATAAAAATACAGCCAGTATGGAAAGTTCTGACACAGAGAGGACAACCCAAGAGGCAGCAGTGCTGAGACTAGGGCTGTGTGCTGAGAGCACGGGGTTCTCCTGCCCCAGCCCCAGTGACCTAAAGGACCCACAGAGACCCAGCCCTGGTGCCTGTGATGCAGAGGCAGCCCAGCAGCCTGCAGGGATTGCCACCACGAAGCATTTAAATCCAATATGATGCTGATTTTAGCACACGTGCTGCAATTCCATCACACCAAAGTGATGCTGATCTTGAGTCAGCTACAGCATTACCTCAGCAGACAGCCTAAAAAACCAAGCAGATATTGCTCAGATATACCCAGATGCTGTGTAAGGCAGCAGCAATCCAAGGGCTGAGGAAAGAGGCACACTATATACCAACAGATGCAAACTTACTGAATTTTAGTGTTTATAACAAGTGCAGGGTTGGCTGTCCTGGATACTAAAACCCTTTCTGTGCCCATAGACATGGTTGCTCTTCCCCTTCTCTGCCTCAGACTTGGACTTAAAGGAGTATTTCTAGGTGATGAGACCAGGTTTACCCTTTGCTTTACCCTTTGCTTCTTAACCACGCTTTTCTTGCAAAGCCTGAAGGAGAGGAGTGAAACCAAAGCATTTCCTAAATGGCATTTTCCCCAAGTGATGGTAGGGAGATAGAAGGCATCCATCCAGCTGTAACACAGCCACCATAGTCTCCCAAATCCATACAAGCTCAGATTAAACAAAGAAGTTCCTGCAGCAATTGCCCTGATAGGAATAAAAGCTGTTTTCATTTTTTCCCCAGAAAATCTCTGATTACTGAAGTCTCAATCCTGCCAGTCATATTTACCACAGACTTGAGAAAAACCCCAGAGAATATGTTGAAACCAGATTTTCACCAATCCCCAAATCATCAGCTGTTTATATCCATGCTCAGCCTGTGTTAGTCTCCCTTCAGCTCTGACAGACCCATCAAAAAATAACTCACAAAGGTAATTTCAGAGATATTCAAGTCTTTTTCCATGCTTCATATATCATAATTATATATGCCTTGGTATAATGCATTTATATACTTCTGCATGTTTTCTGGTCATTACTGACAACACCACAAAACTTACAGATAAGAGGTATTTGTTTAATCTGCCAGGGCATTTATAAATATTCCTCTCTTGTCATTTGTTAGCAGTAATTTCACTTCTGATTGTTTTTGTAGGTATTTCATGGAAGAGCAGCACCTTCCTGAGCACTTGGTCTGGATACAAAGCTGCCACTGAAGGCCTGGGCAGATGATGCAACTCATCAGTGTATACAGTCAGTGCTGCCCCCAACCAACTCACCTTTACCAGAGCACAGTGTGGGGAAAAAACCCAACTTTCAAGTGAACTGGGATAAATTTGCAAGAAATACTGCTCCATTTGGGTCTGTATGGGCAATCCCATTGTCCCAGCCCACTGCTATCAAACAGACCCACATAACTTACTGTGGAAACCAGCAAAGTGCAGCTAGTACAGTGAAATGACCAAAATAATGGCATTTAAGGTTACAATTAAGTACTAGAGCAGACAGGACATTTGCCACCATGACTAGCCTGTTTCCCAATAGAAAGAGAAAGAAACATGCAATGCTTTCCCTAAAGAAAACAGGGTATGAAATACCAGAGGCTGGAATAGAAAAAAGACATGATCAGCTGTTTAAATAGAAACATTTCTTATATTCAGAAGTTCCTCAACACTGGAGAGGAAGGGATGGAGGAATTTCAGCATTGCTGGGCCGAGTCTGTTTAACACTCTGAGCTAGAATTTCAAGAGAGAGGGAAGTTCATGTGACACAAAAAGAATCCCAAATCTGCTGCAATATGCTGTGGGAAGTTATGGAAAGGAAAGCTAGAAACCAGGTGAGGAGGACAAACAGTGCTCAGATGCAGGCAGATGTTATCCCTTGAGATCAGTAGTTGTGAACCCATTCAAAGCCTCAAAAGTCCAGTCTCAGTTTAATGACAGCAGCATTTGGGCACTGGAAATTCTTCTGCAGAGGATAATGATTTTTGCACATATTCAAAGGCTTCAATTCAAAACATTGTGAAAAACAACCTCATGTGGCTGTAGTAAGTCCCTGCCCAAACAGTGTGGTTTAGAGTAATGCAGTTGCTGAGATTAATTCCAACTTTTAGACACACTGGGACCAAAACAATGACAGAGCTCTCAAAAATACTTAAATGGAAACTGCAACTGCAGAAGTGACCAAAACGAACAACATAGTTGAGAAAAAGAATATCCCTTAAGGGAGAGCTTTCCCAGATGGTCTCTTATTTCCATTTACTTGACAAAAAGAACTTTTATGTCTAAATGTAATTTTAGGTTTCCCTTGCTCCAGCTAGGAGTGGAGACCTGCCCTGCAATGTCAAAAGACATCCTGAATTGCAATGTGTGGAGGCAGCATGGCAGCTGGATGGTCTGATTGCTGGTGAGTGCCTTCGTCTGAGAGAATAAATAATAATATACAAACCAACTTATTCCTGAGTGGAGACCTCACCACAGTCACAGTATTTCTGACAACAAGGGATTCAGCTTTATTAATTCCCCAGGGTGCTTTTTTTTTAGTAATATTTCTATTTTTCTTCTCTGTTGCCATTATTTAATTCAGCATGTATCTTCATTAATCCTTCAGATTAAGGCCAGACCAGGATATGCTGAAATCAGTCTTTCCACTGGGTTCAATGTGAACTGGATGGGGGATTAAATTCTCTTCTTGCTGATGCTGGTGTAAATTTGGAGTAAGGACAAGGACAGGGAGGGCTAGCTCAGAGTTTAAGCTTTCCCCTCTGAATTCCCAAGGATGAAACTGTGGAAGTGACAGGTTTTCTGTAAATACCAGCAGAATTTCAAAGAAATGGGAATTGTCACCTTGAAATTTTCTACGGTCAGGGAAAAGATTTGATTTCTAAAGGTGAGTAATAGATGGGAATTTTGAGATGGGATATTTCTAGTGGGGTACTGAAAGATAGTGTGGATTTAGATCAGTTTTCTTCACACGCCTTTGTCAGTGATCTGTAAGAAGGCATCAAATCACTCCTCAGGAGGCCTGCAGATGACACAAACATTGCTGGAGTTCTAAACAACAAAGAGGGACAGATGACCTGCACAGGCTGGTTTGTATAATTTAGGAAAATAAGCCCTCTGAACAACATTATTTGAACTACAGCCAAAGGCAAGCTCTTACATCAAAGACTGCAGAACATTTACTGGGCAGAACAGGGGGTGCTGGGGTACAACTGCCCTGAAAAGGGCTTGGCATAACACGAGGTGACCAGAGCACTGCTTGATGCAACAGCAAACAGCAGCCACTGGGTCCTTGGGCTGGCAAATGCCAAGCGAAGGGAGGGAGAAGCTGCACACCCGAGTGGTGGCCTCTGCACCAGAGGGCTCTCCTGTCCCTGCAAAGCAGGTGCCACCTGGTGCAGCTCCCACTCCCAGTGGCACCAGGATGCCCCATGCAGGCTTCGACCTTTCTCCAAGCTCCATTTCAGCCCATGCCCCCAACATATGGCCAATGGCACGATGATGCTGCCTTGAGTTTTGCAGGGTATTTATTGAGAATGATGGCTAGAAAGCCAAATTCCCTGAGAAATCCTCACCAGCAGTTGGGGTGCTGCTGCTGGGTTGTTCTTCCCACTGGCACTCTCTGAGGAGGCTGCTATAAACATCACTAGGGGTTTGCATGGGGCATCCTCTTTTGAGCTGCTGCTCAAGTTAAAGGCCAGGTCAACTGGAAGTGCAGTCACCAATGAACTTAACTAATGAGCTGTTCCTACAATTTACTAGTGAGGGAAAACCAAGAATAAGGGAACTTCGTATCTTTCAACCACTATGCAAACATACGCACACATATATATACAAATGATAACGACTAGCTTATAAATATTACACACAACACATAATAAATTTTATGCAGAAAACCACACAAGCACCTTCCCCACCTTTTTAACCATGATTATAGAAACTCAGGCCATGGTGACTCTTCTATTTGAAGTCTGCTCTGGAGCGTGAGAAGCGCTGTCATGCAGCTCCATTCACATTCACATGAGGTTCAAGCCCCGGGAAATGGCTCACAGAAATGCAATGGTTTTGGCATCCATAGCGAATTTCTGAGGCCATGCAAGTGGTGTAAAAAGTCTACACGGAGCACAGCAGCAAGGGGCCAAGAGACCTCCAACAATGGGCATGGCTCTCTAAGAGCTGAATCTGGTGAGACATGTGTGGCAGGGCTGTGGCATCTCAAGATCTGCACCAGGATATTTGGGAAAACAAGTGGATGACAATAGATAAATAAGCCTGTGTTCCAGAATCTAGAAAACCCTACATTCTTCACTGCTGTTTGTTCTGGCAGCATCTACAGAGCAGCAGGATTTTACAGCACAATAAAAAGAAACTGAAGATGTGTGCCCGTGGAAAAGTGGGACCAGTTGTTAGTTACATCAGCACTGAGTTGTTTAAAATTGTTTCAAAATGAGTTAATTTGAGAAATGATAGTTAAAGGCATTAAACTATGCTGTGAACATTTTAGCATGCGGAATTTCACGAAATATTACAATTGCATATTTTAATTTGTGCCTTCCAATGAAAAAAGTCATATGCTTTTCTTTATTTATATTCAATCAAGTCTTATGTTGAAATAAGCTGTGGTGCTCATGCACGTACTTCTGAATTCCCTGAGGTGCAAATTGTATGTGAGCACTCACACCCTGGCTCAGAAAGGGCTAGAGAAACCACTTACAGCAGATTCCAAGTAGAAGACTAAAAGCTTGCTATTACGAATGCAGCACATCCTTATTTTTTCACCAATAGATATATGATTACACATACACAAATATATGTAGCTCTCCCAGATAAGCAGACTGACCTCTCCAGAGACTGCAATGCATGTGCAGAAGTGCTGAAAACACGACAGCAGCCACACAAGTTTCATTTCCTGCCTCGAACTACATGTGCCCACCTCCATGGCAACCCCATCTACCTCTGTGCATGGTTCTGCCCATGGAAGACACAGTAAGTGCTGCCAGGGACCACAGTGAACCACATCAAGTCTCTGAGCCTGCAGAGCCACATCACTGCCTGATGCTTCCTCCAAATCCCGGTGCAGCCTCCTATGGATTCCAGCTGGAAAGGTATGGAAAGGAAGATCTATGCTCCAAAATTCCCTGGGAGGCATCATGTCCCTTAAGAATGAGATCGCCTTCTCAAGCAAGACTAAAACAAGACAAAAACTGCAGATAAACAGTATTTACTGCTTCAAACAATAAAGGTACTGTTAAATTACCAATGTAGCAAATGTCCTGACAACTAACTACAAAGAACAAATAAAAGCTGATAAAAAGCTTTAAAACTTTGTCTTTCAGCTACTGGGTGTTCATGGGAATAAATGCTAACACTTTCATGAGGCTTCCAGCCCAAATCTGGGTATTTGCACGTGTTGACAAGCGAGCAAGTTAATACATGCTGCTGGGTTTGAAAAGCCTCCAGTAATATTCAAGTTTAAAAGGAGTAGCAGAAGAGCATATTAGATGTAAATGAGCTCTGGATCACCTTCTGATCTTCATTTAAACCTTGACTAAAACTCAGTGGCAAGACTGCTGTTGAAATGCATGGGATCTGAATCAAGCTCTTTTTTCACTTCATTTAACTGTGTGAAATTTAATAAATGAGGTAAATAGACTTTCTACCACCCTTTATTCTGGAAGGAGAAGAACTACAATTACGTTTTGAAAGCACAGCTAAAAAGCCACAAAATGATTTAACAACACCTGGGTAAGTTTTGAAGATGAAGACCAATTTACCTTCAAAAGTCTGGGAAGAAAAAACCATTCAATTTAGTTGTCGTTACTACAAATGCTGCATGTTATAGCAAGTGGACTGCTCTTAGAGCTGGTCTCATTTAGCAAGAGGGACTCTCAGCCACCTTTAATGGCAGAGTTCAGTTCTGTGAAAAAAATGTAAACAAGTTTGAACAGATTAAAAGGTACTTGAAATGCATGATTGCAGTACATTACCTGCTGTTCAAACTCTGACAGAGTTCCCTCCATCTCATGATTTGCATGGTTAACCTCTGTCATGCCACCTGAGCTGGAAGGAGGGCAGCCTGCTTCATGTTCTTTCACCTTTTTTGGCTAAGCAGATGCCCCATGGCTTAGTGCTGAGCCCAGAAATTCTGCAACCTGAACTCCAGAAATACAACATTATACTGGAAAAAGCTCTGCTAACGCTCTCAGACTTCTAATGTTGCCATGTCCATTCATGCACATCACAAAGAACAGGACAGTGGGGTTTATCTTTGGATGTTTTTTGATTACTTATAGAATAGGGCCCAAGCACAAGCTTTATGTATCCCTGACTTGTCAAAACAACCCTTCCACTTCCTCCTGCTTATTTTATTCCAGTTCTTGAAAAGAAACAGTTCTGTTTCTGCGTAAAGTATTTGAGACCCACACATGCAATGTGTTGGACTAAGGCCTGTAAAAAGCAACTATTACTTGTGGCAGACTTCTGAGGAGCCCTTATTCATCACTTGTCTTTGAAAACACTAATAAAAGAAACATATTGAAAAATGGCTAAATGAAATTATTTTCTTTCTTCAGGAAAGAACAAAAGGCCAGATTTATCAAAGGCTGTGCCTTAGATAAAGACACCTGGGTGTCTTTTTAGGTCAAATTATTGTTCTGTATATACTCAGAATTTATGGCTGTTTAGTTGTGAGAAGCTTAAAATAATTGTGAAGATGATTGAAGCTGCTAAATTTGATTCTGAAACTCCCCTGCTCCCAAAGTTTGAGGGATGGTACTAATTTTGTCTTCCTCATAGACCTGTTCCAAGCAACAAGGCACGTAAAACAACTCACAGCTTTCTCAAACACAAAAAACCTCCAAGACGCAAATATGAAAATCCAGTAGATGACATGCAGATAAGGATTAAAAAAAAAATCCACCCTTACATAAATGCCACAAACCTGTTTTAACACATTCCACACCCTGCAGGAAAAGCTGCCAGAAACAAACGGCTCCATCAGTTCAGTGAAGAGGGGAATAAACGTCCCCTTGTGCACAAAAAGCTGGTAAATCAGCTACAACCTAAGCTCCAGCACTGCATGTGAAAATGTTATCAGTAGCAGCCGTTTGGACTGTGCTTATCTTTGCCAAAGAAGTCTTGAGGAGGGGAAAAAAATCCCAGAAACTTTTTACTACCGCAGTGAAATGCGTGTAGAGACATGAAAGCCTGAGAAGCCTGACATGTAAAACTGATCTCATTCACTCCTGTTCCCATCTGCTCCCCTGTTCCTGCCACGTTTCTTCTGCAGAAGATTGCACTCAAGTGTTTTGATGGATGGAGCGGGGGGGTGTAATCTACTGGGTTTGTGGGTTTTGGGTTTTTTCCTTCTATTTTTCCACTCTGACTAGAAATAATCACCTTTTGTCTTTTGCTATATTACAGCATTTTGGAAACTTGTTGCTGTACCTAAGTGCCTGCTTTTCGTTTGTTTGTTTCCTAGAAGAGAATGATGGGAAACAGAGATAGGAACAGCCCAGTCCCCTCTCCACCCCACAGTGCTCCAGCACCTCGGCAGTGTTGCATGTGGATGGTCCCTTGCTCATCTGCCAAGTGAATACCCCATGTACACATTAATCATTCCATTGCTGCTAGGATGCCTCACACCTTCCAAAACACAACAGCAACTAAGAAAAGCACCGTAGTTTGTGTCCCCTGCCACTTCCTTGCCTTCAGCTTCCACTGAGGAGAAGTTTCTTTAACAGCAAGAGAACTAAAATCACATTCTAACACATTTCTGCTGCATCATGTTTTTCTCTTGCCCATCTCTTAGGTGGAAATTGAAAGAGAATTGTTGGAGTAGCAACCTCAGAAGATATTAGAGGTAAGCAGTGTTAAGATTTGAGATCCACCACTCCAAGAATTTGCATGCTTGAATCTTCCAAGGACTTTTACAAGGGGGGGAAAGGTTATGTGAGGCAGGAATTGATGAATTTCAGTTGAAAAGAAAATATTTAGTTTTCCAAGAAACTTCAGAAGGATCTGGCTTTGGCCACTGCACCCCAGAAAGTGTTTCCTAAAAAAATGCAGAACAGTTGCCTCCTGAGCAAATGGGCACATCACACGGCCAGCTCTCCCAGTCCATGGAGAAGTTGCTCCCTGCGTTGTCACGGATCTTCTGATAAACCTTACTAAAACCAGAGCCACCTTATCTGGGAGAAATGACACCTACCAAGTTTTTTAAAGCTGTAGGTCTGTCTGGCTGCCTTTGATGCATTTGCCAGTCTTCCATCACTATCTTTTGCTCCATGGAGGAGCTGCAGCAGCTCTGCTAAGCCCAGGAAACCACCTCACTGCAAGTGATGAAATGCTACCAGCTCCAGAGAACAAAGCAGCTCTGTGTGGTAGCAGCTTTGTGCTCCTTTTGTCTTCACCACCCAAAACCTGGAAAAAAGTAATCAGCTTGAACAAATGGAGTAATTTCTTCCATGGGCTAGGAAATACATTGTTCAGTGTTGAATGTGAGACTATGCAGTGCTACATTGGATGGTATGGCCAATATCTCAGAAAACAAAGCAGAATGGTCCTCTTCTTCCCAATACTAGAAGTTAAGGTCTGCATTACAAAACAAGAAAAGAACTTAGAGAGATCTTTCCAAAGTTGGAATAGGAGTTTGGGAGTTTGGAATGCAAATGATACAGCAGTGCTACTGGGAGGTGACCATCAGCATTGGCTATTGAAACCCTGTCTTTAACATGGATCAGTAGTGCTCAAACAAGGATGGAAGTTCAGCCACTTGGAAGTGAAGTTTCCAAAACCTACTATGCCTCCTCTACGAAGCAATGAGAGCCCAAATTTTGCCCCAAATGCCAAATTCCTGTGTTGACATCAGTGTTGCATGACGACTTGCTTCACTGAGTTGCACTGGTCTGAAGCACCTTTGAGCAGTAACCTCATTATTAAGCAGAATGCAACACAACCTTAAAAATAATAATGGTAAAAGGGGAAAAAAAAGAAAGATGGGCTTAGACGAGACAGAAAGCAGCTGCTGGCAGATGCATTACACACTCATTCAGCTTACAAGCTCCCCAAAGGTTCTGGTACAGGAGTTGAGTAAACCCATGGGAAAATCCAGCTTGTGATGTCAATATGTTATACAGCTACGGGACGTCTCTGCTGTCACCAGGGTTGCTTTTACGAGACAGTCTCTGATAGAAGGCTTTTGTGTTTTAGTTCTTGGATATCATAAATAAAATTACTGAGTTCTTTCAGAGCTTTGCCAAAGGAAGTTTCCATTCAAAATCTCCAAACTGCCTATGGAAAGTTTCTGCTGTGATTTACTGAACTCACCCAGTGAATGGCAATGAGTTTATCCTTGCAGGGAAAAGCTCTGTCAGCGTGTGTCTATTGTGGATAACGTGCTACTAATACAACCCAGAAAATAAGATGTGGATGGATCTGATAGTAACTCAGACGTGGTGGTTTGGGTGTTGCTTTTCTCTCCCACAGTTCCAAGGAGCAGTCTCAAAACCCATGCAACTGCACTTCCCATGATGTGACTGATGCACTGTGGGATGCAGGGACACAGCAAGGTATTGGCTTTCTGAAACCTCAGGACTGAGGTCGTGCTCTTGGGAGGAATGAATCCTACCCAAAACAGTGGGAATGCTCACAAACAGCAAACACATTCTTACCCCTTCCTAATAACACACCTTCAAGCATGCAGAATTGTCTGCCTTTCTTTTGCCTTTTCAGTTAATTTATTTAAAAATCTGGCTTTCCACCAGCAAGGTAAAAATAAGTTTTACACTTCAAATACAATACTCATAAATTCAAAATCTTCATTGGCCTAGATCAGTGACCATGTAAAAATGGAGCCGCTGAAGCTCTAGGTGATACTGCTACTTTTGAAAATTCTGCCTTAAGGCTTTATGCCATTTTTTTTTTTGTTTTAAGCAATGTCTTAGATTCAAACTTTACTATAAGTAATCACACCCACGGTACTGGAAGTCCCTCTCTTGTTGAAAAGCACTTCACTGTGGTCATTATGTGAAAACTTACAGAGAGGCAACAGGATTTAAGAAGCACTGAATAAATATGCAAAACTCTCAGACACAGCACTGGAAACCTTTTCCCCCCTGCTTTTAACAAACTGATGCTATTAGGTCTCTGTGGTTATTCCTGTAAAAGTGTATTATCTCATTCATTCCAGGCCATCATTTAACGTGTTTCCTCACCAGTGATCTTCAGCCTGTGCTCTACACCACCCTGGGAGTCCCAGGATTACTTTCATGCCCATGAAAGGTAAATAATGGAAAGCAGGCTTACACTCTCTAGACAGAGGTCTGCACCACATCTCCCTTAGAAATACTGGAGGTGCTTGCATATTGAGCAATGCTGGAAACCACTGGTATGCATAATCCCATTTCAAATGTACTCTGAACTCCTTCAAAGCAACTCCTACCACTGCCTTACCCCCCCACAGCATTGCATATGCACGCACACATATTCATTTTTTTTAAAATATATATAATATTTAAGTGGCCTCTTGAAGCCACCATAAGTTTACCTGAAGTACTTAAAGATGAGACTAAACTTGCAATTCTTGGGCTTGGAAGATAAGTATAAACTCTCATTTCATAGCCAAAGAGGATGGATGTACATGATTATGATTAAGACTAGAAAAGTGAATGTAGGGAATAAACAGCTGGGCTGCTAGAACATCAGCTCTGCTCCATTTAACCATCACAAGCCCTGCCCACTGACCCTACCAGTACTCCCTCCCCATGAAGACATGTAAGTGCACAGCTCCCACTGCTGCACCATGACAGTCCCACTCCCACCATGGTACCTCCAGTCCTGTGGGGTTTGGCATGTTTTATTGTCCAAAAGGCTTTGTTAGGCATTTTATCATTGCCAGACAGTGATAAATGCTCTTCATCCCGTTCTAACACATCTCTTGTTCAGGAGTCACGTACATGAGCAGGCTGCAGAGGCAAGGTGACTCTTCAGTTTGCAACAGTGCAAACAAGCCATAGGTGAACAGGTTATTTACACCCATTGGGGCTGACAGATATATATATATATAAATTTTTTGAAATTAAACAGTGCAGTAACTGTCTCCTAATCCTGCCTCCCATGCCTAGCATGAAGTTTCAAGTCTTGACCTGCAGAAAGAAGTTGGCATCCTCCAAAAGCACAAAACCATACCTGAGCCCAGCACCAACAATTCCCAGTAAGCTGGTTTTGGGAGGCAGGCAGTACACCCTGAAGGGTCTTGCCCCTTTCCCAGTGGGTCCCCAGCCCGGAACTGTGCAGGGTGTACAGCTCTCAGCACCAAGCTGCTTACCCAGAGCTGTGCTCCAGCAGCCCTGGCAGATGTTCCTCTGGGCTGCCCTGGGGTAGAGAGGGGACATAAGCATTGCACACAGATTTCTTTCTCCCTTATTTTCAAGGAGAACATTGTCATCAGCTTTAATTTATACAGAGCAATTAAAGGTTTTAGATCAGAGGAATAAACACCCCTCTAACTGTGTAAAGAAAACCCCAGTGTTGAAGACACAGTGAGCTAGGAAGTGCTTTGGAACACTTCAGAAGAGACTCAATACATTTTATAACTATATGTGATAATAACACATAGCTGACTGTGAGTGAAAAAACAATGCTGTCCCTGTTTCCACAGGAGTTTATCATCACATAATACTGTAACATCCCAGATACTATACCTACTTCCTTGCTATGACATGACAAGCTTCTTTCCTTGTTCTTTCCTTCCACCAAGTGGTTGGAAGAAAAGGAGGAGGGAAATTATGGGGCAGGGTGTGAGGGAGAAATGTTCTACTATAATAGCCATCCAAGATAGTGCATTAATTATTTCTTAGCACTACCATGTAACAGTGTGTCCCTAAATAAAATAGTCAGCATATTTATCAGTGAATTCAAAATGGACTTTATCCCCTGTGGCACAATATCATGCCTCAAAACAAAGCTTGAATTCTACAGCCAGTGTTTTTTTTTCCTCTGGGGTCATGCTCCTGTCTTGATTAAGAAAATAGAAAAGTTCTTTGTTTGTTTGTTTGTGTTTGGATTTTTTGATTTTTTTTTTTACGAAAGCACAGTATTTTCTTTAGTTCTGTTATGAGATATTTACTACTGAACTCATGCTACAATTAATTGCACATGCTACAGAGCAATAAAGACAATTTAATAGCCTGGGAATCTCTTGCTCAAGAGGGCTAAGAGGTCACAAGTTATGGCTTTGACAAGTAACATATGCTTTCTGAGTGCCTTCTAATTGCAGGAAATGTTTTGATTTCACAATCCTACAAATATTCCTGAAGGCTCTGAGGTATTTCTCAAAGTGATTCACTCATGTGGGATTTAAAAAACAGACACTTCCTCTACCACCTTGCATTAGCACAGAGCGCCTTCATGAATGTGTATTTTAAGAGGTCATGGACAGCTAGTGAGGTATTTCCCCTCCTGGAAAGGGACTGCAATAATTATACTGTATGCAAAGCACTGCAGATGGAGAAAGAGATCACCATCATTACCAGCCATAGGACAAACAAATATCAAGTCCAGCTGTACTGCAAATACACACAAGCCCTACCAATTCCCTGCCAGAAGGGCTCAATCCCTACCTCTGCAAGGGCAGAAAACCCACGTCATGTCACAAACCTACCTTTCCTATCAACTGGGTGCTGCTGAGTCACTCATGCTGGGAAAAGGAAGCACCAGGCACAGCACCAGGCACAGCTGCTTCCAGAGGACTCATCAGTGTGAGCTGTCACTGACCCTGTGCAGTTAATGGGTAGAGACAATCAAACCTAGAGAGCTACTCAGCCCTTCCACACAGGATGCCACGTCCCTTTCTTTGCAGGCAGCTAAAGGTTTCAGCAGACACACAGCAGAAATCATATTTCTCTACAAACATCTGGGTTAAAAGAATACTTGTCTGTGATTTATTAATTTAGAAACAACTAGGATATCAATAGGAGTAAATGGTACCAGTGATAGGTGTAAGCAAATTACTTATCCACTAGAACCCATAGGGTCATGTGATGTTTCTATAGGTTCCCTGTGCCATGCCACACCACTCTGGAGACACAGGGAGCCCTCTGTGCCTCTTTGGAGGTTGTTCCACACCTTCATCCCTCTGGCATTTATGAAACTTGCTTCTAAATGTTCAGTCTAAACTCAGGCTTTACCTTTCAGACTATCTGTATCAGTTCTTATGCTAAAGTAGCTTGTTCCTCAGTTTGGTGTCATCTTCTAAAATGCACATGCCATGGCTCAGGTTAATTGGATTCATTCAGCTCTCTTAGCTCTGTCTCCTAATGCATTATATTTTCCCTGATTTGCCTTTTATTATATCTATCCAGTTAATATCCATCTTCCATTAAACTGGGGACCAGAACTACAGACAGGATTCCTGCCAAGGACTTAGCAGTGTATTGTAAATGGCATTAATGCTTCATCACTACTGGGACTTCCTGCACAGTGTACCCTCATTTCTTTCATACACACAAGGACTCCCCCGTTCTTCAGATTAAAACAGAGTAAGTATGTAGTTTTGGGTTCTGTGCAACTTTTATTCCACTTCTTAGCATCCTCCAGTTCTATTTAAATGCCATCAGCTCTTCCTCTTCATTCTCAGTAACTTTCAGCACTCCACTGTGAAACCTCGCTGGGAGAAATGCCCTCCAACACAATCCTTAATGAAAATATTTAATTAGAAATGTCCCATAAAACAATCCTTAAGGATACCCAGTAGATACCTGTCTCCAGATCTGTTTTGATACAGTCTGTTCAGTCCTCTTTAATCAGCTTTTCAGCCAAGTTTAAACTCTGCTACTAAACTTCACCTCCCTCAAGTTCTGTAGTAACTCCCACCATTTCATTACTTGGGTTACTGAAGCTCAAGTAAGTAATTTCCTCCACAACATGAAACAAAAGCAAAAACCTGACCATCTTAACAAGAAAGACAACCTGGTAGGACTGATCTTCACTAGCTCAACTTAAAGCTTTGGACAAGTCTCCATTTACTATATTAACTTTAATTTTCCTTTCCTTTAAAACATTTTCTGAAGCTGAGCATCATGATCCTCAAAGGCAGAATAAAGGTTCCATAGCTACGAGGCTTTCTTTGTGCCTTGAAAATATGGGGACGTCATTTTATTGCACAGACACACAGAATCATGGTTGCCTGATGACAGCTTAAGTTGCATACTTTTTAAATAAATAAATTTATCACACCTTCTAAACTATACATAACACAGGCTTGACCCAGGTATGATGTGAAAGGCGAGTGGAAAATTGAGATGATGCATTTCCCTCAGTGAAGATACAAGATTGTGAGACTCCATAAGAATTACTTCCCTGCAGATACTGTCCTGGCCACGCACCTTTTACTGTACATGTCAACATCCTGTCTGTCTCCACTATCACGTAACACATTTCATGGTGGCAAAATCCAACCACGATGACACAACGTGGAGTTATAATTCTGATTCATTTGCTTTTAATTAGTGTCACTTTCTGGCATTCACACCCTTTACAGAGGAACAAGGAAGGCAGGTCTTTTAAATCCAAGTTAATTTTAAGGGCGTATATCATTGTTTTAAATAAAAAACAAACCCAGATAGTCGCTGAGGCTCTATGAGCTGCACTTGTAAAATTACCTGTCTGCAGTGCCACAGAAAACACTGCAGGTTGCCTCCTGTGCACCTTGTTTGTAAAGCTCTATTTACCTACCTGTCACTGTCTGGCTAACTATTAACCACAGTTAACCTGATGGGCTTTGTTTCCAAACAAACCAAATATTTATTAGAAAAGCAAAACTTATTCGGTAAGCCAAATGCAAATGTTGTCTCAGGCAAGGTCAGAGAGGTCATGGGGAGCAATAAGGCACTATTTCCACATACAGTAGTTTGCTCGTTATTGCTGGTTGCAAATTAGAGGGAGATAAGTAGAAAATCAGAACTGTAATTTTATGTTTATTATCAGTCTTCTTTAAAAGTATTATTTGCACAGTGGTATTGAATCTACTTCCAAAATTCAGGGAGGAAAAAAAAGCTGTTTTCCAGGCTCAGTGACAAAAGCATTTTAAAATTCACTGCAATGCTACCGACTAATTTTGGGGTTTTTTTTCTTTCCTACTGGCTGTTTATGAGCAGCAAGCAACAAAATACTTCTGGAGTGCAAGGGATGCCTCATGCTACCTACAACTCCTGTATCCTTTGCTAAGCTCTCACTTGCACCTCCACTGTGACAGACCCACCTGTGACACAGTCTTACTGCTCTGAAACACTGCTCTCACATGTCTCAAACATCACTAGAAATTAAAGGAGGCAAAGCCAACTTTTACACTAATGGTGCCAAAATTAGCCCAGGCTATGGCTGAAGTAAAGAATGCAAGAGAGACCCAAAAGATGACACCGTCAGTGCTGGCAGGTCAGTCTTGCTCCCCCTTTCCAGCAGACACTGCAGACAGCCAAGCTGAAAGCTCAAATTGAAATCAAATTTCACTTTTCTCAGACAGTGTTCTCTTGTTCAAGGATGTTTGTGAAACCACGATGCCAAATCTGTGATTTCACAAACTTTTCCACGGTGATAACATAAACAGTGAGTAGTGATTTATCTGAGGGATCAAGCTGCCTTAGAAGGAGAATGTGAAAAAATGTGCATTTGAAGGCATTCTCTACCCCGAGGGAGGATGAAAACTCAGGTATGTGTATAAAATGAACCACACACCCCAGAACTGACAGAATTCAAGCTTTTTTTGGTGGGCTTTCTGAAAGAAAACATGTCAAATTCAATGAATTGAAAAGAAATTATGAAAAAAAAAGTCTTTTTTTTTAGCCCTGCCTTACCTCTTAATAAACCAAATTTGTTAGAGTTGCACAGAGACCATTAATACTGTTCTCCATAACTAACTTGAGCTTTCAGTCTTCCTTTCAAACTAGTAGATGATGGCTTTCTCAGAGAAGATCAGATTTTGCTCTCAGTTACATCTACATAAAACCAGAAGTAATGACACTGACTGAAGCAAAGTTATTCCAGATTTACATCTCTCTCATGGGCAGCACCAAGAAAGAACAGTTTAAATACAATCCAGTTAATTAAATCCAAATTCATCACACTTTTTAAAGTTATGAGCAAGAAGAAAAGCTAACCTTAGTTCTATTGCCAAGAAGCACTCACTACAAAACCCACTTGAATTCAAGGCTGAATGTGCACATACGTGGTAGCAGCGAAGCTATGGCAGAAAGGAGAAAAGCTTTCCAAACTTTGATAATTACTTGATCTGGAGTTTTGATTAAACAGCCCTTCCAGTAAAAAATTATCCTCTACGAGGGTCACAGTCTTGAATTCCCCCTCATATTTCCTTAATGGTTTTCACATTTTATTTTCTCTGCTGCAGTCAAAACAACTTCTTTGGCAGCCGTATCTTCCTGCAGGGTGCAGCCTGTGTGACCACTCTTACCCCCACAGAAGGCAGCTGGGACTGCAGTCTCTCCTGAATGAAAGCGAGAGCATCTGTCTTCACCATTGAAATGAAATCCTTCTCATTTTTGCAGAGCTCTCAGGGCCCTGCTTTAAGTGCTGGGAGAAAGGGAGAGTATCACATAGGGCTGCTTATGCAATTACCAGGTTGTGCATCCACAGTACACAAGGGTGTCAGAGGAGGGAGAGAAGAGTGGCCAGTCACCCATCCCAGCACGCACAGCCCGTCCTGGTGCCTCTCCTTCCCTGCCCCCAAAACACACACACAGGTTTACAGCACCCAGCGCTGTATAGAAGAGTCACATCATCAGAAAAGTAGTTTCTAAGCTTTGTTTTCCTCCTCAGAAGAGATGCTCAAATGAGCTTTTTTAAAAATAAAATAAAATAAAAAACTAATAAAGCTGGCTATAATGTAAACTGTGCTGTAGTTTGTCATGAACTTACTTGGGTACCACTCACGGCTGGGCAGTGTCATGCAGGGAATCAAGCACACCAGAAGGGATAAACTCTGTCCTAAAGCACTGCTCTGAAGGCTGAATGAGCATCAGCATCTCAAAAGTAAGATGAAGAAATTAGAGTCTTGCAAATCTGGGTGCATTTGTTTAGATGTGCACCATCACCACCACTCCCTGCCTAAAGCAGGACACAGTTCTGAAGAGCCAGAAGCCTGGAAAGACAAATATTCCCATCATCAATAGCAGGGCTGTTCTCCCTGTGATCAGTCACTGTCTGTTGCTAACATAAGCTTTCTCTGCATATTTCTTCATCCTGGGCTCTCTGTGATTTCATCTTTTCACTTGGCACCACCCCACTGAGATTTAACTTTTTCTTGTAGTGCTCTAACCTCTGCAATCTGCTTGCTTCTAAACAAGCAGTCAGAACACAGCGAACCAGAAGGTTGCTCTCCCCCAACCTCTCTCAAAATAGCAAGGAGGAAAAGGCAAAAGGACAAAAGGTCTCGTTTTGGGAAAGAAAAGCCCAGGAGTGAAGAAGGTATGAGCTTACAGTGCAGTGAGGAGCGTGGCCACAAACTGCAGCTCAGGTGGGTTGCCATGGGCCATGGGGCATCACTCCCACAGCCTTGTGCCCATCCCAGAGCCAATACTGCTTTATTTCCCACTGCTCGACATCATCATCCTGAAACTCTCAGAAGCAAAATCCTTTTGCCTTGTTATCTGCATCACACAAAACCATTGCAGGCTGAAAATCAGGGCTCTGCCACACTCAGAGGTAATTTACCCAGAGTAAATTTAATCACTAACGGTGGTTATTGTTTGTTAATGTGCAGAGAGTTGTGTCTTATTACTTTATTAAAATGTCTACATGTATTTATCCACATTCAGGAGGTGCTTAATCTTCTCTGTGACCACTAGTAGCAAATCCCTGCCAATATTTGATATGACAAAGTGCTAGGCATTAATGAAGTGCCAATCTCCAGAGCTGTAAGTAAAGACTCCCTCAAGAACAGACCAAAAAAAATAAAAGACTAGATTATCTGAGTGAAATGAAAAACAAATAAACACCACAAACAACACCAGAAAAATATGCAAAAAGTCAAGTCAGCCACATTTTAAGGATGTGTTTTAGTGGTTGATGGTAGTTTTAATGGCAGCTAAAGGGAAAAGAGTTGCTGGGTCATCTGTGGTGGCAAGGAGGTGAGAAGCAGCACCCCAGCCACCCAACAGCAAGTGAGCTGCAGAGGGGAGAAGTGACCCTTCTGCTTGGGGAGCACAAAGGATCCAAACTGTCCCCTGAGGTCTCCATCAGCTCCAGGGCAAAGCAGCACAGGCTGTCCATGCCTCAGGTAGCACTGCTGGGGCTGCTCCCAGGCATGGGGCAGTGAGGGTGATCCCAGAGCAGAGCAGGATCTCTATTTTCTAAACAACACACCGGCTATGCCGAGTGGGCATTGTTAAAAAAAGAACTGTTGCAAGTACTTTTCCAATGACTAAAACACTTGGGTCTCCTCCTTCATTACAGCCCTGTATTTCCTATAATAGCTCACATTTATCTGGGGCTACTAAAGACCCTTTGTGGCAAGCCAAGTGAACCCAGCACACTCTGCTCCACTGGATTTCTATATCCAGCCCCAAAGGGACATGCCAAGGGGTTTCTCAGCCACCACAGGGCACTGAGAGCCATCCTGCCCCACTGTCTGGTGGTTCCTGGTGCAGGCAGGCTTTCGAGAGGCTGGGCTGGTCCATGACAAAGGCCAGGCAGGCATCACAGAGCAAGACAAAACTTGCCTGGGCGTGATGGATGGATGAAGCCAAGGTGACTGTGGGCTGTAGAAGCCCTTGCCCTGCCATCCCAAGCCACAGATCAGCCAAGCAGAGAAGCCAGCATTCTGCTGCAATACACCATGCCCCCTGGCTGCATTGAGTGAAAAATAGTAATAATAAAACCCCTAAATTAACATCCTGAGTGATGCATGTGGGATTTGGGAAGGGAAAAGGAGAGGGGGCGGCAAGCAGCCAGGGTAGGTGCAGTCTGCTGCCTGCCAGCACCCCATAAGTGGGACAGGGTTTGTGTGGCCACTGAATCAACTCCTGGGCTGTGAACAGGAAAATCCAAACACCAAAACATTACATGCAGGAGAAACATCCAGGCACCCACTTGGGGCATGGACTTTTCATTGCGTCTGTCACCCACTCAAGTCTGCTTTTCACATTTTGGTGGATGAGAAGAGAGCAGGGTAACAAAACCAGCTGGGACACAGGATGATGTCAGCCATCCCGCCCACAGGTACACCCCTGCCCTGCCCTTGCTGGCCACGACCCAGGGTGGCACTGGGCATTTGATAGGACAAACCATCCTCAATAAATACATCACATCTCCTTAGGAATCAGAATTGTGCCCAGCGAGGGACACGGGAGTTACTTATCAGGTATTACCCCAGATTTTATCGCTGCTGGTCCCGTTCAGGGACAACTCACCCACAGACAATGTGAGGCCAGATGGGAATTACTCACAGTATTTGGCATGACACAACGTTTTACTATGAAGAAACAAAGGTCACCTCAGTCCACTCTTTGCCAGAGCCTGAGGAAGGCTGAAGTCAGTACCTGTTATTGCTTCCTCAGGCCTCTCTGAAATACATGCTGGAGCCATTTAGGTGCCCCTGGGGACACCAACACTTCACCATGTCCATCTCCACTGCCCTGGTGTCCTTTCTCTTCAGGACAGTGTCTGCCAGGATGAGGAGGCACCAAGCAGGGCAAGAAGAGAGCAACAGTGTAGAAATCCTACAGAGTTCTTGCAGATAATCACCACTCATCTCCCTCGGAAAGCAAATTACAGCATGTGGGGCTGATTTGCATAGCTGATTAAGGCTGCTAATTGTCATAGGGGCTGCAGTGTACACATGCATAGCTGGCACTACACCGAGTAGAATATGAATTTTCCTGCAGACTGTGATATGGTTCCCTTCTTAATTTCCAGTGCTACAACAACAAAATTTGAAATGCTCTGCATAAAATAATTTCCTTAATACTCCCTCTGACTGACGCCATAAGGGAGGTACCACAGGCCATATATATGCTTGGGGGCTATTAGACCAAATTCTGCCCTCAGTTAACACCATCTTCTCACTTGCAGAGATAAAGACACGGGCTAGAACACAGTCCACAGCACAGGGCAAGCAACAGGAACAATAAATGCAGTTACCTATGCCCTGAGGCAAATACATGTCCCTGAACTGCTGCCATGGGAAACTACCCCGATGAAACTACCAGTGATTCAGCCCAGCATTTCACATCATGTTCGTGCCTGCAGCACTGGCAAGAATGCCAGAGGTGTTTTCCCTACGGATGCTCAAGCGTTCCTGGTGACAGGATCTCTGGCCATAGCCTAAAACATGCAAGGCAGTGCTTATCCAGATCCACATCTTATGTCCAAGTCCCAGGACTGCCTTAAATAATTAGGCAACATAAGCTTCTATTGCAATGCAAAAACTGCTCTAAGGAACATGAGAAAGGGCAGTGTGAAGCAGGTTTCAAAGTATGGTTGTTCCACAGGTGAATTTGAGAGTATTTATTTAAATCTTCACTCTTTTCCTTGATCATCTGCATAAATGACAAAGGTAATATTCCCAGGAAGACTGACTCATCTGGGAAAACTCAAGAGCTCCCAATTATTTTTCTTGTACCTGTCCTTTCTTGCTTTGCAGATTATTTGTAAAGAAGAGCACAACTGTTAACCAATAGACAGTGTGTACATAATACCCCACCTTCCTTTCTAAAACTGAGAACACTTCCTACTCTTCCCCTCAAAGATACACAGCCGAGCCTGTCTCTGCATACAGAGGGGTCTTTGCATGAGCTGTGGCGAGGCTGATTTTTTTTTCCTTCTCAGCACTGGCATAATCCTGTTTGCTTCTCCATCCTTTCTGCTTTTGAAGTCTGTTTTATGGATGAAACGTTATTGAAACCCAAACCTGTGAAATCTGTTCTTGGAATTGCAGGGCGGGAACAGGACAAATTCTTTGCCACCTTTCTTTTCTTTTTAGCAAATTACCAGAGCTCACTATTGGTGCCAGCAAAAGAATACATCTGCAATGACACAAGTCATATTAATGAAAACACCTTTAAAAATGCAAATTCTTCATTATCCATTAACTGCCCCAAGCCAAGGGCACACCTCTGTGCAGCACTGCAGCTCTCTGCAGCAGGGATTGCCCTGACTGACCTGTCAGAGCCTGGCATCTCAGCCTAAATCCAACAGTGACATGGGAGAGGAATTTGGGGGCAGGCGAAATTCTGGCAATGGCCTAGTGAGAGTATTTTAATTCCTGTGGAATGGTCTTGCAGGGAAGGGGATATAGGAAGCTGTCTCTACCTCTTCTTTTTTCTATTAGAGGCAGCTGCCTCCTTTTCAGTCTTTTGTGAACAGAAAGTCAGTATCTAGTTACCAGGAGGGGTTTATGTACTGATGCTCTGTATATTTACACAGTCTTTAAATATTTTTATTAGCTCCTAAACAGTTCATCCTGCCTGCCAATGACTTGCTTCAGGGCCTCACAGATCTGGCTGGTGGGAATAAGGGAGAAAAAAGGTGACTTTATATTGTACCTTTTTTCTAACAAAACCACTCATGTCAGCTCTGCTCAAATAAAAGCAGAATTTCACCAGGGAAGGTTTGAGTATAAGGGGTTGTTATTCCCATTCTGGTCTCTGCCTTGTCTTTACCAGGAGTGGCAGAATTACACAGAAACTGAGCAGTTTACACAACCACCTGAAATAACAGGATTTGTACTCTTTGAACTCCATAGGAGCTTGTCACTTACTAGCAGTGATAGTGCTCTTCAAATAAAGACATTCAGCTCCATTTTTTCAGTTTAGTAATCTAGCCTAGCGGGAGGGGGATTGGAGGGTGTATGAACTGTCATTCCTCTATTAATATTCTTACAATAATTAGCTGTTTCTCACAGTTTTCCCTTTTATTTCACGCCAGAAAGCAAGCCTTTCCATGAACAACATACCAAAGGAGAGTGCTTCTATTTTAAAGTGTCAGCGTTCGCAATATGAACCACTCTGTGTAAACAATGAGATCTTCCCTTGCCTTGAGTGAACCAGATGTTTCAGGAAAAAAACCCCAAACCTCCACACACAGAGGAGAGTTAAAGGAGAGAAGAGATTCTTCCACCAAATTGACTGATGGACTTTTTTATCTCAGCTGGAACAGGTCTGCCTTCCACATTTTTATTTCTTCTAGCTGATCTGCACTATTGAGGCAGAGAGGCATAAATCAGCTTTTCACAGTCATGTCTTGATAGCCAAAGCTTTAAATGCAAGGCTGTATCTTTTACTGTGCCTGTCCCCTCTCTCCTACAGAAACTGTCCTTGCTATAGTAAGATGCTGGGTATGGTTGATTGTAGCATCTTAGTTGCTTTCTAAATCCAGGCCAAGGTTCGTTTGGTTCAATAAAATACAGTTTGGACATTGCTGGGCAGAGCATTAAACAATAATGTCTTCTCAGGAGGCAAACAGAGAGAGAGCCAGGCTATGAAGAAGCTTCTGTTCCTCCTGATACTGCTTTCTGTCTCTGATGAAGCCTGCTCACATCCCACCCCTGAGTATGGGTTACAAAAAGTGAGAAAGGTTTTGGCCGTGGCCTGCTCTGAAGGGCTAACAGAGTGGGGAACTGCCCAACAGGAGACCTTTAATTAGTATTTGCAATGATAATTTCCAATGGCAACATCCTGGACTTAAAGATGACTGAGAGACCACCTTACAGTGTTTCACCTCATTAGAGAGAAATCAGTGTTCAGTGTGTTATTGAAAGATTGCATTTAATTAGTCAGCAAGACAACAACCAACACAGCCCTGTATGACATCCAAAGAACCAAACATCTCATGATTTTGTCCCTCTTTCTGGCAATTTCCTGCTAAGGTGATACAAACTTCTTTTTCTGAGGTAAACATTCCTGTGCTTTCCCCCTGACTCCTTTTCTTGTTAAAAGAATTACACTAGTGAGAAATGAACTTCCCCCTCTCTTCTGTCTTAGTAAGAAAAATTGACTGTGGGTAATCATGTTGTCTGTCTCCATAAAAAGCCAGTGTGGATGTGAAATGCTTATGGCCAAGCTCAAATTATCTTTCACGTGATGAATATGAACTCAGGAATTGAGTTTCAATACTGAAGTCAAGTATCTGATTTTATTCTCTGCCCAGAAAAATGTAGAGCTGAATACTTGCTACCAGCGAAGACATTAAAATCACAATGAAATGAACTGAACATGGTTGGGTACCAGAAAAGCATGGAGGTTTGCACTGTGGGCATCCCTGTAAGTCATCAGTCAAGACAAGATTTTTTCCCTGTTTTCTAACAGGTTGACTCAAGGACACCAAGAAATCCTGTTTTCAGATGTGTTTATACTTCCATCTTTCAATCCTGATGTTCTCAGAATCGCACAGATTAAAACCAGAACCCCTATCTAAACAAAAAAAACACAAGCATCAAAAGAGCCTAGGCTGTTAGGATCCCAAATTTCTTTAAAACAGAGCTGCTGGGTCTACCCTCCACACAGCTATTGTTAATTCAGTTAAACTGCTCAGCCAGAAAGGATAAGGCCTGTTTTAGTAACCTACCAAGTCCCTGACTTACAGAGCCAGGGATGTGCCCCAGGGCTCAGAGAGTTGGAAGGAGACACCCTTCTACATGGGGCTTGGAAGGAGACACCTTGGGGCCACTGCACCTCTTCACACCATGGCCTCAATGCCTCTGAGTCTTTGCCTTCTCCCCTCCACAAAGTCAAGGAAGCAGCCACTGCAGGCATCTGAGTTAAATCCAAATGCAACCACTTCTGCTGGTCTTGAGGGACAGGACACTTGCTGGACAGCCTTTATATGCTGGCAACCACTACATGATCAAATATGGCACATTGCCTTCTGTCAGTGAGGCCTCAGTGCCCAACAACTGGAAGGAAATCCTGCTGTCAAAGTGATTGTCAAACTCACACTGTGGTCATTGGTTTACAGTCATGGCTTAGTGTGTGTCATTGCTTATAAAAGAAGAGCATCATAAAATTAGAAAATTAGGAACAAGCCCACATCCCTCCCCCAACCACGACACCCAAGTCTCTTCACAGCATCTGCTCTGCCACTAGACAGGCTCAAACCATAGCCTGAAAGTCAACAGGTTGTAGTTTCTGCTAGACCAGGAAGAGAAGCCATTTCCAGACTTGCCATGCTCTCCCAGGTTCCGTGGGGCTGACCTGCCTGAACCAGGGCTCTGGCAGATCTCTGCTTCTGGAAGGGGGCACAGCAGCTGAATGGCCATGTCTGCCCAGCATTCAGCTGAGAGGATCAAATCATAACCTACTGCAAAATCTGCTTGAAATTCCAGGCTTTGGGCAGAGGAACAACTCTGCTGAAATGTGTGCTCCCAAACACAGTAATTCTAGCAATGATTATCTTCAAAACCAGAAACACAGGAACTTTTCCATCACTCATATTACTACACCCCCCAAAAAAAGTACATTTCTGGCACCATTTAAAATGTATATTTGAAAAGAAAGTTCACATCCTGTTGTTAGGCAAAAATTACTTGTAGGCAGTAGACTACATGGCCTATTAAAGCTCCCAAAAGGGCTCTAGCATTGATGAACAGAACATCATTTAGTTTTCCAAAACATTTCCAAATCGGTAAACGTGACCTTCCGCTTGCAAGGAAAAACAGAAGTTGCTTCTACCACTCTCCTGCCTTTCCCTTCACTCTGCAGTACCCAGAGGATCTTACCAGCTTTCTCCTCATCCTGTATATTAGAAATGCAGGTGAAATCTTTCCTGCTTAAAATTAATGTAAAGTACAGGACGACAAAAACCCCTTCTCTCTTTCCCCCCCCACTCACTATCAAGTAACTTTCTGGAAAGCTCTAAAAGTGATAATGAGCAGACCAGGCCTTCTAATACATTTGGTTTCCTAGACTGGATAAGTCTTTTATGTTAATACTCTTTACATGAAACCCGGATGGATTTAATACAACTAAAAGAAAGAAGCAAAAGCATATAGGATTAGGGACAGCAAAGCAGCAAGATGCTGTAGTGTGAGGACAGTGTGGCTCTTTGCTCTCTCCAACTACACTTCAGTGGTTTGGGACCACGCAAGTTAAAAAGAACCTACAGCACACTTGTAGCTGCTGCACATTTTTATCATTAAAGATTGCTAAAGAAACCTGAAGATTCTATTTAAAATCCTAAATCAACAAGACTGCTGCTATCAGCACAATCATCCTAAATAGCAGAATCTGCACAGAACAAGATCTGCACCTCCTTCAGATCTCAAACTGACTAGTGACAATTTTGGGGTTGAAAATCTGCTTATATTTCAGTTGTAGGCTGTTTCCCCCAAAAAAACTCTTTGCCAAAAAATCATTATTATCTTATTTTGTTGCAAACAATTTCAAAAGAGGGAGAAAAGGCTTTAATATTAAAATATTTTGAAAATCTTCACACACAAAATAATCTTCAAAGGTTATTTCCGTCCTTTCTCAAAGTTGGAGCTATAGATTTGTCATCTGGAAAAGGCTTCCTAAGCTACAAAAGCCACTGTGCCCATTTGAAAGCTACAATGTTAAGGCAAATATTACAACTAAATACAACTACTGATCCTTCTATCAAAGAATAAACTAATTTCTGGCCCTGATAGTGTTATTTGCAGACTAGACTGGACTGACAGTATATGCTACATGTTTGTTTAAGTTTGCCATGACACAGTACCCAGCAAAAGAGTAAACGTGAGCTCCCTTAAGGCTAGAGCTATCAGACAGTGGCATGCCATTTTGACTCCTTTATTGGATGCCTGAATTATGATACTGAGCACAGGCAGATCCCTCATGCCAAATAACAAAAGTAGAATTAACTTCTAAGAGTCTCATCCGAAATGTATTTAAATATACACACAACAGCCACATAGCTGCACTTAGTCTGATAGGCAGCCAAGATCCCAATGACTTCAGAACAGAATCAGGCACTTAATATTTGCTGAGCAACAAAGTTACACCCATATGCAAAAGCTAAGCATTTTTTCTGAGCTTCAAATACTATTAATCTGGAAAAATGAAGTCATAATGTCCACTAATGTCCAATAATGCTGCTTCCAGTGGTAAGAAGCACATCAAGTACGTACCTCTGTCATGAGTTTCAGCTTCAAATTGTTCTCCTAAGTTACCTTCCTCATAATGGCTTAGCACAAAAGTCACATACCTACACATCTATTCTTAAAGCAGTTGTCTTAAAAACAGACTACAAACAGAAGATAAATTTAAAATTGCAATTTTAAAGAACATCCACGAAATCTGCACACATAGCTGATTTTTCACCCTAATTTTCTCTTTAAATGTGTCTATTACTGCAGCAAATCCCTTACACTCTCTCAAGATACTTCATACTTCACTCAGTAGCACTGATAAAGCTTAAGAGCAACAAAATGTTAACTATAAACAAAAATGTTCTGTTCTTCTTCGTTCCTTCACCAGAAGAGCCAAAAAGTTTAATTCTACGACACAGGTGTTATCCTTTTTTCCAATGAGAAGAACTGGACCAAAGTTCAGAGATCTTGGGAATGCTGAAGAAAAACAGACCGCAGATCAGTCAACTGCTGTTAACCCAATGCATTTTCTCTCTCATACTGGTCTGGAGAAAATAACAAACAATTGGTTTAGGACCAACATTCCTTTCATGCATCAAATGAGCTCTTCTTTTATCTTGCTAGGAAGCAAAAAAAAAAAAACCAACACCCAGATAGACAAATTACAACAAACGTTCTTACAAGATATCTCTGATATAACTGTTTGCTGAAACCATCTGTACGACCAGATATAGTCCCTGTGTGCAAAACCCAGCTGAGATTGCACAGTCTCATGACCATGATGTCATGATCCACAAACAGAAACATACATCTATACAAAATTTAAACTAAAGGAGACATAAAAGAAAAAGGTTTTGGCCAGATCAGTCTCCAATATTTATTTGACAAGAACAGAAGGCTTCTTTGCTGCTTGGGACGTTCAACTTGGGAGAACTTCTACATGTGCTACAGAGAGGCTATCACAGAGCTCTCCAAGCAAACCACCAGTGGCACCATAACCTGTGAGGTCGGATGCTCCCCAAAAACTAGAGGAGGAGGTTTTAACAGTTTTGAACCAGGTGTGATCAAACTGGGGAAGCGATTGCTACATTAATGCATTAGACTTCAATAACAGCAGCAATAACGTGCCTGCTGCTTAAAGCAAAGCATCTGCAGACATTTAAGCATAAGGAGCAGTATCTTGTGGACTGCATGGTAACTTTACTGGAAAAAATGAGACCTACACTTGTCAGCATTGGTCTCAGTGTAGATGCCTCTGGACAAGCCCTCCCTTATTTTAACGTCGTGTCATTAAACCTAATGTGCGTACAGTGGCTTTTCATAAAGCCTGACCTTTAACAGCAAGCCAGTGGTATTACACAACAAACACCAACAAAATACCCATCACTGTGGAGGGATAAAAGAGAAAATCCTCTTCTCAAGGGAAAGTCAGGCCTCAGGACTGGAATGCAGTGCCACCATCTAAGGGAAGAAGTCTCTTCAGTTCATGGACACCTGGATGTCCACTCCAGTGCTCCTTTGGGCTTTTTAAGAGCACCATGAGTGATGGATCGTGGCACCGACTCCATAGGGTGCACACTGCCTTATGCAGAAGCTCCACTGTATTTCCTGCCAAACAGCAGAAATAAGGCAAATACCAATCCCTTGATAATTCTGCACCATGGTACCATGTTGGGACATGGGGAGACCATACCCTTAGACTTCCCTCCGTAACAAATCTGGGACAAAAAAGGCTCCAGGCTTTTCCCTGTTGCAGTAGCTTTTAATGCAGCTGCTGAACACCCACTGCATCAGCAATGTAAGGACAATCTGAAGGCGTCTGGTCAGTTCAAGTGGCAGGGGTTGGGCCTGCATGTGGTAGGAGAAGCCAAAGGAAAAAGCAACACAAACAAAAGCTAACCCCACGCCCCCTGACTTCCTCCTTCTAAACAGTACCATCATAAACCAGATGTGCGTGTTACTGCCGTGCCCTGGAAAAACTCTTATATTGCAGTTTTTCCTTCTTCCTTGTCACACAAGTCCAAAAAAAAACCAAACTTGGCAAACAGAAACACTATGAGCAGTTCCCCCAGAGGGAAAGAGAGAGATGCCTAGAAATGTAATACATGCTGACTACAAAGACTTGTTGGATTTCCAGCAAACCAAAGAAAACGCACCACCTCTGATGGCTCAGCCTCTACTTATCAGCTGATGGGGGGAATTGGTTTTTCTGTTATTCTATAACTATGAAAATGGACAGATAAGGCTTTGACTACAGGCACTACAAGAGAGAGAACATAATTAGCCAAATATTTGTATAGGAAAATGATGGAAGCTTTTTAGTTCAGATGCATATTGATTGTGAATGAATAGTGAAGAGACTGGCAAAAGGACTCCAGGGTAGTTTTCCCTTGGCGCCCAGAGAGATGAGGAGCATTTATGGGATACGACACACATGTGACCTACCCTAAAATCTAACTGAACTCCTCCCCCTACTCTCCTTGTAGGATAAGCTACAAGCCAGCCTTGTGGAAGGCATGCTAGAAGCCTAAGCCGAGGGTTTCAAAGTGTGAAAGTGAAAGAAAGCACCTGCTGTGCTCTAGAGGAGAAAGAGAAAGCACTTGCTGTACTCTAATAACCTGGTTTATCCATAGATTGCAACTGTGGTCCCCATGATTGGATCAGAGAAATGGTGCAATAGCAACATTGAAGGGTTCCTTGAGAAAGGCAGCTGTGGATACTCTTCCTTCTCCCACCTCTCAGGAGCCAGCTGAGTCCTCTTCCTTCCCTCCATCTCTCCAGGGTTTTGAATCCACTGCCAAACTCATCTCTGTAGCGAGTGTATTCATTAACCTTTAGGAAAATGCCTCACCAGATGAATTAAATCAGGTGACATTTTATAGGCAGTGAGTGATTTTCCAGGAACGCTTCTTTACTCGCTAGTAGTATATTTGGATAAAATTTCAGTGTTGTTCCTAAGGCTTAGAGCTGGAGGAAGAAATGAGGACACTTGCATGATGAGAAATATGTGGCAAGTGGCACCAGTCTTCTGTGGCATAAAGTCATGTTTCCTGTGAAGAACCACAGATGAGAAGTTCTGGCATATGTTAAGAAATACATATGTTTTGCTTTTCTAACAGCTCTAGCCTATTCCTGCCTAAAAGTTTGAGGAAAAACCTTTTTAATCATTAAGTTTTCATTCATAATTCAAGCACAAAGAGACCAAACCAAGACTGTAAACTGTTCCAATTTCTCTCCTTCCCCATAGCATTTTGTCTCTATACTGCAAGCTTCCCTCTTGAAAAGTCATCCCCACCTCTCCAGAGAGTCCCTCTACATTAACATCTATTGCAAAGCTACTGATTTTAACCCCACAGCAACATTTCCCCTTGACTAAGATGCATGTGGGCCAAAGGCTGCCCAACTTACTCCTCTGACTATAAACCCTCTCCAGATAGGAACATTGCTCATGAAGAAAGCCTGCTTTTAATTTTATCTAAACTCAATTTTCTTTAAAAGGAGGCACGTTTTGGCTGGTAGATTTAAAAATCTCAAACTAGATGATCTTTAAGGTCTCTTCAAACTCAAGCCCATCTGGATGGTCCTCGTCTCTGAGGCAAGGTGAGATATTAGCTCTGTTAACAGCACCCAGTAGCCCTGTAGGGTTTTGGTGAAAGCAAAAACGCCTCCTGACACAAGCCATGCCAGATCTTGAGGTTTGTATTTATCAAGAACATGTGAAGGCAATAAATAGGGCTGAGAAGAAGGTGTGGCCATGAGAATGATTGTTTACTCTCATGAGGAAATGAGACATCATCCTGGGTATCATGATTTTCTTCTCTACTGCAGATATGGAAAAACTTTCAAAATACCACTGGAGTATTTCAACGATAATTTTACAAATTAGTGCTTATCAATACGAGTGGACCAGAACCATTTTTTTTTAATTACAGGATCACATTTCCCTTTGCCAAATGCAGAGCTATTTAGAAGCTGAGCAAAATACCACAAACAGAAATATTAGCCAGAGCGCTCTGTACTAAAAAGCCCCAGATTTACCTTTCAAATGTATGGACCATGAATATTGTCAGAGAAGAGAAATACTAAACATACACTGTCTGACCCACATCTTTAATTTACACAACAAAGTTGTTAGCAGCTTTATTCCAGCCATGGATTTATTCTAATGGGGCCACTCCAGCTTCTTGTGCTTTATTATATTGTTTCAATGCACAGACATAAAGCTTCCATTATAATACATTTTTCTGCTTTCTCAGAGCCCTGTTTAGCTTTCTAATGGTCTACAAAGGTCTAGAAGCTCAGCTGGCTGAAATCAAAGCAGCTTCAGAGCAGGAGACTTTTCAGATAGCAACAACTTCTCTAGCAGACCGTACTGTACTGGCTGTTGTTGATAACTGGGAAGGGCTGGAAGGGATTCTGATGGCAAGGAAAAGAGGTGGCAAAGGAGCTGTTAAAGCTTGCTTGAAGAGCTTCAGCTACTTAAAAAGAAAAGCTCCACTAATACTTCCCAAATCTCCTTTTGCAGAGGGTGTGTGTTCTAAGGGAAGACACCAAAGACACCACCTTTACAGCTTGCGTGACTACACAGAGAATAACATACACAAAAAGGAGGGGGAGCCTTTTAGATGAAATATTAAAAAGTTAGGTTGTTATGTGCCCAGTCCTTGCAAAGCAGAGCTGTTTATAAACAATTAGTCCTCTCTGGAGAGTGGAAGCGCTGGGGGTTAAGTCTTAATTGCAAACCTGTGATCCCTATCCTCTGTTCCTGCAATCACGAACTCTCTCCACACGCAGTACCCACCCAGTCCCTGCATTCAGAGCTCAGCTCTGTTTAGGGGTTTTATTACGGACTCCTGCAAAAACCTAATGAGCAATAAACTTGTAGACGTCAGCAATGACCATGACAAGGGTATTCTGACTAAGTTTCCTTGAATCACCCAGTTATTTATCAGTTAACTAGAATAAATATTGACTGTTCTTTGCACTGTCCTCTACAAATACAAACCCACCAGTGGGCTCAAAAGGCTTTTAGAAAAAAAATAAATCAAAATAAACCAAAAGTTTCTAGATAAATATGAAAAAGAGCTAGTTATTTGCCCAGGGATTTTCTTGCTGTTTCAGATTTCCAGTTTATCAGATATTGGCATTTAGAGAATAATCTTAAAGAAAGAAGACCTGATATTAATACACAAACATGAGCATCTGAAGTTTTTGTCGGTTGGTTTGTTTGCAAAGAAACTGTCCAGAAGTAAAACAAAATCAAGAGACTGCTATTTCAGCTGTGGCAAAGCTTTCTTTCCAGGAACAGATAAACACACATACTCTGATTTCCATGGGTTTGGAAAAGCCTGGAGCAATTTCCTAGATCCTTAGCTATAAGCTTTCTGCTTCTCTTTCTCCTTTACAGCATAAATTTTCAACTGCAATCAGTGTCTGAGTGGTTTCATTTTTGGCACCCAACTTGAGGCATCTCTTTTTTTCTATTTTCCAAGATACCTGTTTGCAAAAACACCAGTCACAGTCTGAGGGATGCAAAAGAGCACCTGGAAGCAGCAGCCCTCACCACCTCCCTCTGAGCACTCAACGCAATAGGTGCTCAAAGCCACAGGGCACCTGACAATGTGATGCTTTCTGTACTTGCTTCTACCTTGCCCAGAACAACCAAAAAGTAGGGAAGACAGTGGAGAAACCAGTCTCCACTCAAAGTCACTCATGCAGACCAAACATGAGTGCAGGCCTGGCTGCATGTGACCTCATACAGAACTTCTTCCATTACTGCAATAACAAAACATATAAACATATGGGCTTTAAAAAAAGCACATGACAATCTTTCAATCCTCCCCCCAGGCCCACTAATTAGCGAACAAAGGCTCTAGGGAGCCAGAAGAGAAGAAATTTCCATTGACCTTGGTGCTGTTTGGGTCAAAACTTTAACCTCTCTCTCTCCCTGGGCACCAGCATAAAGTCGGCTCTTCCATTCCTCCACCACTGAAAAGGTCTGTGATGTGTATCAATTCTGGATGATGGTTTACAGGTAAAAAACCCAAACCACACTAACAACATACTCCCCTAACCTTACAAGAAAGAAGTGCAGCAGCAGAAATTCCAGTTCAAGGCAGTAAAAAGGGAAAGTATTTGACTTTTATAAAAAGAAAAAGCTAAATTACATCCTATTTGGATGGCTGTCAGAATAGCACTTTCTGTCTCTCTTAGCTCCCCTACTACTGCACCTGGTGAGCCTTAGCTAAGGGTAGCACTCCAGGAAGAGAAGGTGCCCTTTCCTTGATGCTTCTCTTTCTGCATCATGGACATGGAAATGGACATTTTGGAGGCAAATGAATACAGCCCCTCAAATGAAAAGTACGCATTTAATTCTGAGGCACTGAACACACTAATTTAATTGTTTTTACTAAAACATGGGCTTGAAGAAAGCATTTTTAATAAAGATCAGACACCAAAAGATCCTTTTAATGTTTGCAAAACCAGTTTTTAATCTCACACTTAATGAGATGCATTTCACTTTTCTTGAATCCCAGCCCTCTCCCAGATAGACTAACTTAAAACAAAAGAAAAGAAATTCCACTGGCTTCAAAGTCATTCCAGCTGCATGGCCCAGCTGGAGGGAGACAGAAGGTGTTACTCCCTGTCAGGGCCCAGTGTTGTCCTTGACATTCTGATACTTGGGCCAGTGTGAAGGGGGGCAGGAGGAGAGACACGAAGCCAAGAGCTGTCAGAAGACTGGATGGCAGGGTGGGAATTCTCCCCCAGTTACCCTCGAATGTCTCTCGAATGCTGAGATGTACATCCGACATTCACTGCAGCAGAACTTTGGTACCAGGTCCCCAAGTTAAGTGGGTGGAATTTTAATTAAAGAGAAAAAAATGTTAATCTCATTAATAACCGTAAAGGGGAAACCCCACTAAGATGAAAGCCTTGTTTTGTAGGAGCATGAGAAGAATTTCCCTACGACTGGCATGTGCAGTGCATTCTGCTGGTCTGTCCATAGGTCCTTCTCTTCAGGAACTTTTGATCAGTTGGGGGTTTATTGTGTGGGAGGGGATAACATCCTGCTCTTGTCACTGCTCTCATACTAAGTGCCAGCAAAGCCAAGGCAAGAATGCATTGAACAATAAGTAACTTAACACATTAAATCAGTAAAATGATCCAAAATGCAGCATCCTCGTGATGGTCTTTGCAGTGTTGCCCTTGCAGGGATTTCTAAAAAGAAGTGTTTTCTGCAAGGCACGTGGCAAAGCACATTACACAGGCACTTCAGCTCAGTGAATCAAAGGGCACCAATAACATTTAAAAATACTACCCTAATCATAAGGGTTGCAGTTTGTGTTATCCTGGCTGTTTACACATGCAATCAAAGTAGACAGAGAACCAATATGAATAACTGATCTCAGGTCTTATGACAAAATATGTCTGTGCTTTTGCTAAGGAAGTGAAAAAAAATCCTCAACATTCAAACAATTTGGTGAAATTTATAACTGGCTGACAGATGATAAAAAGATAAGCCGGTTATAGAAAGAAAAGGGAATTTTGTTGAACAAATTTTCAGGGACTATGCAAGCAATTTTTGTTGTACTTCACAGCTGTGAAAGCTCTTATTCACCTGACTTGGAAGTTTAAATAGTCCTCTGCCCATAAGTAAGTAAATGAAATGAAGTACAGATGATAAGGTTTGTAAGCTCTGGCCTCGGAGCTCCCTCTGAAATCAAAGAAAGTAAAGAGTGTTTATCACCTAAGAAACATTTAAGTGTCCATTTGTGCCCTTGCTTTGCAGGTTTATCTCCTGTTGACTTAAACCAAGGACAAGATTAGACTCAACAGTTAAATTCCCATCAGTTTGGTAAGTCACAGGACCATTTTCTGCTCTATATTTCACAAGTCCTGGACTCTCTGACTGCAGCTCGGATACAGTTGCTGTCAGAAGAGATTCCAGTGACCATGAAATGAAAATAAAAGACAAGTGGAATGACACCCAGTTCATCAGAAAGGATTCAGTGCTGGCAAATGCCATCCAAGACACGTTGTAAATACAGTGGGTTTATTTGTATGAAGCAAACACAACAGAATCTAGACTTTCTATCTCATGAGTTACTACTGCATAAGATTGCTATGAAAATTTTAGTTTTAAGGGTATTTTAAATGCTCTGAGCAGATGAACACAAGTAAACGCTTGTCCATGGCCTTATAACTTTATTGGCTGTGAAACAAATGCACAGGACAAACACTCTATCAAAGCACATATTTTATCTAACATACCTTGCCAATATTGTGCTGGATGTCTGTCTTTTGCAGTTCAATACAGCATATTGCACTAAACTCTTTATTACCTGGGAGTAGAACTTCTTGCATGCAGCTCAACGGTATTTAAATTAGAAATCTTTATAAATTTTAAGAATTTAAGGACGTTCTCTAAACAATGAGCTGAGAATTCATGCTGGGGTGATGACTGTTGTTAATAGAACTTGACCACAGCGAAAAGAATACATGAATTTTATATGATTTTGTCACTGCAGCTGGTTCAGTAAAATGAATCCACATCTTCCCTGAAGCCTAAAGCCTGCCATTTCCAGGAGACATCTGAAACTTAACAATATTCTTGTGTAATAGACGGGATGAGTTATGTCCTAAGTGGATGTGCAGTTTGATACCGTACCAATATATTTTTTTTTCCATCAATGGCAACTGCCATCTGCACAGAAACAGAAGTTCCAAGGAATAAATGTTATCACCAGACGTATTCCCCTGGGACTCATCCTTGGGAATTGTTTTCCTCTCACTATGTGGAAAGCTGCTCAGTGTGCAGCATCTCTGGGAGTGTTGTGGACAGCGTGTTCTCTCATTAACTCCAGAAATATACTTAATAAATGACAGGGTTTGCATTTGATTGCTAAAATATGCCTCTCATTCTCCTTGGGTACACATAGAAGGCATCTATTAAGAGTCCTAAGGCATCACTTAGGAACGCAAGAGGATTCACTATAGCAACTGGATGCACTTAAGAAAAGCCAAGACCAGGTCTAAGAGCTACATACTGACAATTGTGACTGTAGTGCTTCTGTTACTGGTGCTTCAGATGGTTTTGGAACGACAGAGGAGAAAGAAGAGGTTCAAGGACCCTGCTTCTCACATCCTGCAAATCTGAGCAGGCTTTTTCTGCATGCCTTCACATCCATCCTAGCCTTCAAAACACTTGGAGTAAGAGTTTAATTAGCAGATGGCTTACATGTATCTTTTTAAGCCCATTAAAACCTCTCTAAGACAGATGAAGTCTCCATTCAGCAATTCACTCAGGTTTTGGGCACAGTGACAAAAGTGGGGGACGGGCCACCCTGGGAGTGGTGCTCCTAATTCCTCTCCTCCTCCAGGCCCACAGCCCAGAAGACTCCCAGAGGATGCAGCAAAAGCCTCTCTCTGGCCACAAGTACACTCCACACACACTTGCAGCATACGTGGGGAAGGGAAAGCACTTTTTCACCCCTTTTCACCCCCTTACTTGTCTCCCATAAAGCCCCTTCAAAACATTTTAAGGAAATACTGATTAGTGTTGAACTCCATCAGCAGTCAACAGGTTTATTTGGGCGTTCTAATTTAAAACAAAACAAAACAAAACACAAAAAATAAATGCTATTTGTCTAGCAGAGTCGTGCAGACTTGCATGGCTAACACAAGAGCACAGATATACACTAAGAGCTGGTGCACGTGTGCACTTGTGCAACTGCAAAGGCTTTACAGCTGCTCATCCTGCACCCAGTTCTGAAGAAACAAACCTATTCTACAACATGAATGTAAATCTGGAGATCAAAGATCACATAACTGTCCTTTCCTGCCCCCTTGCCCAGCATGGATAACTTACTGTCCTTCCCTTCCTCTTCAAGCATAAAATTCCTGACAAAAAGTGGATTCTGTGATTTGTCTCATTCACAATTTTTCTAGTGGCTCCCCTATAGGTTGGTTGGATTACCTACTTTATATTTGAATGCCAACCACAGACACAGCTTATCCCAAAGAGATGCTGAGGAAGTCTTGATTCCCATCCCAACCATTGTCCTTCATAATCTCCAGAAGACCTGCTTCAGAATTCCCAGTATGCCACTGGTAACATCTGTCCTACTCTCCATTAGCACATTAAGGACCTACTGCAACTCTACCTGCAGAAGGGGATAATGAAGCTAAACAGGCAAACTTCTGAAGCAGCTTTTCTATAAATAAATATAAATAACAACTGATTGATATATTTTAAATAGCAGATTCAGGAGAGGAGGAGCTTTTCAGTCTTCCCTTGCACTGAGTACAATATCCTCCCTCAAGCCTCCAGTTTGCTGCTGGAATGGAGCAGGAACTGAGGGCTCCTGGCCACAGCCCTGGGAACAAGAGAGCAGTGCAAACCCCATGGGGACAGCTGGATCAAGACTGAGGGCAGCTGGCAGTGGTGGCTTGGGGGTCAGGAACGTGAGTGCAGGTTCCACTGGGCATTAAGTGGGCAGAGTGCAGGTGGGGCAGTCACATCAGTGCCACTTCTGCTTGCAGCAATGGACTGCAGATGCACAAGTTCACAAAGGGCCTTAAGGTCACCCAGGAGCCGTGTGCTTGGAGGGCAGAATGTGCATTATCAGCACAGTCTGGTTCAAATACACATGCTCGCTTTCATGGAGGATATGCATACATTTTTTGTGCTCCAAACCCAGCCAGGGCAAACAGGGAACAATCCATGAAGTCCTGCCAGTGCACACACACCAGGCCAGCCAGCATCACTGGGATGAGGCTAAACCAGTAAGCACAGCTGGCCATCAATAGCACAGCCTGCAGCAGCCTTGCAGCAGCACTCCCCTTTGCTGGGAGCATGTCTGTGCCCACCCAAAGACCTCCACCAGCATGAATGTTTGGATGAAGCAGTCCCACTTCGGTGCCAGGATATGGTAATCCAGGAGAAAAACCCTTGGTGAAACTTTGCAGTTGATTATCATGACCTTAACAATATTCAACAAAAACTGCAGAGGAACAAACATATAAAAGATAATTCTGTGTATACTGGTTTGTTTTTTTTTTAGTACCCAACTAATTCTTTGGCTTAAGTAATGCCACAGGGTGATTACTACGTATATTAAAAACTGCAAAACAAACGCTACAATCCCATGCCTTTTTTTTTCCTGTAAAAAAACAGCTCAAAAATGCACTTTAAACCTCCAAACAACTCAGTGGCTCTACAGAAAGAGAAAAAACTAGCAGACTTTAAATATTTGACTAGCTAAATAGTCCTTTCACAGGATAAACCAAATAGAGCAATAAACTCCAGCATTTCAGAAGAGAAGTTGAAACTGTAGCTCTGCAAAGACTCTGATTTAGCATAAAGGAGTGGACTGATCTTTTCTTTCACATATGTCACCTAAGGGAATGTTTCTTTCAAGTGCCCAATGATGTGGGAATAGCAGGGGTAACTCATGCTTTACTGTAAATGTCACATGCTCACAGGTGTCCCACTTTACAGTAATTTGCTCTATAAGGTAGCCTTACCTTAACAAAATAACACCCTCAGATTTTACTTTTAAAGTTAAAAAGACCCAGCAATTCACTTAGAAATTGCACTCAAATTCTTTGCATTTTATGTGAGTAGCCATACATATGTTTTAGCAGCTCACTACGGCCTGAAAACAAGGGAACCACCATGGGAAGGGAATAACCATGTCTGAGAGCTGCCATTGGCAGGTGGGCAGGTGAGCATCATCCAACAACAAAGGCCCGAATTCTCAGTGTGCTAAAATTCCAAAAGGACAGTGATAAAAGAACCAAAGTCAGATTAGTGACATCAGATTTTAATTCTCGCTCCTGAAAAAAACCCCTGCAGAATCACAGAATATTCTGATTTAGAAGGGACCCACAAGGAACAATGAGTCCACCTCTTAAGGGATCTTATGGGGACCAAACCCACTACCTTGGCATTATTGGCATCGTGTTTTTACGAGCTGAGGGTGTTCTCAGTACTCCATATGATATTGCATACAATACCCTTGGGAAAAGGAAGGGGTGGGGGCTAACCAGCTTGAAATTACATGCTGTCTTAGATCCATGCACCCTGCCAGTTCAATAAGCAGAGTGAGAAGAAAGTTGGCTAAATAATTGAATGTTTGCTTTTTCCCTCAGTGCAGTGTGGCTGCATATATTACTGCATGGCACGGTTCACACCAGCTATTTGCCCCATGTACTATTCCTCCTGAGCATCAGAAACATTTGAATGACAACTTCTAAGTAAACACACCAACCAAAACACCCTTTGGGGTTTATCATCCACTGCCTAATCTAAATTTATCACAATATTTCCAGCATGCTTCAAAGCAGAGGAAAGGAAGGAAAAGATAAGGGGTTTTGCAATGATTAATAAAGAAATGTTCTTATCTGATTCTCCTGTTCATGAAATATACAAAAGTACAATAAGCATTTAATATCTATAACTTCTGGGCAGCCCTAACAGTGAAGACTTCTTTTTCAGTCAGTGTTGTACCAAATGATCAGTGCTGCTGGATTAAAGCAGGCATGCAATACTTCAGGGGTCCTCATGCAGGTGAGTGCCCAAAACACTGATGAGAAGATAAATGGGATGCTTTATTTATTGCCAGTTTTGGGGGAGTTTTCCCTGTTGTTATTGTTGACTGCAAGGGGAAAAAAAGTTTCCAGATGAAAATATGCGTGAGTGTAATGGAAATGACATCCAATCAACAGCTTCCCTCCCCCATTTGGCTGTCAAATGGAGCTCAGCATAGAGCAGCCCAGCAAATTGCACGGGGGGGGATGAGGGGGAGGGCTCAAGTGGGCAGAGGAAGCAGTGAAAGCCTAAATAAACTTTGACTATTAGATAACTGGGCTATTATTGCTCTGTAACACTTCCTGAATGGCCTAGAAAAAACACAGAGACAGTTCTTGTTCCTGCCTGAAGGAAATGAAACACAAGGATGAGTGCTCAGTATGTCAACTGAAAACGGGTTGTTTCCTTCCTTCCTTCTTTCTCTCTCTTTTCATTCCTTTTTATTTGGTATTGTTTCCTTTTTCTCTTTTCTTCTTAAACACCACGCTGTATACTCAGCCAAAGCCGGGAAGACCCTAATTGCATGCAAAAAACAAACCTCAAAACCCTCTTAAGTGTCTGTTGTAGGATGTAAGCCCCACAGGTTTCACACAGACACGTGTTTCACACAGGGCATCCCACTGCCCTGCCAGCAGCTCCCCAACAGCATCTCCACACAAATACTTCATTCTTTCAGAATGTAAATCAGTTGTTTTTTCTCTCACTTAAGTCATCTCAGTCAAGGATAGTCCCTGCTGTTAACCTTCTTGCTTGCGTATATGATATTGTTGGTGTGCTAAAGCTGAGTTGGACTCATTAGAAAAGCATCTACACAAGTCATGTATAATTACAATTCCTCAGGCTCAAATCACATGCTCCAGACTGCCACAAAACCAGTACTTGTGCTGTTCATATCCACTGTCCTCTTTGAAGGTGAAAGCAGTGAGAAGTAGTTTGCTCAACACGTTTGGAAGATGGTGCCTTAGATCTTCCTCTCCCAAACCGTTGTAAACTTCTCCTTTCCCCTCCACCTCCTCCTGGTCCATCAAGACTCCCTGTCTGCTCTAAAACCCTGCTCTGGCTGCTCAGCTTGCTCCATCTACATACATTGCTATAAAAATCTCACTGCACAGCCCCTCAGGCACTGATGTGCCCCTCCCCTAACATGCTCACCACCTTCTCTACCAAATGGGAACTTTCTAAAGTGCTCAGGTGACACCTGTATCTTCCACTTATTTCCACATTCCTTGTTGTGTTTGAGCTCTTATCTAAACCACTCATCCATGTAGTAGTTTTAACTGCTCTGTACTTTCTTAACAGGTATTTCCCATTCCTTCCTCACTTAATCCACTTTAAAGCCTTTCTCCTTGCAACACTCAATATAAAATGCCATCAAAGGCAACCATCTCTATGGCAGAGGAGGGGTGAATCTGCACAGGACTCCTCACATCCCAGCACTTGTTCCTCTGTTTCGAGCAGCACCAGACTGGCCCCCAGGATGACTGGCATCGACCACTGAACAGAAATGTCAAACAGACAAGTACTGGTCTGTAACTGGAGATAAGGGATCAACCTGGATGGACAGAGACCTCCAACATCTCTGTGCTCAGAACTGAACAGAAAGTATGTCAGTAACATAGATAAACACAATATAATTTAAAAAAAAAGCCTACAGAAAAAGAAAAGGTCAAATCCTTAAATGCCCCAAGTTTGGTCTAGTGGCCTTAATAAGATGCTTCTCACTTGAGCAGGGAATATATTTAAAAAACAGAACTGCAGAGGAGGGGAAAAAAGCTCTGGACCCAGCAGACCACGGTGAAGGCGCTAAGAAGGACAGAGAGAGGAGAGGAAGGGAGGAGAACAGGTTTTTGAAGTGTAAGCAAGAGAGCTTATGGCAAACAAAAGGAAAAAATGCTTAAACAGATTTCTAGTGCAAATAATTGCAATATGATTTTTCCTAACTCCTTTTTGATATTCTCCTAAACTGTTCCTCCTAATACTTGCCCCCAGATGGGAAAATGGAAACACCAAGATACAGGCAATAAAAAAAACAAACCAAAAAAGAAAAAGTAATGTTGAGCGAAAGCGAATTCTGCATTTGTATTTTATTAAGCCTCCAACATAAAACATTCACCAGCCGTGAGCTCATCCAAAACCTTAAGGAGTAGAAAAGTCATTCTGCAGGACTGGAAAAAGTGATGTTTTAAGTGACTTACAGAAAAGCCTAAGCTTGTTTCCTCTGGTTTCAGCATCCTAAGAACATTGAAGAGTCAATTCAGGAGTCCTTGTAATCACAAATAACACTTTTTCTGGTTAGTGGCTGTTTAATTTTTTTTGTTCCCAGAAAGGCTGTCATTAAACAAACAACAGGGATCACGTAGGAAAAGTCAGGCATCTTTCAAGCCTGAGCAAAGAGAAAGCCATTCCAAAAGCTCCTAAAATGAGCAACCGACCTACAGACATGGACAGCATCGGATGTGACTCAAAGTCTGACACAATCCTCCAAGCCTAAATGACTGACCTTCGTGGGGTGTTGCACAGGGAAAATAGACCTGCCCAGAGAAAACAACACCGTTACAGGCAAAATAGGTAAGAGAGAAAGAATGGAAGCCCTGGCTTGATGATGAGCAGCCCTGTGACTGCATCCCGTAGGTTTGAATCAAGACTCATTGTGGGCTGTGGTTTGGAAAGACCTCGTAGATATCTAAGGTGAAGTAGTTGGCTTGTACATCATCACAGACGTGTGGCAGGGGTGAAATAGAGGAACCAGAAGAACTCTTGAGAGCTGCAGGACACCAATTAGCATCCAGTACTTGGCCAGCAGGTGTTGTGATGTTAAACTGTTAGAATTATTGCTTGGCTCCTCTTGTTCTATCTCAGTGGTAGAGGCAGTGCCAGGCCCTGCAAATGCATTCAGGGGGTTCCCATCCCTGTGATGGTGAATAGCCTGAAGCCAAAACAGCAAGCTGGCTTTGTCCTTTGTCCTATGATGAGTTTTGTCCCTAAGAGCTGGCAGGTAAAGTCTTCTAAGAACCGAAATTGTTTTACCAAGCCCTGCATGCACCTGACACTGGCAAAGCCTCAGCCATGGACTCCAGCAGCACACTGAAAGGCAATAACCTGTGCTGCTATTGGGCCATTCAGGGCTACTCAGAGCTCATCAGGGCTGCTCTGAGAAAGAGACTGCCCTAAAAATAATGGATCCAGACTAGTAAAGCCACTAAAAATTGTTGTCATTGACTCAGCTCAGAAGTTGCAATTAAACATCAGATCTGTGTAAGTGCTTTCACTTTTGCCTGTGCCATTACCAAGTTCATGCATCCTGTGTAGAATGGTGGGTTGGAAATTGCCCGTAAGGATGAAATCATTTGCCATGGCCAAGTGCAGTGGAAGGGTTGGTGTCTGTTATCCCAAAGTAAATGATTATCATAAAGGGTTACCATGATGGTGGCAGTCCATTTATTTAAGCCTGCAAGGAATGTCCCCATCACAACTGCAGGAGGTGTTTAAAAATTGAGAGCATCCCCAAGAAAAGAAGACATAAGCAAATTTGGAAAAAATAACCTCAGAACAAGATATTCTTTGCAGCAAAACTCTTACCTTCTTGGTGCAAGCATTTCAACATTAGACAAATAAAAGAAGACGGAGACTTCCCATGTTCTATTTTTATTACACCTCCACCAGCAAGGGATGCTCACTCCAGTTTTATGGGAGCAGCTCACTGGTAAGGTGGGATGGTTTTGTGCAGCTTTGCATTCAAATTACTTAGAATGAAATTTCTTTTAAGTGCACAAAGAGGATTGCTCTTGAGCATACACTGTTAAAGTTAAGTAACTTTAAAAGGGGGGAAAGTACAAAAACAGGTTTTAACTGGCTAACCATAAAATTTTTTTGGTTGAATGCATTTACCTCTGCTCTCATTTAAATGAAAAGAATGTACTCCATCGAGTCCTATTAGTCTGCGTAACTAAGGAACTTGACCCAAAAGTGAATGAATGGAGGAAAAAACTGAAGTTTTACTCTAGCTTCTTGTTCAAAGCTATCCAATCAGCACATTTCCTTTTCTTGTCCTTAGCCCCCTGAAGCAGTCGCAAGGTATCCTGTTTCAAAGGGATCTTTTGTTGCCTTACCCTGATAATTCTACCAAATGAAGCTGAATCCCAATCTCAGTTTTTCACCAGGTGATACTAATGCCAGAATGATGAAAAGGGAAATATAAGAAACAGGATAGAAATGTAAAATGTGAAATGAGTTTCTGAATATGAAACCACAAGGGGAATGGCTGCACAAGGTCACCACAGTCCTTTCTTTCCATTCCCTGTGCTGGGGCTTCCTGTGAGCACAGAGTAGTGTCTGTAAATTGCTGGGAGCACAAGTCTGAAATGTTTCTGCCTCTTAGCATCAAATCCAAGACAGCTGGTAAAAAAAGCCTAAACAATTGTGCCTTGCACATCTACTTCTAGGAAATAGCATTTAAAAAAATACAAACAAGACCCTGATAAAACAACAAAAAAAGCAGACACAATCAGTTATTGATAAATAAAGTACATTGACATATCTGAAAGTTTCAGTGAGAGATGTAAGTGCCCAGAATCCCTTGGGACAGCGTCCATACCTCGTAAAGCTGAATAAAAGAGATTTCCCAAACGATAAGGATGCCTGATGAAAGAGCAAGAATGCAAGGGAGGACTGATTCTCAAGGCTGCCTTTTTTCTGATGTCTGTCTGTGTCCAAAAACCCTCACTGCTTCCATCACTGCCAGCAGCACGGGAAACCTCATCCTACCCCTTCTCCTCCAGGACAACAAGGCAGTTCTTGGGGCACAGTGGGCTCCCAACACTCCCAAACATTTTGGGGTCTTCCATGGTACAAAACTCCCCTCTCTGCTCTTTCCAAAGGAGATTTCGTTCAGAAACCACACTGAACTCAACAGTTTGTCAGCTATAACAACATAAGACCAAGAGCCCTGGCAAAGAAATGGTTTATACATCTACCAAGTGCTTTCCCATTCTGGTGGCAGTGTGACACTTTGAAGGCCTGATCTGTTCTCCATCAGACATCACTGCTTCAGTTCTTATGCCCTTCTGCTGTTTTCTCACCACTAGCCCATGAAGACTCTGATCTTGCTGGGTTAAGATGATGAAGTTTATTTATTTCCTCACTGTAAATGCTCTCCCACTGAAGCCACTTGGTGTCAACCAGAATGTTCAACAAGACACATGAAGTCTAAACCACTGAAAAGCCATAGCCCCATCCAGCATTTCCAATTCTCCCACAGAAGTATATTACACAATACAAAGAGCAGGATTCAACTTTTTATTTAGCCTGCCAGAGCATGGTTACCTCCAGCCCTTCCAGGACCCTGTCCTCTCTGCTTCTCTCTCCAAGCCTGTTCCTACCTCTAGCCCAGCTCAAGGCACTTTTTTTTCACACCCAACTCTTTAAACTCCTCAAATACCCCTTTCATCCCGTGCCAGTGGGACCTCTTACTGTCCTCACAGCTAAGAAACATCTTTTTCTAAGTGACCTCAGGAGAAAAAAGTAGCTAAAATACTGCAGTTAACGATGTAGATGAGGAAACCTCTGTGCTCCAGCCCCATCACACACCTCCGACACGGTGCTGGGTGAGTAAATTGCTCTCCCTCTCTCTGCAGAGCCAGGCATAGGAGAGTTCAATCCAAATTGGATTCACTAATATTTGCAAAGCACTCACTGATCACAGCTGCAAAGTGTCATTACTACTTCATTACGGAGATGACCAGCTTTGCTGCAGAGACATACCTCTTGTGAAATAACCAGCTGCCCTAAAAACCTCATGAACCTCCCGTGAGACCTGCTGTGGCACAGGGAGGGGACTGTGGGGCAGAAATCTCCTTTCACCTCGTTAAACAGGCCCAGCTACAGAAGTTAACAAATTGCTGGAGAACCATGCAGACCCCTGTCGGAGCCGTGGCAGAGCAGGACTGCAGCAGAGCACACCGACTGCGAGCCATGAGAAAGGCTCATGAGATCACGGAGCAAAAAAAGAAACTACAGACTAGTAAATTAAAAGGAGCTTGTGCAGGCAAGCCTGCCTCATTCCCTCTGGTTTTTGTAGAAGGAAAGGTGCCATTATGAAGTGGCTGGAGCGAGTTAAACACCTTTCAAGTGTGTTCTAACAATTAGTGGTATTATGAAAAAAAAACCAAACCAACCACTTGGCATTTGTTTAAAAAGAAAAGTTGTCTTATTTAACTACAACTCCAGTTTAAAAGTATTAATAGCTGCCTATGCTGCTCGTTCCTACATGCTTACAAGCTTTCCAAATTGCATTTGCTAAAGCTCAGTCCATCTGTTTTCCCACACTCCATCAACACATCCAACAAAGTGAGCAGAGGGTACCTACAGTAGGGTTGTGTTTTGTTCAGGACTTTCTGCTTGCATACCAGAAATTCAATGCTAATTCAACATGCTTTGGGCACATTCAAGCTACAAAAGGAGGGGGCTCGGGAAGGGGAGGGGAGAAAGGTTTTCACTCATCACCATACATGCACTTCCAGATGAAAAAGGGCCCGGGAAAGATGTGTGCATCATGGGAGCCTGGTTGCATTCCAGTGCCTTTCCACTCCAGGACAAACCTGTTGCAACACGACAACATTATGCACCAGAAACTGGACAGGCAGCTGCTAATTTGCTGTACTGACTTCAAAACCCATACATTTTCTTTTCAAACTCATCCAGCGGGACAAAGAGAAGTCTGTTTGAGATTCATTGCAAGTCCCAGAGGCTGATGGCTAATTTGTATGCAAATAGGTATGGTGGTTCCTGTAAATAGCTCTGCTCAGATGCTCTGTAGGTAAGGGGCCTGGGAAGGATTCGAAAAGAGACCACCTCCCAATATCAGCTTGTATCAAGTCCAGAAAGAGAAAAATGCTTGGATGGGTAGCCCAGGAAGGGATGGTGGGGTGAGGGGTCTTCTTTAAGAGAACCAAGGAACCGCTGGTCAGAGGGAGCAGAAGAAGAAAATGAGCATGTACTAAGGCTGTCTGTGGCTTTCCAGGTGACTTCTTCACCAGCCACCCATGCTGGTGCTCTGCTGCTGTTGCCCCATCCCTGCCTGTCCCTGCCACCCCCTCCATTGTACCAGCACAACTGTTTCAGCAGCCACCTTCCTTCTGCGAACCGGATTAACAGGTCTGGCTCCAAAAGGGAAAAAAACCAAAAATAAACAATCCAAACCATTTCAATCACCAAGCTATTTTTAAATTCTCCCATGTTGCACAACGTGGCATGTACGAGTGAGGGGGTGGCACTTATCAGCACGAGGTAAGGGCAGGAGGAGAATGAGGATGCTCTTAGTGGGTAACACCAGGAAAGGTTTTACCAAGTGCAATGCTCAGCCTCACTTTCTCCTCCATTAGAGTTCCCAGTGGCTGCTTTGCCTGTCATTTATTTAAGATGGCCTGATTTTGGAGTCATATTAGCCTGTGGTTTAGCACAGACATTTTTAATTACTTCTGATGTCTTCTAACTTCTACATTTCATCCTATAAAAATATTTAAACAAATCTACCTACTCTTAGAAGAAAGCTAATCAGATGCTATTTTCAGGAATTTTTTTTTTCAAGAATTCTTTGTCAGGGATAAATATCAGGGTGCACAACCTACGCCAAATGCTAGTTAGGCACTGCATGGCCATCACCTGTATTATCAAATGCTCTGAAAGTACCTGGGAAAAGCCCCTGTGTTGGACAAACTAGAGTCAGAGTAAAGACATATGCAAATGCACTGGTACTTCCATCCCTGGAAGCAGCTTTAGGTGGACAAATGAAGCAGCTATCACTTAAATCCTTTGTATAAGAAGATTTGAAGGCTTTCTGGAAGCAGAAACAATTTTCAAAATACAGAAAGGAAAAAATTCTGAGTTAACTCACTGTTTGTTTTTTTGATAACATAATTTGTCATCTTGGCTGCACATCATGGTAGATGAACTGCTGAGCATTTATTGTCAGAGATCAGAATGGATGTTTAAAACACCCGCTCTGTTACAGATGGGTTTCTGGTGATGCAGGTGGGATGCTACATACATTTACTATTAAACACACTGGCAGCAGCCACCTCCATGTGCTCTGGATGCCACTTGAGTATCAACCAGCAACTCTAAAATGGAGCTCGCAACAAAAAATTGCTCTCATCAACATAAAGGTCAAAACCTGTCCTCATGTGGAGCCTGGATTGTAAGTACTGTTCCCATATAAAGCTCTTGTGCTGTAACACACCGAATTCTCAGGCAGTGATGGTTCATGCTTCAGGACTTAAGGGATTTGTTTTAAAATATGGATCCCTACTCGATTCATATCTCCCCAACCATATATCCAGTGTGACTACAAAGCGTTCCAGTAGCTTATGCCAGTATAAAACCTCGAATAAGAAAAAACAGTTCCCGTTCAGCTTTGACTCTTCCTGGGAAAGTCTTCATGGAAGCATTTAAAAATATTCTTTGGCTAAAGATTTAGATATTGGGTTCAAAGAATGATATTCCAGTCCTACTCAACTGTAAAATGTGGTGAGCCTAAAATTTGAGCCCAGGCTTAAGCTGCTTAGCCTGCCTGCTATGTTTGGGTGAAGCTGGTTTCCAAAGCGTATGTCACATTGACTGAGGTATGGAGCCACACTGATTGACTGATGAGTTATGTTTTCCACAGCCTTCCTTGTCTGGAGCTCTTCCTGTGGCATCAGGGGCACTCACAGCTCTGTAAACTTTGACTCCCCAACAGAAAAGTGTCCACACCTTGTGGGATTTCCCCACCATGCAGCGTGGCTGAACTTAAGGGCCAGCAAATCTCTACATCCACTGTGTTTACGCTTAGTGGCACGGAAACTCCGAGTCAATTAAATCAGTTTATTTGGTGTCACTGTGATTTCTTTTCTCCACCCATTGTGAGTTTATGGACAGACAAAGGGGAAGGAGGGAGCTCTGCAAACACAGGAGACAGTTATGAGTTCTTCCTTCAGCTGCTTTGCTACTGCTTGCAGTCAGCTTGTAGAGATGGAGTAAAGTGAAAACATGCTGCACTATGACTCAAAGTTACACAGGCTTTTCTCCAAACAGCCTGGAAGTGAATAATGCCAGGAAGACCAATAAATGTAAATGGCAACACAAGACTTTGAGGGAGCAGAATTATTTTGTGCTGAAAACAAGCCAGTTCACAAGAAAACCCAGAAGTACGGGCTATTGATCCAACTATCAGGGCTGGAGAAACTAAAACATCGCACTTCTGTGTGCTTGGTTCACTTTTGCTTATGAATAGTGCAGAATTTAATAGTCATCTGGACCCTCCAAGCCTGCTTTTGACATCTATGTAGCAGGCACTGGATGCTTGCAGAGCCTGATGGCACCTTCAGCTCCAAACAACCCTTAACCTTGGTTCTGTTAAGATGATAGCAGAGAACAGAGCTAGACTTCCATTCATTGCTTCCATGTCAGCCAGGTTGTAATTTGCTGGGAACAGGACGAGACTATCAAAGCAGCACTGGGGGATTTTGTTCACTGCTATTTTTCTTCCTAAGCCTAGCATTTGCTTGAAAATGTATCACTTTATCTAGGAGAGATTCTCATTCACGAGCAATTTGTCAACTGAATTCAAACTTCTGGGTCTGTATTGATTCCAGAGCTGCAACTGCAGTTGTCAGCAGCACGGGCTCCTGCAATCTGTTAAACACATTCCTCGAAGGTGGTTAGCATCCTCCCTTCTCCTTTCCTGTGGGAAACACAGCCACGACGGGCTCTCACTCACCATGCTCTAAAAGGCTTCTCTGGGATAGTTTATTGTACTAAACCCCTCTGGTCCTTGCCCTTCCTCCCTGTGAGCCGGCAGCTGATGCCTGGCTGTAGCATCATGCAGTGGATCAAGCCAAGCCATAGGGGCTGGAAATCCAGTGCTTGGCACCTCTGCCACCTCCAGGACAGGGACAGCAAAGCCCCAGGGGCAGCCAGGGCACCATAGGTAGGTGGTAACCTCAGCTCAATTTGGACAAAAGCATAAATCATACCCTCGGTATATCTAAACTCATGGTAAGAAGATTTTTGGGGTTTTTTTCTTCTTAATGTATTTAACAGGACTAGAACAAATCAGCAACAAAATGCTTGATCCCCCACAGATGGCCAAAGAGCCAGGAGCCTGGTGGTTCAGTTGCTGTTCCTTGCTGCTGCCTTGCTTAGTTCTGGCTGTGGCAACCCCCTTTTGGGCTAGCTCTCCTTAAGAACAGGCCATGAGTTACACACAGCACAGACCAGACCCATTCTTAGGACCCCCTCCTCTTCCAGGAGCCTTTCCATTGCAAACTAAACCCTTTCTCAGACACAACAGCAAGGTGAAATGAGGTTTGAGAAATCACTTGGGCTCCTCGTCCAGCCCTTCAGCTCGCAGAGCCTGGCAGAGGGCCACTGAGGAGCAACGGTGCTGTGCTGATTTGCACCAGCTGAGGCTCTGCCAATAACCCTTTTAAGGATTTGGAAAGAGTCCCTGTGAACTAACAGGCTGAGAGATTTTAATCCTACTGAAGGGGAAGGGCGATTCGGCCTGACCTTCGCCTCCTCTGAAGGAGGGGGAAGGAAGGCAGGAACAGCCGAGCAGAAATGATCTGAAATAAAAGCAGGTGTCGGCATACACAAGGTACTGCCCAGAAAACAGAAAGCTGCTGCAGCCTAAACCAACATTCCTTCATACCAGAGACATGAATAATATCAAATAGTACATGCAAGAAAAACACACAACATTCTCACCGATTCTCTGTTTCTTTCCCCCTTGCACTTCTCAGCTATGACCAAGATCAAAGACATGGCTATTCCGGTGTTTAGCAGAGGCATTTGTTTTAAATAAAAATGCAACAGACTTGCCAAAAATAACATTAAAAGTATTTGCACCAGAACAATCCCACCAAGGGTGCAATGTGGACAAGTGGAACCAGGGCTAAACTCATGACAGTCAAAGCCTAAGAGGGATTACTTAGCTTTGTTGTAAGAAACTCCTCTCTAAGCACTTTCTCTTTCAACACTGCTGAAATTGTTGCTAGCAACGAAGCAAAGCAAAAACAGAAGAAAATTTGGACCTAACATGCTTTCAGCAAGAGCAGGCATTAGCTGGCAGACTGCATGGCCAAGCAGACCTCCAGGGCTTATGCCAAGCTCTGTCAGAAGCACAATATATGTAGTCAGCTCTTCTGAAAACCCTGCAGTTTGCCTTTAATTAATTTTACTGTCATATCATCAAGCCATATTAATGCTCTTTACGGGACCTGCTATGGATATCACAGTCATGACATTATCAAGGGCAAATGGCACATTTTAAGAGCAGCCACTTGAACTGCAGCTTTTTTTACCAAACTAACTCAATGAGATGAGCTTTCTCTATCCACTTAACATCAAAGGCTGCTGGCTGTGTTTCTAAAAAGGTGTGTCAATGCATAAATTGTCCTGTAAGCAGAAGACATTGGATAAACACCTAGTGCTGTTGAAAAGTACTCAAAATTGAGAGATCAGGACATATTACACTCTTTCAGGAAAACACAGGTCTACAGACAAGACTGATATTATATAAATTACATTGTATTAGCCATCATATTCTTCTAGATATTAAAATCCCTTTCTCTAATGAACTGCAACCATAAGCTACTCCAATTCTCTAAGTAGGTCACAGGATACTGGGGCATTAAAACCCTTCCATTCATAGGCAGCAGATACACCAAAGAAAGTGAAAAAAAAAATATCTGATTCCCTCTGACTGACCTTGTTTTTTTGGTGTGCTCAGCTTGATACTGTTTGTGTGTGGAAAGAAAGAGGCAGCACAGGCTATATGTCTATGTCTGTATATACAAGGGGCAAGGGGAGCAAGAAGCAGAGAGAAAGCAGTCATTCTGAGCTCCCAGGGACTCAAAACCACTTGGCTACCACTAGAAAACCTTCCCTTATTTCCAGCCCATACCGTACCCCCTCACTGTTGGAGTCTTCAAGGGATCCAAGGGCTTTCAGTTATAGCTTATTTTGGGGAAAGTTAATGGCATTTAATATACCATGACATGGCATGATTTTTGACTTTGGTTGTAGTTCTATAATGATGTTCCCTAGCAGGTAACAAAAATGCCTCTAGCCTCTCTTGTGAGTCCCAAAAGAAGAACAATCTCATTCTTACTATTCTTACTTTAAACACAAATTACCTCCTCTGACCAAAGGACCAGGGACCTGATTTCCAGCACAGCCCTATGTACAAACAGTTGTGCAGGCATGGGGTGGAGGTGGAAAACTGTAGTAGGCGACTATGAATGAGGGGGCAGAGCAAGTATTCCCTAAGCCAGCTTGGTGGATGAGCAAAACAGTCTTGAAAGCAGTTTCCTAAACACATGTATACAATAAATTACATCAGTATTTCATTCCCTGCCTGTAACTTCCACTCTACTGCCTATATCAACTTCTCATATGCTGTACCTACAAACATTTTAAATAACGTAATGTAGGTTATTTAACTAAGGCTCTGTTCCACATAAAACACTCCCCCCTGGGTGCTTCTGATTCATTTTGGTTAAAGATTAATAGAGTAATATACATTCACAGGCCTGTCTACATTTCTCTCTGGATAGTCCCCTCTCCTCCTGCCACTTTAGGCTACAGAAACGCCCCAATTTAAAGAAAAGATCAGTTGAGATTCATTTAAAGAACTCTTCCTCCTCTTTAACTTTTGCAATTCATTAGATTTCCATAATTAAACCAATGGGAAATCTTCCAGTTCCCCAGTGGGTTTTTGTTAGTCAGAAGAAAAAAAAAAAGAAGAAAAAGGAAAAAGAAGTTTTCTTGCATGTGCCTTTCAGCTTGCACTGAGAATCCCAGGATTTTTGTGTGAGCAGCTGCAGCAGGGTTACCCAGGGTCAGCTCGGGTAGGAAGCAAAGGTTTCCTCCAGTCAGATAGGAGGAACACAGCCATGGTTGGCAAAAGGGAAAGGAGAAAACAACTTCCATTCAGTTCAAAGTGCTTTTAAAAAGAAAAGCAACAAGAAACATTTCAGGAAGGGACTTTGGTAATGGAGATGACGAAGAGAGGAAAAAACCAGAAAAATCTAGATGAAGTGCTAAACATTCAGCAAAAAAAGTCAACAGAAGGCAAACAAACCACTAACATGACCCTTTTATTTTATATCTCTGCACACAGTCAGGGTACGTTAACATCACAAACCTGCTTAATACCTTGCTTCCAATCCTCAGTTTAAGCTGAAGGAGCTTGGACTCACATGGTCCCTCCATCCTTAGCTGAGTAACCCACACCCCCAAGAGCTGAGCACCTCAGGCATCCCTGGTGAGTGTGAGCCAGCACAGTGGCCTTGTCTTTTTAATTGCACTGTGTTGACTTGGCAGCAGGTCAGGAGGAGCATACCCCTGTCCCTCAAAACAAAGTGAAAAAGGGGCAAAACCTGCCCTGAGAGCCTCTCCTTAGCACTGCCTACCTGCAGCCTTCATATGGGCTCAAGTAAATCCCAGGGCAGTATGGGGAAATGCCCAGGTCAGAAAGGAGGTGTGTTCTGCAGGCTTTGCTGCATTCAAGGTCCCCACCTCTCTGAGTCAATAATAAACAAAACCATCCTCCTCTTCTAAAATCCCCCTCAAACCTTAAAAATGCACTCTGGCTTGCAAAGTTCTTGGAGCTCCAATTTCCATCCTGCTTATGAGAAAAGGTTATTCTTCCTTATAAACGAAACCCAAAGCTGATCAGTTTTAATACTACTAGCCCCAAGAGCAGCTCTTTTTCTTCTTCAAAGCCTACACCCCAACTTCAGCACATGCTTATTCTTTCTCCAACATGTGCCACTTATTAAAATGGGTGGGTTGCAAGTCTGCATAGACACTTGATGAAAATACCCACAGAATTACTTTCAGTACTGGCAGTACTCACACCTGCTCCCCACTGCACAGGGAAAAAAATGAGAGGAAAAAAGAAAGTAAAACAGACTTGAAAATATTTGCTTGAAACTTAAAAGAACATATGAGCAAGCTGGGTTTTTTTAAAAGAAAAATAAAGAAAAGAAACCCCAAAAGATTACAATAGCTACAGAAACTGAAATTCAGTTCATCTCCGGAAGAACTGCAAGGAAGGGATGAAGCAGAAGCTACTCCAGGAGGCAGCTACCCCAGGAGCACCTTCCTTCAGCAACAAGGAGCATTTCTGTGCCTCTGCTGGTGGTGATCAGTGCCAACCACTATCCCAAGGGCAGCCACCATTCCTTCTGCAGAGGCCCAAGAGCCAACAGGGACGTGGCACGGGCATGAACTGGTGGTCTAGATGTTCAACAAGACAAGTAAAAATGAGCATGTTCCTTCCCCACACACATACTGTGCATCAGTGTTATTGTACCAAATAGCTTGGTGCTGTTCTACATATTCTGTTTCCTTCCCAAAGCATCCATGTATGTAAGCATATAATGTACACAAGTAGATGTTCAAATAATCTCCAAAACCAATATTGATAGGCCATAGATCTTGTTTACCATGTTTTTATCCTACCAGCTGAACACCTCACTGGGAAACCACATACCTAAAAAAACTCAAAAAGCCAAACAACTCTTATTATTTGGTTCATGACAAGATTAATTACTTGAAACACAGTCATTAGTTTCTTGTTTCAGACTACACCAATCCTGTAACAGCAGATCCCTGTTGTGAAACGAGAGTACGACTCAATATTCTATTCATGAGTAATCCAATGTGGATAGAGTTATTCAGCTACAATGCAATTAAGAATGAAAAAGAGAGGGTAACAGTGGTAAACACCCAGGGATATTTTGAATTTAATTGGGATTAGCATGTAATACTCTTACAGCCTTTTGAAGAGAGGCTACACAGCGCCATACTGAGAACATAGGCATTTGAAAGCCCCAAGCACCTCATTTAATGATCTTTTCAACTGGCAAAAGCTGCTTTCCACGGTGGGTTTGTTCACAGGGAGTTTAACCCAGCGCTGTGCTGGGGGGAGCAGACTCCAAAAGTACACTCTGCAGTCTCAGGGCACGGGAGTTGTGACGATATTTCTAAAAGCCCATGACCTAGTGGCTTCTCACACACAGAGATTCTGCAAGTAATACCAGGGAGGGCTCGCCTTGAAGGAAACAGCAGCATAAGGGCAGATTTGAGGTGTTGCCAACGTGATGGTGGGAGGGTGTGCAGAGCACCTATGTGGATTCTGCTTGGAGACAAGATGTCACCTATATGTTTTCTGCGCACGGTTTTTTTAGGGCATATATAAATAGGGGGGAAAAGAATCAATCACTGTTCTCAGCTTGTGTTTTGGGAAGATCTATAGGAAGAAATCAAGCAGCCCTCAATGGTTTATCCTCTGCACACATAAATATTTCTGGTTTGTACCAACATTCTTGTTGGTACAAAGGTGTTTAGTGCAAATATCTGCAGCCTGTCTGAAAGAGGAGAGCATCCATCAGCATCTCAGAAGTTGTGCTGCTCTTGCCTTGAAGGATGCTCCAGGGAAAAGAAAGGGCTGATTCAGAGCCCATGTCACTGCTGTGGGCTCCAAAAGATCACCAGCACTCACCAAGCTCGCAGAGGGTACCTTCAAGGCTCTCTCACAGGGCTAAGCAGAGGAGAAAAACTGAAGTACTGCGAATTTTACCTTGCAAATTTCCACAGCCTCTTCCTTTTTGGTGACTGAGTCTACAGGAGGATAGTGTGGAAACTTGGGCACACAGGGTAATGAAAAGTAAGGGAAGTCTTTGATATTTTTTTCTCTTTTAACCTGCTTCAGATCTTTTCTTCAGATCGCGAGTGTCAGAATGGTTTATAAAAGCCAAAATCCGCGGTAGGGCTCCTCACTGCAAAGGCACTACTGTCCTTACGCACTCTTTGAAGATTTTCTTCCAAGCCGTTCCCACCGTGCTTCTCCTCAGCTACCAAACCCAGGGGGAATCATTGCACATGTTGCCTCAAGTGTTTCTACAACTGTAGAGCTTTGTTTGTCTGTGGTGGTAGTGGGGGAAATGGCTTTATTCTAAATATATCTCCCTCTTACATCTGGGTGAAGAAAGGGGGATGAGGTTATCCTTTTAAGTGCTGGTAACCAGGGCTGGTGTATTTGTTATTGCTGCACCTCTGAGAAAACCCAATTATGGACCATTGTAGTAAGTGTTATTTTTCTCATGTAAGGACAATCTCTGCTCTGGTGAGCTTATACAAATCTGCCTTCTGCCAACAACTTAGCAAAACATGGAGCACATATTCCGCTGACTTGTGTCTGCTGCAGTCCCACCGAAATCAATGAGGTTGACCTACTTGTAAATGGAGCAGAATTTGATTCCTGTGTTTATTTGTGGATGGCTGTGGAAGAGGCTGACCAAGTCTGTGTGGAAAAGAGATAACCCAAAACATCAGAGGTAGCTTCTGCTTGGACTGAACTTCAGAGGGTTTGAGGACAGAACATGGGAACGGATGGACGAATCCTTACAAAAACAGCAGCTTTGCTTTGTTAGCCTGAAAAGTGCCCTGGGAGTGGGAGCTGGAATTCTCCAGTGCTGGGAGAATTCACGTGATTTACGTGAGTTACCACTTTACCATTTTTCATTTGTGCATCTCATTTGAATAAAAGGGAACCAGTTGCAGATCAGTGGCATATACCAACACCAAAGGAGCAGTAAACTGAAAACAAAAGCCAAAAGGAAAACCCAGGAAATATTTTTAGCTACACCAGGGAGCCAGCAAGGCAGTACAGCCTGAAATGTGCTTCATCATCCAGGCACAGCATCCACAACTGGCCTGAGCCCTGTAAGTAACAGAGCGACATAGATCCAAACATGCACTCTGTATTGTAACAGGAGAGAGGCAGTATTAGCCAGGCAGCACCTAGTAAGGAGGATAGGAGGAGAGCAGGGACATGGTTCAGAGTCAGAGTAATTAAAGGTTTGGGCTGATGGCTGGGATTAAGATACCAGCAACACTGTTTACCTACAAGCACCCAGGAATCCCAGGAGCAGCTGCACCTCAGCTGCTGAGCTGCTACCCCAGGTCCAGCAAGGATTTGTGCATGACAGCCTGCAAAAACCACTCCGCAGGGATGGGAGGAGAAAACACCCAGATGAAAAGCCTCACCAGTCTGGAGAATACTTCTGAAGTAACATCTCAGCTACAGAAAGGGTTTTTTGGAAAGTACAAGTCTTTAAAAGGCTGGAAAGTATAAGCACATAAGAATTAGAAACACCCAGGGCCTGGATTTGGAAATGGTTGGGAATAAAGCATCCCTTCAGCATCCTGCAGAAAGCAAGCCAGCCTGCTGTCAGACCTTGTGGAAGCTGTGGTTCTTGCTCATTGACCAGCCAGTGTGGTGGGCTGAGAGACAGATAACATCATGTCTGCACCCTGTTTCAGAGGCAAAAATCTGGGCAGAAAACAGTATGCTACCATTATGTGAGCAAATACAGAAATTATTTCAAAGTTCACAGGGAACCGAGGAGGAAAAGTCAGAGCACAGGCAAAGTAAAACATCTTAAAAATGAGCCTTCACACAGAGCTCTCCATCATTTCCAGGATGCTCTAAACCAAGCTGGCATGCTGCGGGATGAAAGGCCAGTTTTGACTGGCACACAGAAGCTGCTGGCTTTCAGTCATTTCCAAACACGACAAAAGCAAGGAGCCAAGAGCCACTACCTCTCACAGACACTCTACCAGCATGCTTAATTTGGGAAAGGAAAATACAGTCTGGCACATTAGCCCTGAGCAGCTGCCAAGCCCTGCAATCATCTATGCAGTGCTGGAGCTCGCCATGAAATAGGGGGAGGAAAAGTCCAGCACCAGGTTGGGCTCCCTCAGCAACAATCCCCCTTCCCAGCCATCTCGGTTTCAGTGTGCTTCCCTTCTGAGCATTACAGGGAACCAGAGCTTATAATCAGAGCTGACAGGAACACTAAACCCTGAGCAATCTGGGAGAAATCAGGAGCCAGGTAACACAGCACGAAGGTGACTCTACAGAGATGCTTGCACATCCTATAATGTTGAAATAACCAGCTCTGGAGATTGTGCTAGGGCTTGGTCACCATCCTGCTCAATACCACCACTAAGTATGACAAAAATTTTGCCTTCAAGGCTGCTCCACAGCACACACTCCTGTGCCTAATCCAACTATAATTAAATAAACCTGATTTCTAATGGGGACATTTCAAACCTGTTAAGATGAAACCTACAGCTATTACATGGATTAAGAAGCATTTTAAAATTATACATAAATGTGTTATAACACAAGTTAGGCCTAATCAGAAGAAAACCTCTATGTCGTTGAATGGGTTACTACAATCACCTGGATCTTTTCAGAAATCTCAAAGTAAACAGGTCTCCAGAAAGCAGTTTTATAAAAGTAAATGTACAATAACAAATGTGGAAATAGCTGTATTTATTTACATTTTAAACTCTAGGAAGCATAGATGTCTTCTTTCAAAACATACTCTACAAGCAGGAAGACTAAACCCAGCATTTTGGGTGGGCTTGTTTGGGTTTGTGAGACTTTTCTTAAAAAATCATTTTGTCTTCTAATCACTTGAAGAAAATGTCAAGTGTCATCAGTTGACACTGCTGAAAATGGAATAAAATATGTGCTTGTTTGCAAGTGCATACAGGATCTTCTATTTGGCTTTGGCCAGTGCCAACCAGTAAACTACGTTTATCTTCAAAAAACATGCTGCAGAAAACAGACTTAAGTACACATGCAAACGTCTTTGCGTGCTGTCTTTTGTTGCAAACACTGGTATTAAAAGTTTCCTGCATTCCCTGAAGGAAGCACAAGAAGAAAGACCTCTGGTGACACTTTGTAATGCAGGACAACAATGTGGTGTGGAGAACACAGAGTATAATTCAAAGCTAATCTATATATCCATGGTCTCATGAACTGCTTTTAGCAACAACTACAATTCCAGTGTCCCATCCCTGCGAGTGTCCAAGGCCAGGCTGGATGGGGCTTTGTGCAAGTGGAAGTCAGCCTTGCCCACAGCAACTAGATGGTCTTTAAGATCCCTTGCAACCCCAAACATTCTGTGACCCTGTGGAGGACACAAGCATCACAATTGCTTCCATCACCCTCCAGTGTTCCTACTCAGTCATCCCATGCCATGGAGCTGCTGATAGGTATCTATCTCTCTGTCCGATACCAACCACCCCACTGAGTCAATCAGCTCCACGCCTCTCACTTTCCTCCCCAAACCTGAGTCACCCCGGAGCTTCCAGCTGCAGAGATAAGCCCATCCTAGCTGCAATTTCAATGGCCAGTGGTGGAACCAGCAGCTGCAGCCAGCTAAGAGGGTTTCTTTGTGGAGAGGAGCCCGTGTATGTTGTCTTTCCCACATGTACCCATTCACTCCCCAAACCAGGAAGGAGCAGACACAGTAAGGTGTCCTCCCTGGTCAAGCATTAAAGGAAATGAAATCACCCATTCTTTTGAAATACTCCTACCATTTATACTCCTCAAGCCACCATAAAGCTCAGGGAAACTAACCAAAGCTCACAAGAATTCAAAAGATGTCATCTTAGGTTAAAAAAATAAAAGACTGGTTTCATTTCTTGGATAGATAAATTATTGAGAAAGGTCTTAGGAAAAAGTGCAAAGTTTTTCTAATTAACATTGTTTAAGAAGCTGTATCAATATCTGATGCTTTCTTGCCTCCTCTTGGGTTCATTCAGCTAAAAATTAACTGCTCAGAAGTGCAAAATAACTATAAAAAGTTGATGCCACTCATTCATGAGAAGCGAGCCTGCTATGAAAGCAGCAGCAAATTCTCTGCTAATCCACTGCCCAAAAGATCTTTAAGTGGGTGAAAGAGTACAAAAACTTACATAAACAAGGCACTGTTCTCACAAAACCTTAATATTCTGGATTTATGTTGCTAACTTTGCAACGTGAGCAGCTGGTGTGTCACACAAGAATGACCCAACCCCTTGGACACAGCATAGACTAAACAATGGCAGCCCACTTTCAGAACCTGGCAGAAGTGTCCCAGCCTCACCCCACCCTTCTTCAGCCACAGGCTCCCTCTCCTTGATCTCTCCATGTAACATCCACCACCTGTCTACTGCTCACTGCCTAAAAACTGCCTTAGTCTCTGGAGCTGCAAGAATGCTGTTTCTCTCACAAACCAAAAAAGTCAGTTTCCTCAGATGATGAAGTCGCAATGAAATCTTTCTCATCATTTGTTTGAACTCACAATGCTTTCTGGAAGAAAAGAAACTCACAAAGCCAAACAAACAAATGAACACAAATTCCACTTAAACTGACCATCCCCGAGTGGACAAATATTCTCTCTTACAGTGTTAGCACTGCTCAGATGAAGGGGCTGCAGAGGTTTGTAAAATAATTTGGATGTCCTCATGGTGTCCAGCTTGCTCCTCCCTTGCCTTCTGTTAGGATAGTGAGCTGCTACTGATGCTTCATTACCTAATATTTCAAAGCAGTAATGCTGCTTCAGGTATTTTCCCCCTTGGAATTTAGCCAGGGTCAGATATTGATGAAAAGCTTTGGGAGGAGCCCATGACCAGTTACCATTTTCAAACACGTTTTGTTAAAGAACAGAGATGCACACAAATGCAGCAAGGAAAAGAAGCAGAATATGTTAAAAGCACCTGTTTTTCAGGGGTACCATCAGAAGTCGAAGCAACAGGATGAGGACACCTCCCATACTGACCCCCTCTCCCCTCCTTCCTGGATGGTACGGAGAGAACTCGTGCTTCTGTTTAGGATGTGCTTCCATTCCAGCCCACCTGAGCTCAGACACTTTATAGGAAGCCACCTTCCACGCAAAACCAAGCTGCCACACAACACATGGCAGACCAAGCTACTGGGTCCCTTCAAAGCAAGTGAATCTGAGCAATATGTGACTGGCCAGAGGAAGAGGAGCGGAGAGGTGAACACACTTCCAACATTCACCCTGGGAAGTTGACTCTGAAACTAAAACCAGCTCTTTCACTTGCTCTAGGACCATGAGCTGTGCTGGAATAAAGTATACCTCATCCTTCTTTCCTTACAGGCATTTCCATGGGTTGACCAAGAACAGGATCTTCAGGGCTGTACTTCACTACCTGCCTGTACAGCACCTTTTCTAAGGGCACCTTGATCATGCCTGGGACCACAGGTAACCCACCCAAGAAATGGGCATATCAGAAGCTCCCCTCCCAACCACGTTACTTGCAGACAGTGGAGACCCAGTTTTCCCCAGGCAGAATTTCATGCATCAATTTCTTGTTTCAGCTGCACTAATTCACTGTCCCCAATAATGTCATGGAGAGGCACACTTTCCCATTTCAGCTCATGTATATTCTCTAGCTGCAGGGGACATCAAACTCCCANTTTTTTTTTTTTAAATTCCCAAGCTCAGCTACTCAATTGAACAAAACAAGACAATTTGTCATTAATCTGTCAATTCAGATAGACCCAGTGAGCTAAGATATGACATATATTGAGTCCTACAAGGCTCAAGAACTATGCTGACTGAGAATGTGTTAAGCTGCCATGAGAAATCTATGGTGTCTCAGCATGGCATCACACTGTAATTTCCATTCAAGGGAGACCCTGTCAATCAAGATGTATTAGAAATTACCTAAGGTTTCTGGTGTTGCACAAAAGGGCCCTAAAACACCAAATTTACGACGACGCTCCACTTTTAGTTTTCTACACAGCAGAGACTGTGCTGATGGTTGGGACGTTCAGTGCTATCACAGCATAAACAAGTCAAGACACATACACAAAAGTAAATTAGAAGATGGCCCAGAACTGAAACACAAATCTTAGAACATGTTAGTTTTGCCAAAAAAACCCCAAGAATCAGGATACCTGTGCCCTTTTCTAAAAAAGAAGTGAAATCTCGAGCTGTAGCTAATGGCAGCCCACGATGGGTACCAAACCCTGTTGCCTCCTGCTCCAGGCTTGCTGCTGACGTGCCGAGAGCTCCCAGTCCTGCAGTGTCACCCGCCCCCTCACATCGCTCCCTCTCGGGTTTTGGCACAAGGCTCACCTGCCCCGTGTTACTCCTATGACATGTTTGATCTGTGTACCCAAGTTGCCATGGAGTAGGACAAAACTTTGTAAATCCTCACTGCTCAAACGGATTCTCTCAAGATGTGTCATTTTAACGCATTTTTTCAGCCTCTCTTTACATGCCATTTCTCCTCGTTCCTTCCCCTCCAGCCCAATTGCCCTCCCCAGTCCCTTAAAGAACAGTACATGCAATAAGAATTGAAAATGCAGAAGCTCTTCACTTGTTAAAATATTTATATTTTTCCTTTCTGCTTTACAGATTGAGCCAGTTATGCTCTCTGACCCAATCTGAAAAAGATCTAGAGCTGTATGTTCTATTTAATTTAAATAAACATGCAAAGAGTCCATGGAATTTGGGAGAGACAAACACAAGTGACAGGTTGGTAGATGGGACAAAAAGAATATGCTGGCTATTTTTTTTTTTAAATATAATCCTGTTTTCCAGTCCTTTCTTGGGAATGCTTATTTTTGTGTTAACACCACAAATTACTTCAGCTGAACTGTAAATATTTCTGTTAATTTCCCAGTTTAGTTTAAATTTCATTAGTATCCTAAATACAGAAAAAAGCAAACTTTTTTAAACCATCAACGAGATGCAGAGAATTTTTCTGGGATGCAGGAAAGGCTCCTGATTTGTACTGCCCTAACTCCATTGCAACAGTGGTTTCAGTAACTTACTCTTAAGCACAGTTAAAGAAATTCCCCCCAAAACACCATAGAAGCGGCAGTAAAATGGAACTAATGTGCATGCAAAGAGGTGTATTTTCTGCAGTGGTAACTACAGGAATTAAGCCCTGCTTGGCTTTCAGCTGCATTAACATTACTTGCACACAAAAAGCCAGTCCATATGGAAATAATCAGTTAAACGAACACTGAAGGCTTGGTCCGAACTTTCCTTAAGCAAAGCAGAAAAATATATTACTTTTCAACTGCACAAATGACCTTAGCTTTTTTATATTTTTTTTTGTCTTTTCCAGTAGAAAACTCTCACCGTTCATTAAAGGACTTCACATACAACAGAGTCCTTAAAAGGAAAAGTGGAGCAAGATGGGTATCTACCCGGCCCCTACCCCTGCAGTCCTCTCAGCTCACAAGAAACTATCACTTCAAGTCTCCTCTTCATCTCTTTGATTCTCCTTTTCATTTATCTTTGCTTTCCATAGCATTATGCTGAACCAAAGTTAGATAATGATGTCATCAAGTGAGAGCCAAGGTTAAAGCCCATCCGTGGCTTTTAGCTTTCTTTGCTAATAGTTCTCCAAAACACAGAGGGATGCAAATCTCCAGGCGGACAGTCACTGTTCCAGACTTTCCCTGCTCTGTGGACAGACCCCCAGAAGTGCCCCCATTTAGCAAAGAGCCAAGGCAACTGAGCACCCTCCCATTTCCTCCCCGTGCTTGTCCTGGCCCTGGCTCTGCCTGCGAGGGCTGATGGACCCAGACCCAAGTGCTGACACTCTTGGCTTACATTTCCTTCCTATCCTGAGCAAGACCTGGATGTAGCCCCCTACATTTTAATTCACAGCAGTGTCCATATATTATTTATTGAGCCAAAATTATATGCACCATAAAAGTGAGGCAGACTAACACATGGGCATAAGGAGAAGCTCTGCTTTACTTTGTTAGGTTGTTGGGTTTTTTCCCAGAATTTGATATTTTTGCTCATTTCTGAAGACCCATTTTCAGGAAAGCCTTGCTTTTTCTTCTTCTCCAATTCACATATGAGGATAGCAACACCAATATTCATCATTCAAACTGCAGAGACAGTTCTCTACCCTTGTTTCGAAGCCCTGATTAGGCAGATAAAATAGTGGAAGGAGCAATGAAGAGGGCTGATCTGAGGTGACAGCTTTATGACCATTCACACTGGCGCTGGTGGAAAGCCACAGCACCCACCAGTGCATCACAGGTACTTTCACATCAGGGGACAATAGCAGGGGAAAAAACCTCATCAGGGCAGGAAAGCCACCGGCATCAAGCAGAGGGACAAACAGCTCCCCTTTCTCCCCCTTCTTGTTGGCACTGTTGGCGTTTATTTTACCAGATCCAGATACTTCACAAAAGGGCGTAACAATCTCAGAAACAAACTCTATCTCAGGCTATTTTTTTATTATTATTTATTCAAACAATGCCAGTGCTGAATTTATTTTCCACAGAAAGACTTGAGACTGTCGAGAACTGGCTGGTTCTTACATCAAAGAACCAAAAACCGCTTTGGTCCTTCACAGACAACTCAGATTACTTCTAAAGGCAGAGGCGAACCCCACCCAGGTCTTGCTATTTAGCCTTCACTCAAGAACTGACTTGCCACAAAATTTCACTGGCTTGCAGCTCAGGAACCAGGCAGAGTCTTCCAGCAGCTTCTTTTCCATTCCAGAATCACAGCATGCCTATCTTTGATACATTGGGAAAGAAGAGATACCAAAGCCTGATGTTTGAGAAGGAAAAATGAGCTCTTTGTGAAGCTGTCCCTTGAGACATTGCTGCTGGAGGCGTGGTGGGTCATGCTAACACCCTCCCACCTCTGCCTCTGGTTTGAACAAGAGCACTGGGAAGCTGTGACTCCTCGGTCACCCACAAGAAGTGTCCCACTGGAGGACACGAGAGGTTCTGGCCAGCCACACGCTCAGGACAGCATTTCTGCTGTCTTAGCTGGGGTAGGTGGCAGGACATTTATTTTGACTCAGTGCCCTTACACCACCTTCAGCTGCAGAACAGCTAGGATCTGATCAGGTGCCAAGCCAGCTGGTACTGAACTACATAATTCAGTTGCCTCATTACACTTTTTTACGTTAAATAAAAGTCTTGAGATTGGATGTGCAAGGGACAATGAAGAAGGATTTACCTCATCATGAAGCCATCACAATAAAAGCTGTGGAGAGGTGTCCGCACAATATAGATTGAACAGCCCATCAGACCTGGCCACTACTTAACAATGTGCCTGAGCCCTGTCCCTCCAGTCATGCCTCAGAAAAGCCTTCCACAAGAAACATGACTTCTCCAGCCTGCCAAAAGGTTTAAGAGGAGCATGAAGCTCCTCCCCAAGGAGAGCCTGAGGCTGAGAGCTTGCATGCAGCTAAAGGAAGGTGCCCTGAACAAAAGTCCTCCGTGTCATTGCCAGGACATGCCACCCACCACACCTCTTCTGGAGCTGGGTATGCAGGAGTCACAGGACGTTTTGCAGCTGCCATGACCCCTTCACTGGGTGGGACCAGCATGGCATGTCCCTACACAGCCAGAGGAGCCACTTGCCTGGCGCTCCAGCGACTGCTCCTTGCTCCTAATGCATTTTCAGTGTCCTCAGACCTCTGACTCCACTATTCCAGTGTTGTTCCTGGTCCACAGGGCTCGAGAAGAATTAATCAGCACGCAAAATATCTTGCTAAGGAAGATAAACTCTCCTGTAGGCACTTGAGAGCCTCCCATTTCATCAGTAAGGTGATCCACCCTTCAGTTTAACTCAAACTCTTAAACAATTCTGTTTCGCTAATAAAGCCATACTTAACAATCTGCTTACTGCTGGGTCTCAAAGCTAAGGCACAACAAAACCATCAACTAGATTTTTTTAAATTTTCTTAAACATTCTCAGACATTTATTTGAGGGGTCTTTAAAAGATGTTTAAACTCAAGGAAGTGGAAGTATATGTTTTTAAAAAGCAAACTACTGAAGATACAAAGAAGAGCAGAGAGGAGTTTGCAGATTTGGCTTGAGAGAATCCCCAAACCCAGTGGTCTTCAGATTGCAAGAGCAAACTCACTGCTGAAGAAGGCATGAAGCAGCAAGTGGACAAGAGCTAGAGCTAAGGTTTCCAGCCTCCTACAACTATTATTTTAGGTAGCTGAATTGGTGATGAGCCTAAACTGCAAATGTCAATCCAGGTTATTACAGCAGATGTCTCTCCATTTACAAGAAACTATAATAAAAACATTAATCTTGATATTAATTTCCCATATATTTTTCCCCCTTTAATTTCTGAACTGTAGGTCTCAACAGTGAAATCATTTTACCTAAGAACACTAAACAAAGTTCCCTTGGTAGCACTAGATTTAAGAAACCTGGTGGCCTTCCTCACCTGCAAACCATCATGGCAAAGACATTTGAGATAACACAAACCCCACTTTTCTCATTTGGAATTTTGGGCTTAAAAAGTTCGAGATTACCTGAAAAGATTTAAGCCCCAATTAAGTACAGTCATAAAATCTTCGAGCGACTAGCAGAGCTTTAGCTTGAACTTCACACGTTTTCAGGCACTATAAGGTTCTCCTTCCAGAAAATGCTAAAGGAAATATGAAATGAATCCTACACTGGTTGTTTTATCCCTATTTTCCAACACAAGTATGCCTGCTGGCAGATGTTGGCAGGAAGCAAACTAGAGACCAGAGGTTAAAACCATTGCAAGAAGAGAGCATTGCTATAGGAGAAAAAAAAAATTCAAGACAGTAATTAGAGGAAAGAGTTTTCCAACCTGTGATTTCTCCCTGCTTTTTTATACAGTTTTTATATCACTTCTCCTTTCCCCCTTGTTTCTTTTTTGGAAATCCAGCTGGCAGTGCTGGTTATGAGGTTCAGTCCCCAGGGGCAGCAGTGTTGCAGAGACAGCTGATGACCCAACTTAAGCAAGTGCTTAAGAATGGAGGTGAACCTCAGGAGGTTTTGTACAGTAGTCCTCCATCCTCCTGCAGACCACCTCCCTCATCTTTGACAAGGACTGTCCAAAACACCTTGTCTACCCATCTGCAAATGGTCTGTGGAGGCAGCTCTACCTACAGTGACTCAAAAGTTAGTCACTTTAAGAGGGAGGATATGGCAGGGGGGAATAAAGCCCCAAACCCAATAACTCCAAGCATACTTGACCTCAGAGGGGAGTAATTATGAAGGGGAAAGAATCAGAAATGAGCAAAAGGTAATATAAGCACATTGGTTATTTCCTGTTCGTTTATTTCTTAATTTTTTTTTCTTTGTGTGTAAATTGATCCCATCTGTTTTTTTCATTCAAACCCTGAAGGAAGAATATGGGCCACAGTTTAATAACCAAGTTCCCACAAGACTTGGCAATCCAATGTCATCTCAGTACATTGTTCAAGGAGGGAGGCACCAGTCAAAAGTCCATCAGACAAGCAGCAACCATTTGTAGAGACATGTTGGATAAGAGTGAACTGACAGCAGAATGAAGAACAAATCAAATAAAATCCAACATTAATCACTGAAGAAAGAGTGTACATTGTGAAGACCAGGTCTAGCAGAGCTGCAAGCAGTAAGAGGACTGTCCCACTGTTACTCCTGACATGAATTTTGATGGTAACCATGGAACACGGAACACCATGGAACATGGAATTTAGAAAAAGCCTCTATAGATCATTGTTTGAAATCACTACACGTTAAACATTACGGAAAAAGAAAAATGCAACAATCCTTTCGCAACCATGTTCTGAATGCTATCAGTGTCCTCTAAGAAGTGCCACTGAAGCCACCTGAGTCCCTGCCTGACTGAGGTGGCCATACTTCATATTCAAATAAAGGCAACCATTTCATAGCAGGAACCCATCTAAAAAGTATCTTTTACCCCAGTCAACTTTGTGTCCAAGTTGTCAGGGTTAAAGACTGACAATGTCACGTCCTGAAGTCTTCTGTGTGGACAAAATAATCCCACTGTGTTATTTGCATTTCAGTGCTTCTAATACAGATACTGAAGTTTGCGACCTTGCTTTAGATGCAAGTCCTGTTCGCAACTTATCTATAATGGCCCCTTCCTTAAAATCCAAAAAAAAAAAGTCATTTATATTTTTCCCACACACTTTGGGGCTAAAGTAATCAACCCTCCACATTATGCTGGTACTCTAATTTGGGGTTGCAACCCAAAAGCACAAATTGATTTATTGCCCTGGGACACTCTGTGAAAGGTACCCAGCTCTGAAAACAGACTCAAAAAAGGGAGCTTTCGTCACCCGGCTCACAATAGGAACATTTGAAAGAAAGGGGTGGATAAAATAGAAAACACGTGCACAACACAGATGTTGTGGGGAAAATATGTTTGTTTCTAACGCTCTGGTGAAATGGGTCAAGACCATCACATCTGTTCTGAAGCACAGTTCCCATAAACACAAACACGGCCACAAGCAAAGGCAAGGCTGATGCGGAAAGGGAGAAAGGTACAAGGCTTTCACCCCTTTCTTCATGCTGACCCCTGTGGAATGTGCCCACGTACTTCAGGAGAGGCAGAGGTGCAAACACAGACCCCCCTAGAGAGCAGTGGCTTCTCATCTGGGCACGAGAGAGAGGGATGTGCTCAAAACAACTCAGGGAAGCTGCTCTCCTATCCAACTGCATCCATCTGCTTCGGGACACAGACACAAATCCCACTGCAATTCTTTTTTTCTGAGAAAACAAGAGATCTCCCCAAAAAAAAAAAAACACCCACAAAAACCACAATCAGATGCCTTTTCAGTAGATTTCAAAACCCCCCAGATATTAGAAAAACTTCAGCAAATATACATGGAAACTGCATTTTTGGAAACACAAAATTCAAGCATGTGCAAATTGCGATCAGCCAAGCATTGCCTACCCTGCAGAGAAATGCATCCAGAGCATTCCCTCACAGCCCTGCAGTTAGAAACAAATCATTTTGCTATATAAGCAATCAAGTTTTAAGCAGAAATTCTTCAATTTTTGTATCAAAGTCAATGGCGAGTCCTACAAAACCAAAAATAATAGTAGTTTGTTCCAGTGAGGCTTGTTGCAATGTAAGCCACAAAGTTTATAGAGATGAAATGACAACACTCTTGGGGTACTTTCTGGGAGCAACTGTTGGATGCAGCTAGTTATAAAATAAACCCAAGTTAAGAAATCAAGTCTGAGAAATCTTTTGATATGTTGCATTTGCCATAGAAATGTGTGTAATACCACAAAAATGGAGGAGTGGGGAAAATATGCAGCTGCCAAGGAGGAAGCAGCATGAACAAATAACTCATTTGCTTCTAAAAGTCATTTATAAGGGAAAGACAGAGAGAAGGTGCTCTAGGAATCCTCAGAAGTAAAACCCACTACATAACAACTCAATAAAAGAAAGGCTATGTTATACAGAGCAAATCTCTATTAAGATTAATCACAAAACACTGTAAACCAATAAACTTTCACTTGCCACGCTCAGTTGTCATTTTCTTTTAAAACCTCACGACCTTCTCACTGTGCCCTTGAATTACAGCATTAGTTATACACAATATATTGTGAACTAAAGTGAGCAATGATCATCCGTGCCCAAATTTTATACATAGATTTTAAAAAAACATTGGCAAATGGGCTATTAGAAGTGGATGCACTGTATTGATTCCCCCTTAAAGCAATTTACAGTTAGACAGCACTATTCGCTCAGGAGCGTTAGAACAAAAATTGCTTGTATTTATCTTGTTGGCAAGGACAAAACACATCAGTGCATTAGAGCTGAGATTTGTACCTTGATAAAAACAGTGTTAAAAGACTGTCCACTGTATCTAGCACAGACCTGCACGTGTGCTGACATGAGAATACTTTAAAAGATGTACCAAAAGAAAGAAATATTTTGCCACATAATTGCATTTCCAAGTGATTCCCTATATTCTTCATTCCTCATTGAGCCTTCAAGGCAAGTAATTACAGAAAACACTTTCATGGCAAGATGTCTGCAGATTTAATAGTGCACTTCATCAAGACAAAAATATCTTTATATATAATACTTCAGCTGATGCTCCCAAAGAGGAAAAAGCACATATTGGAGGGAAAGACAACTGCAGAGGCCAGAAGAGGAAGGAAGAGATACCTTGATGGATCAAACAGTGCATAAATAAGTCAGTGTGACTAGTTCCTTACAGTACCACGGTTCAAGGGAAGTTCCTGACTAACATGCCTTCTTCCCTCATAGGCTTCCTCTTAGACATCCTTTTTCAGGTCCATTCATGAAATTACTAGAAAAATGTGGGAGTACTGGACATAGAAACCTCTCATTTCTGTGTGAATGCCGTATTTCTCTCATACTTGTTACCATCAGGAGATTATTTCCAACTCAGGTAAACAACTTTCTCATTCTGATAAATTCTGGGGATCCATAAAACAGGTTTAGCAGTTTGGGCTTTTTTCACAACTGTGAGAAACCAACCTCATGTCTGTCTATTAGGATGGGGAGCTTTGAGACCAGAGGGTACCAATGTCTCACATATATTCCTGCAGGAATAAATTATCCCTCATTCACTTAACACTACTTATTTTGTTCTTGATGAACATAGCAGATATCATCAGAGTGTTGAAATGCCTTGAACAAGTTCAAGAGTCCGTGCCCTCCTGATGAACTGATCAGCCACAGCATGAATCAATATCTGAAAGCTCTTGATAACCAGAGACCACTGCACTTTTTTGACAGTTTATGGGAATGCATTCTAGAGAAACAAGGACGTATCTCCAAAGAGCCTACCTACAGCTCCAAAACACTGGCAAAAACAGTGACACTTTCTCCAAAGGGTGTTTAGCTGACATTTGCCATTCTGGAGCACACAGGAAGGCAAGTGAGGCAGGCCTCCTATGCCAAAGCAAAGGAGATGCTCTATGACCTCTGAAAAAGAGCAATTTTTGTCACACGAAGATCATGTACGTCCAGAAACACTTCCAGTGGCCAAACATCACTGGTATGTACTGGAGATTGGAATCAGGACAAGCAACAATAACAAAAGCCCTGCAGCTGTCTCGATGTCATATGTTTGGATTGCACAAGTCATCAATAACATTCTCCTATTGCCATTCTACAAAAAGCCACTTCTGTCACTGATGACCAAATGTGATTGCCTCCTGCCTCTTACCAAGGGGCATCATGCCTCCAGGCACAAACCATGTGTTTAAACACTTTCTGGACTCCCTGCTCTGGCTTTTGGGTGCCCACAAGTTAACAGCTCAAACACACAACTGCATCACTACATCTTGGCCAGCAGATCAGATTTTCCTGCCGTATTCAGCACACAAACATCTAATCAGTTACATGTAAATGCCACTATTATAGAATCGGCAAGGCGTTTGTGTCCTTTGAGTCTTAAGGAAAGAAAGATGAAGCTTCTGGAACAGGCACCAGCAGAGGCATACGAAATCTGTGCAACATTCATCTGAAAAACAAAGCAGAGCTTCAAGTCTCACTTAAGGCTTTTCTGTGGCTTCTGGAGCCGTATTAGTTACATCTTTATCAAGTGCTTTAAGAAAAAAAGTTGTTACAGAGATAAAGAGTATGCCACAGATGTCTTATTTCTTTAAAGTAAATACTCATTAATATACTGAAGATGGCTGATTGACAAAGGCCTGATCCCAAAAGTCACACCCATGCACTGACTTGCTTTCTTCATATCAGTGTGAGCTGAAGTTATTCAAAGCCTCTCCCGAAAAACCTTCACAAACAGCTGTGTTTTGCACTTTTAACTGTTCTTTAAGCATTTACAGACAGGGCAGTGTTAGTAAACAACCAGATAATACTTCCATGACACACTCCATTTCTATATTATTGAAAGGGAAGCTAATTTTATGACTAAAGCTCAGTTTTCAGCTTTAGCACAGATGCTCTGATGCTGCTGAAATCCACAGTGCCTGCATTCTTAGCTGTTATCTCCATTAACTGAATGAATCTGTGGCTCACCAAATCTATACAGGCAAAATGCAGGGTCTTCTTCCAATTCTGAGAAGGTTCCTAGATGTCAAACTAATCAGCACTGCTGGTTCTTCGAGGCATTTGCCGAATTCTGCAAACTAAACAATGGCATTTTGCTCGGCTCCTCTGAGCCATTAATGTTCATTCAAAAACTAGCAGAGACGTGTGAAGTGAACAAGCAGCATAAGAGCACTCCTGGAGATATTTTTTTAGTTTGTGGAAGGTAGAGATATTCACCCAAGAGGCTTTAGCTGGAAGAGGCATCGTGATCCTCTTAAAAATGGTCTCCTGGAGCTCCAACCAGTGAATGCTAAAAGGCAAAGAGCACAGAAACAACAGCAGTGTCTTCTTCTATCTGAATATGACTGCCAATAGGAAAACTGAAACTGGTTCCTGGGAATATCAGTAATTTGAAGGAGCTGCTTCATTTATGGCAGGTATGAGAAGCATCTAGGGGTCAGGAGACTGCACTTGCCAGCACCAGCAAATCAGCAAGAATCACATTCAGCCAGCTGAAGGACTGCAGATTAATAGCCTCTCGTCCATTCAGCAGTGTTCTGGTTAACTATAAAACATCTTAAAATGGACTAATTGTTTCAAAGGCTCTACTGATCAGCAGAATAAGAAAAGCGCAGTCCTATAAACCTTCCAGACATCACACTGATGGTGGACAACTTCACTACAGAATTCACACATTTGGACTGAGCTTCCTTTTCAAAAGCCAACATCTTGTTTAAAATGTTAAAGATTGCTGTACTGGACAATGCTCTGGGATGGACAACTAGCCCAAGTCCTTCTCCTGGAAATTGCCAGAAAAGGAAATTCTTTGAAATTCCCCACCAAGATTCTGCCCGTTGTCAGAATCTTCTCTTTGACCATCCATTTCCTAAGGTCAAAGCATCCTGCTGTATACCAGTTTGATGTCCACTGTATCACTTAAGAATAAGAAACCTCCTGTGTTTAGATGAACTACCACACTAAAACTGGGTTGACAGCTACTCATGGAGAAGAACAGGCCAGGCCAATTTTATGTGTTCATGTCCAAGGATGGGTCTGCTTCTTTCCTCCTTCAAAGACTATACAATTCAAATACCTGTTAAACTGTGCAGAATTCAAATAAATCAAGCTCAGTGTGTCTCAGGGTCATAAAAGCCACCTGACCATTGGGACCATAAGCCTCTCTACCTTGTCCCTTGCTCCCGTAGTATCAGCAGCAAAAGAAAGCAGCCAGGACAGCAGGAAAGAACAAAAAATACCACTCATTTTTTGTCTTTCCATCGACCTGCCACTAGACAGGTTCTGGGACAATGGGATGCAGTTGTATTTAAGGGCACTTGGTAGGTATTTCATCTACAGACTTCCCTTGCTTGCTCCCTGAGCCCAATTAAACACTGTGGTAAGGGGTTCAAGGGGTTTAAAAAAATTTAAGTAAAACTTGACACAGCTGTCAGATGCGTGGCATAGGATATAAAACACGGTTACAATACAGTGGTATTTATGAAAAAGCAAGCAGAAAAAACAATAGGTGTATGCTTTGAAAAGGGAATGCAAGGGCCCATCTCTTGACCCCTTTTGCAGGAAGAAGCTCATTAGTGACACAGGGCAATGCCTAGGGGAATGGCTAAAGGGCCTCTCCTGCAAACATTTGGACTCCAGCAGGGTTGCAGTGGGATTCCTTGCATGCTTAAAGCATGGGAGTGTTTGAAGAATGTCTCTTTGCTAACTGTTCGACACAGTAAGAGCACCAGGTATTTGTTATTGCCTCGGACAACCTGGGAACTCTCAGAGAGATGCTACATTCCTATTCACGGAAGCATTCAGCAGAATTTGCATCCCACAGCAAGGTGGACAGTGTCAAAAGGAGATCAAGGGAGCAGACCAGTTAATGAAATGCTACAATTCTCGTCTTTTGTTCTCCCACTTCACAGCCTGTCACTGGAGACCCTTTCAGTCTCAAAAACCTCTGACAATACACAGTTCTGTTTCGGAAACTCCGAACACTGGAAAAGTTTACAGTTTCCATATACCATCTTTAAAAATATTCTGCAGTTTTTCTTCCTCTAGTCATGATGATAAAATAAAGCGAAATAAAATAAGCATGAACAGGCTCTTTCCACTCACTCATTCTCCTGCCCCTGGATATGGTCCTACACACCACACTACCATCTAAAGCCTGATGGAGCAGCAAAGCTCCCCCAAATTACAGGTGTTACTACCTTCAGTGTTATCCCCTTATGCAAGCAAGCACGGTGCACATACAGACACCTCTCCTTTGCCATTGGAGGTGGTTTATTGACCCAGAGTCCACGGCCTGGCATTCTGCCTGGTACAGCCTTTGCGGCAATAGCTCCTTGAGAGTACCAAAGGTCCCCTTGTGCCTGCAAAGCAGGAGGGAGCTCAAAGCAAGGTCAGGTATTCAGCAAGCACAAGGCCTTTGCCATAGAAAGATCTTCCCCTCTTTTGTTTTCTTTTTTTTAATATAAGATTATTGAGGCTTTGTCTCTCAGCTGGTGGCAAACTGGTGGCACACCTCAGCCAGTTCTCTTGCTCGGGCCCCCACCTGGCAGGCAGCATTCCTTCCTGGACACCAAGCAACTCCTTGGGGACCACAAGGGACCACAGCCCCTTTGTCTTGGCCAGGGAGGGCTTTGGACTTGGGTTGGTACAGCGTTTCATCCCGAAGCGTGGCAGGTGATGCAGGAGGGCTTGGACACACCGGGATGGGAAAGGTGGCAGAGCAGCACAGCCTGTGTCAGCTCTGACCCCAGGAGTAAAGTGTGGATAAAGCAGTGAGCGTGTTGTGAGCATGGAACTACAGGGAAGATGACCAGCTTGAGTCCTGACTGAAATTACAAGCTCCCCAGAAGGGGGAAGAGCTCACTCTGGGTGCTCACAGAGCTGCTCTGCAGTGACACGAGGCACAGACAAAAGCAAGTTTAAAAGGGATTGTTTGGGGCTTTTCTAAGTATGTTCCCCTGTTCAGGATGAGAAGATAATGACTTTCGCTATGCTGCAGAGCAATTATAAAATAATTCTATTTACCTAGTATCTTTTATCCTCAGAGATCCAAGGGGTATTTATGAACAACAGGCCAGATTTTTTAGCTCAGGAATGTGTGTAGCTGCAAAACAAACACCTTCTGGGCTCGCTCAGTTCAAACACTTGCATGTAAGAACATCCAGCTACGTGTTCCATTTCATCTCCTTTTAAACAAACCAACAAGAAAACATCCTATTTGCAAAACTGATTTGTAGCAATGACATTCATGTGTATTTGGGAAAATACGGAAAAGGTCCCACTATGAAAAAAACACACTCTAATAAAATTACAAATTCAGGTGTTGTCCTGTTAGGGATTCCATAATAACTATATTTAATGACTCCTGTGCATACCAATTCACCTTGGCTCTCTCTGATGTAGCTTTGCCTCCGCAGTACAAGACTATCTCCCAGGCAACTCACTAGGGGAGTGGTGACAACTACTGTTTAATCAGTGCAGCAATTAGCTTAAATTCTAATTAATGGCTGAACATTTAACCCATGGCATGGACTGCAGCGATGTTTAACTCCAGGGATGGAGCAAAGGCAAAAGTTTAAATCACAATCCTGTTTCGGAAGAAAGTCTGGTGAAGACTAAATAAAACAGAAACATTAAATAAAAGAAGTATCAGATAGCAACAAAATTTCAATAAGGCTCATTTTCAGGAATATTTTTTTTTAAATAAGTGTGGTCCTCTTGGCCAAATACAGTAACACAATTCCCAAAGTGAATTCCCGGGACGGCTGAGGGTGGGAGGGAGAAGGAATCTTTCTCCCACTGCAAAACTATTTCACATCCGATGGCTGAAACATCTTTCAGCAGCCACACTGCTCCGGAGAGCTTGGGGCACAACCGGGAAAATCTTCCAAATGTTTCCAGATGCACTGGGAATAAAACTGAAGTGAAAAACCCACCAAACTGTCTACCCAATTCCTGAGCCACTAAGTCTCCCAGAGAGGTCAAGGAGTGGTGGTGGGCTGGGGAATGCAGCTCTCCAACCCTGCTGGGAAGCGTCGAGAATTCTGATCCAAGCTGTGAATCACAATAAAACTGCTGATGATGAGGTGGACAAGGGCAATACTGCTCTGAAAGCCTTACAGTCCATGCTAAACTCTGCAAAAGAAAGGCAGGGAGCCAGCCAGCCATTCAACATCCTGCAGTGGACACCAGTATGACTGAAATTCTGATCTGGGGCTTGATAGCTCTGCCAGGGACACAGACGGGACCTTTGGATTCTGATGAGAATCCAAGCTGGACTCGTATTTGTAGATTTTCTTCAATAATGCTTGAATAAGTGCTGTCCTACAAATAGAAGTGGAATCAGACCCTTTTTCTTAACATAGAGTACATTATTATTAATCATTAATCATATATCATGAGAAATACCTACATAAAGGATACTATTCATTCTAACAAAAGCTAAGGAATGCTTAGATGACACAACACGGTGTTGGAGTTGAACCCTCGAGTGAACTGTTCCTACCTATTCTGTGATACCTGCTGTTATCTGATCTTCTGAGTATGAATCACTACAACAAAGTAGTGCTAAACCTCTGCTACTCAGAGGCCAAGGCAGAAAATACAATTCAATTTACTTTAAATGGACATGATTCACTAAGTTTTAGAGGCATAAGAATAGCTCTCCATTTTATGCCTGTGCCATATACAAAGTTCATTATCTTTTCCATTTTGCTTGGGTTTTGTGTGATTTTTCAAGCCTTGCTCCTGAATGAAAAGTGAGGATCAAACCAATTTATACTAAAAACTTTCAAGTCCGTCCAAAGCAGACGTTAAAATGCCTGCCACAATTAAAAGGCATTAAAAAAAAAAGGTGCATTAGAACCAGGCTTGTAGAATCATTCCTTCTCTTTTCTTTACAGTAGAAAGTACTTTGTGAGAAAACTGTGCAGTTAAAAATTATAAAATCTGATTATGTGATATCAGCTGTCTTAGTGCCATGTTCACAATAACAGAAGAAGCCCTTCCCAAGTGCCATGGAACAAATACAAGTGTATATAGGTTTTAACCAGCTGGGCTAGGTTAATGCAATGTGAATTATGCTCAGCTTCACACACACACACACTGCTCTTCTGCTACACCACCCACATACTGTGCTTTTCAGAAGTTATCTGCTCACCATTAAACAGACTTCTTTCCGCTCTCCTAATCTGCTTGGACTTTTCAGAGTGGATTTGGCCACACATGAAGTCACACTGAACCATGGGTTTACATTCAGCCCTTTGCTCGCACCAGCACAACCTCTCCCATCAAGGACAGTTCTTGCTTGTGAGGAGCAACCACATGTAATACAAATACAAAGGTGGGAGAGCCCAGAGGCCCTTCTCCACCAAGGCTGTGGTTGTGACCCTTTACTCCAACCACCTTGTCCTTGTGCCACCAGATCATCCAAAGGAAACACTGGGTTCTGCCTCTGCTGCTCCTACACAGGGTCCCAGGGCTGAAACCCTGGCAGCCAGGGCTGCTGCATCAGAGGAACTGCCTCAACTTGAAGCTCTTCAGAAATGGCAGAGAACGCCTTCACCAGTCAAGAAGTTCAAGGCAGAGGAGGGGAGCGTGTTCCAGCTTTTAGTATAAACACAAGTTGCTCTGCTCGGCCAAGCTGATTTTTTTGCCTCCTTTGTAAAGCTCACCGAGGTGTTCCACATGGTGGAACAGAACAACAGGGTTGTTTAGCACCCCAGGCGAAGAGTAAATGTTTATTAACTGAGAGAAAATATTCCTGCTCAGACATGGCCTGGCACGCACAGCTCTGATGAAAAGTCACTCCAGCCATCTACCTTAATTAGACTGAGCTCTTCATTAAGACTAAAAGAAGTGCCTGCTCTACGTGTCCATCATAACATTTATTCTCTTTTTTTTTTTAATAATATACAAGTTTTTCCATTTGAGTTTTAATTAATCTCTTTCCTACATGTAGACATTTGCTGGGGAGGTCATGGATTCAACATAAAAAGGGTCTGTTCCTCATAATTTTATAAAACTTCCATCTTTCCTACCACCTCTTCAGAGACTTGAAAAGACATTAACTTATTCCAAGTGCTTCAGAAACACATGTGGTAAACGAACCTGAGAAGAGTTTAACATCCCAAAGCTTTAGCAAAGTGCAGGTGAAGCAGAATGGATGTTAGATCTCCACAGGCAAAAGGAGCAGAGACTTTGGGAGCAGAAGCTGCTGCAGAAACACTTCTTTTTGGTTTTAACATTTCATTTTAGCACAGACATGTTAACCAAAATTCTTCTGAGCTGAACGGTCAAAGTTGCATTCTCCAGTGGTATCAGGGCCACAGCTCACACACACAGTTTCACCATGAAAATAATCTAAATATCTTTCTCAAGCAGTATCCCTTATTTGTGCTTCCTGTCTCCAGTATGGGATTGCAATGTCCCTCCCACGTGGGCTAAGTGCAACCACTGAATTTGGATGAGTAATGACCGGCTGGGCTGAAATGGCTCCAGTAAAATGTTCCTCCACCACAACGTCTGAAACCTTTTTTTGTTTTCTGGATTTTAGTACAGACTACAAAGCCCACAGATTCAGGCAAGTACCCCATGTCTAAGCCAAAGACTTGGCCTACGGAAAGTTCCTGCTTGTTTGGTAATGCACACCTGGACTAAAGGACAGAAACAGGATGGCAGCTCAAACAACACACCTTAAAAAAATACCCACGATACAATTAGCCCTACAAGAGAGGAATCAGCATTCATCTCAGTAAAGCTATAGGTCCTAATTGCATGTAATGATCTTGTCAGGTAGCAAGTTACCCATCAGATCTACCACCTCAGCACAAGAGGACAGATGGTTCTGCTACAACATGCAGGTTTTCCAGAGAAAGGTAGGAAAAAACAGTATCTACCTCAGACAACTACAAGTTGTCCTGACTTCATTGCCTCCCATTCACAAAAGATTGGTTACAGCAATTTTCTTCACAAGCAGCCTGAAAGAGAGTCTGTGACCCCAGGGCAGGCATTTTGGAAAACCTGAAGATAACTCCTGGATAGAGAGGCAGTGCCACTACCAGAGGTGTCTAGCAGAATCCATATTCTACACCAGCTACGCAGGGAACAACATTTCCAAAAATTGAATGCTAAAACGACCCTCCTTCCCAAAACACTTTGCTCTTCCAAATAATGAGGAATGAGACAACACAAGCAGAATGTGTGGCTTTACTCCCCCAACCAGGGTCTAAGTGATACACCTCTGTCTTACACAGACTGGATTCAACAGTCTGCAGTGTTGGCCATGGGTATTCACTGTATGCAGGCAAGTACCAATTTGAAATGTGGCAAGGGACCCAGAAATCTCTCCCCAAAGACAAACGTATGGAATTCAACCACGTTATCTATAAGAAATTGGAGGCTTCCCAACAACAGGTTAGAACAGCCTTGACATATCTGATGCTTCAGCAAGAGCCCTGTGGGAATGACTCACCCCAGCCTGTGCAGCATCCACCTTCCACACAGGAGATCAGGAGAGTCCCAGGAACTCAGCAGAACCGTGAGGAACAATTAACAGCTTCAAAGCCAGGGGTATAAAAGCAATTTTCCTTTTTCAGGGGTGGGCCAGAAGAGCCCCAAAGGCCAAGCAGCCAATACACATCCAGAACTGCCCCGTAGCTCTCCACCTGCAATACTGTGCCTCTCTCCTGGACAAAATGAAGCACCTACAATCCTGTCTATACTTATGGGATATATCGAATCCTACATGCTTTCCAAACTGCTGACAGACCCAGTCCTGTGTGTCAGTGAGACTAGCAAGGGGCTTCTCTACAAATGAAGGTGAGAGATGCACTGCAAACATGAGTCATATGATGGCAGGATCAAGAAGCTCCTCCATGCTGTCACTCCCCAGAGATTTATATGAAGGCGGGTTATGTACAACACCACACGCTCAATCTCAGTTTGGCTCCCCATCTTCTACTACCTATAGAACAATTTCTGGTATTAAACTGCTAAGTGGGGGGTGTATTTTGAATTGTGTCACTGCATGTTTGAAAGTTGATTAATCAACCTTCTCAAATTAGCCTTAGGGAAACACTGTTCACACTCACAAATTATTTATTTATTTATCCATTTCAGTACAGCCAATACTTAGGTTTTGAACCCAGTAACTAACCAAAACAACATACCTTGTCTTTTGGAAGGTGAAAAGGAAAGCTTTAGCTGAAAAGCAGAAAGATGTCCCTTCACATTAGTGACTCCTCCCTCAGTTTCCTACTCTCTGTTTGCAGAGCAGGATCAAATCAGGCTAAAAGGTTGTACTATCCTTGCTACCAACCTTATCTTCACATCCTAATCCCAGATATCTCTAAGAGGCATGAACAACTTTGGAGAGTGTGATTGTGAATAGCCCATGAGCTTAAGAGGGTGAGCTCTTCCATGGGCCTCTCAGGTCATTGCACTTCCACCTGTGAAGCACAGAAAGACACCTCTTCTTCTTCACAGAGCTGAATGTGAATTGCAACAGAGATGCAGCTGCATAGGGAGCACCTACTTTCCCCTCAGTGAGTGTTAGGGCTGAAAATCAATATTTTATATGGTGCTCCTACTTATTTAATCCAGCAGTTCTCATTATGTTTGCAAGAAAGAATGGTATGACTGGATTAAAAAAAAAAAAGCAAAGGCTGTGAACTTTCTTTTCCTCACAAAAGTATGTACAAAGAAGTCCTTGGATGTTCCCATTCTTTTCTAGCCTTGTCTTTGAAGACATTAATATGCTTAAATACCTGGGAATTAAGTTTCAATTATCAGGATCCCCCAGAGGTGTTTTCACTTTTTCTTCTTCATTATGCAAAGAACATGAAGCAAAATCAGCTTTTTATGAGACCACCCTCAAAGACATCAAATATGCTGACTCTTAATAACAAATCTGGAAAGGAGAACCTGGTGTTGGTGAATATATTTTAATGTAACAAAAAAAAAAAAAAGAGGTTGTTTCACTCTAACAGGATAGGAATGAAAATAACATGACTTCTCAGTATCCTCAAAATTTGGTCATTCCGTACCATTTCACCACCAGTAAGGGTGCAGAGCAGATCTAATTATTACTGCTGTCTTCTTATTTTTTTTAATGGTGGAAAAAAGAGATTTGGCAGCTTCAGTTCCATCTTGTTCTCCAGGCAGACGCAGCACCATCCATCACTCACTACACCTCCCTGGTGTTGAAAAGGCTGAGCTGGTTACCAGAACAATAATGCAAAAATCTACAGGTGTAGACCCATGAGAGGCAGTTAATGCAATTATTAATAAATACAGCCATTTAGTGAAACCATCCACTGACTTTGTTTACGCACTAGAAAATTTAGCCCTCTTCGGAAATTATCTTTCATCCTCTGGGAATGGAGTCTCATGGTTGGCTTCAAAGATGCTGGCACAAAGCACAGACCTTTGGTTTAATTGTGCTCTTTTGAAGCGGAATATTAAGTCAAATTAAATTGAATATGAAAGGGAGAGTCCATACTGGAGTTGATGGGAATGAACGAAGCTAGCACAGACCATATCTGCCCCCTTCTCCTCATCTCTAATGTTAAGGGAAGCATACTTTCCCATGAAGCCTCTGCAAAATGCTCCAGCAAAAAAATTAAAAGGAGTGTTTTGGATGGAAAAAGCACTGAACTTCCCTGAGTGAATTTTTTTTCATTTTATTTTTTAACATAAAACAATATCTACAGACTGCATATCTCAGGCTGGCAGTCTCAGAAGTGCTGCCAGCCTTGAACAGTGTCAGGAATTGTCAGGAAATCACTGATACTGAGTCAGGCTAAGGTCGTTTGATAAAAAAATCCGCTGGTAATGTTTTTAAAGAATCGTGGTTTCTATGTAGCAGATGTGTGAAAATAGGAATAGACATATATATATATATATACATATACATACATTTCCACGGACACAGGTAAGTAAATACTTAGAGAACTGCAGCAAAATCATCCCTGTGGACAGTAGGGGTTGGTTTGCCCCCAGGACTCAGGACTTTTCCAGCATGCTACAATTTAGTGTTTGCATTACCTCACTAGAAAGGAAGGGCCAAAGTGAATAGCTTGAACTGTGTTTTTGTTTGCTGATACAAATTGTTACTCGAACAAAAGAGAATAACTGCTCAGGACCTATGAACATGCCGTGAAGTGCCTAACTTTTGACAAACAAAACTTTACAAAGGGCAGGAAAAAAAGCGTATCTTCTCCTTTTCCTGTACCAGAAAAATTTTCTACTTCTTTTTTCACCGACATTCAGGTTAAAGCTTCCAAAATTTAAATACTTTCATTGTCTTTATCCAGTTAGGTAAATGATTATAGATGTTACAAGTATTAAATTTCTAGTGTGCAAGGCGGTGGCTTGTTTAGTCATCTTTGCTGGGTGCCCTGGAACTCCTCTTTAACGAGATTGGAGCTGAATTTTCATTTAGCATTTGAAGTTCTCGGGGTAAGGGACACAACCACGTCCTTAATACTTTTGGCACTGGGGAGCACATGTCATTTGCATGTAGGAGGATAAATTGTGGTCCTAAAAGGGATGTGCAGGCTGGGATTAGACAGCTGATAATGAGTCATTACACATAACACGTGTATTTGCATGGATCCAAACTGCAGTGTGCATTTATGACAAATGCTTTCTTGGGCAAATACAGAAATGCACACTCTTCCCTCGCCACGGCAGACAGGGAATTCTCCAGGCAGCCATAGATCCACACTGTACTGTAAATTATGGCCTGCTATACATGAAAAACGCTGATTTGGGGATTGTTCACTTTGTTATAATTTTCCAAGAGTAATATCCTGCAGGGAACAGCCAAGTTAATATAATGTTTCCACTCAAAAATTGGCAGTGTGAGCGCAGCCGATGGGGTGTATTTTATGAGGGTCTGCCTGCTGATAAAATGTTATTGCAGAACGTGCAGGCTAAGGAGAGCCTCATATTTTCCATCCCAGGATGTAACCTTAGCCTAGCAAAACCCAGCAACCAGCAATAGTTCTCTGGACTCGTAACACAATGTATAGTTTCACTCCATTTCAAACATGTTCTGTAATTTATAAGCTCTTTCAGCCATTCCAAGCGTACAGACACCCTTTTGTCTGGCTTATTCTCCAAGGTAATGGCTTGGGACCTGCCATGGATGCGACTCATGCCCACTATTTTCACACTTGGCTCCCACATGCCACACAAGGTTCATCTGCTCCATCTGAACTGGAGTGTAACTTATGGATCTCCTCACCTCACACACGACTACTTATTTGCTCATCTTTCCTGAGCCCACTCACGGCTGGCTCAGTATTCTTTTTTTCCGAATTTCCTATTTTTGGCGCAACGAGCGAGTAACTTACAGTGAAATACAAAACTACAGTAAAGTCGCAAAACAAAAGCTGGGATTGAGCAACTGAACTGAAAAAAATCCAAAGTGTCAAAAAGCCCCCGCTGCTCTGTTGTGAGCATGGCATGAAGGTAACAGATGTGTGCAGCCCTGAAACCATCCTCACTGCTCCTCTCCCTGCCCTGTGCCTACAGTGCTCAGCACTCCTTTTGCATCCATCAGCTTACATAAAGCTCACAAGCTGCTGAAGTCTGAGGTTCACAGAAAAAAGTGGGGAGGGGAAACTCCATTTCACGCTACATCTCCATGATCAGCATCGTGCACAGATGAGGTTTCAACTTCTGTGTCTGTCGCCAGATGACAGATCAGTGTGTGAACACCACGAGCTCGAAGGAAGAAGCCAAGTACCACAAGAGCCCTTTGGGCTGGGCACAGGAGAATGCACAAACACACACCAACAAATGTTACAGGTCTCCCCCAGGGAACTTGAGAGCTGAGCGTGATGCGAATTGCACAGAGTGACAGTTTTGCCCTAATTTGTAAAATATGATTCTTCAGCATATCTGTTTTACATCCAGTGTTGTGCGGAGGAGGAAACAAACCCCCAAACACCGCCTTGAGACTGTAGGCCAAGTGCTTGCCAGAAGCTACTAACAAACATGTGCATGTGTGTCAGCATGTGCGTGTAACTCCACAGCTCTTTTCTCCAGCCCCACATACAGTGCAGGGAATCTGCTAATGCTTAAATGGTGGGGAAGGTCGAAGATTTATTGTGGGAAAGCCAAAAGTAATTTTGCTGCCTCTTTGGAATACTGCAAACAGCCAAATTGCACAGCTTAACAAGAAAAATAAAAGTTACCCTTTAATTTCAGACTTTAAAACACTGTAGGTTTACTGGCCTTAGAATCCAACACTGGAGGGTACAGACCCACTGTACATTTCCATAAACTAAGGGCAGCAAGTTGTTCCTTCATAAGCAGAGCTCCTTCTACCGTAACGTGACAAGCTTTCCAAAGGCAGAACTGGGACTTCAGAAACCTCCTTGCTTGCAGGCCAGCCAAAAGCCCAGTGACCCTCCCTGCCTTTCCTAGGGATTTCTCCAACTTTCCCTGCACTCCTCCAGAAGAAGAGGCACGCAAACACTTTGGTGAGAGGCAGAAAGATCGCCTGGAAACACAGCACAGCATTGTGCTCGATGTGAGAGCAAGATTTCCTTCAATGAGGGATGAACCAAGTGAGGTTTTCAGGAGAGGTCTGCTCCTTCCACAAGTGCCCATTTGCCCCAGGTTACACACACACACAGCTTTGGGGAACACCATGTGCTGCAACTGCTAAGTGTCCCAAAGAGTAGACACAATCAAAAGCTTACTCTACCTCTGGGTTGCAGGGTGTCATTTCAAAAGACGTCATCCGAACCCCCAGGCTGGTCTCAGTCACAGTCTTCACTTTTGGGAACACACTTTTCCATGGAAGAAAGCAGCTAGTGCTCAGGAGTGGCTGCATATTGCAACACCCTGGTTTGGCAGAGGCGGCTGTGGTGTCCCTGCAGCTGTCCTGGGTGGCAGCCAGGGGCTCTCGCTGAAGGTGCTTCATCCCTTGTCCAAGTCTTTTATGACTCCCAGACTTACACAGGAGGACTGATGCCAAGTTCAGTGTGTTCTTGGTTTTACCAGCTGCCTTTTTTTAATTAATTCAGTTCATAATGGGATGAGAAATTGTGAATAACTAGGTGAGAAAGCTTCACTTGTTTTTGTTCGGGTTCCTCGAGGTTTAGCTGGGGATGTTCACCCAACAGCCCAAGGCTCCAGTTGGTGCCACTGGGTGATGCAGACCTTTGTCTGGTAGGAGTAGGAAACTAAAAGCATCAAGGTGCCAATCCCATATACAAACACAGAGCATCTAGCCTGTGTTGCACTCTCCTATGCTAAACTGTGCTAAGTGCCATAAAAAGGGAGCATCTCTATGGACTTCATTCCAAAGCTTCCAGCAATTTGTTCCATTATCAAACCTCAAAACCATTTGCTCTTTCAATCAGTTGCATTTTAGAACTCTGTGCACTACTTTTTCATTCATCACAGACACTCAGAAACCAGGCACTTAGCAATTTTTGCTCTCTCCACCCTTAAGAAGACTGCGGAAAAAGTCATGGGGCAGCACTCGGTGTCAGGACCTCCCTGAGTTTCCTTCTCAGACCTCACCACAAACAGACCTTCTGGTGACTTGGTTCACCAGCGAAAATATTCACTGCTGTGTAGACCCCGGGCCTGAGGGACTTTCCTGTGCATCATATGAATTTCTCATCCAATTAGCAACTTCTTGCCATGACAATCGTGAAAGCAAATTAAGCAAGTATTTGCCAAATTTGAGAAGCATTCTGAGGGTGCTACATGAACCAGCCGGGTTCTGATGGCACGTGCCCTGTCCAAACAGCTCAACCTTAAGCAGCGTGGGTAATGGAGTGAATAATTCATTCCAGTAGTTGAAATGGTTTCTAAAAATCACTGAAAAGAAAAAAAAATTCAATTGCTGGCCTCACACAGTAACATCAATACATGACAGAAAGCAAGCGCTTGGTTTCAAAGGGGTCATTAAGCCCTAAACTATCCACTTAACATGAATGCCACTAGCAATACTGGTCAAGTCAATGTTCGTGCATGATTACACTTCAAATTTAGATGTGAAGCTGTTGTACATAACAGGATCTGTGGAGACTTGTTTCTCTTTCTAATGGACTTAAATTGCCAATAAAACTGAGCCTAGGACAAAGAGGCAAAATGAAGCTTGAAGAACAAACAAGCCTTTTCAAAGCACTGTGAAGATATCAAGATGATGTTGCCTTGCCTATCCAATGCACTTCTTTTAAAAAAGTATTCAATTAAAAAGAAATAAAAATCGTGGGGAAGGAGCACCTTTGGAATCAGCTCATATAATGGACATCCATCCCACGGTGCTCTTCTCCACTCCTTCCTGCTGTAAGTTGCTTTTCCGTCCAATGAAGATTTGTCCTGAAGCACAAACCAGCCCTACAAGTGCTCAGCCAACTGGAAACTTCTGGTGAGGGCAAGTGGTTGGGCAAAGGAATATGCCTATCTTGGCTCAGGAGAAAATAACGCAAACACAACATGCCCAAGATTGGCATTGTGTTCCTTGGCCAGGAGAAGTGTCCATCCGTCTTTGTCAGGGCTCAAGCTGGCCAGTTTGCAAGTGTTCCTGCAGAAGTTGTTCAGCACCTTTTGCAGGCTTTCACAGTTATTGCATGGCTAGTTTCTGCTTCAGAATTCATGTAAGATCTGCAAACCAGCTACTGCCCTGAGATTTTGCCAATGAACCAAACCCTCTTTCAATGGAAGTAAGTTCTGCACTCCCTAAGCCCCTATGGTGTCAAATGCTTTGAAAAACAAAAGCAAGAACGGAGATGTAAATATCCCACCTGTTACCCTGACAGGCTGCAGAAAGTAGTGTCACTTAAAAAAAAAACCCAACATCCAAACAAAAACAACAACACAAAAGCAAACCCCCCAAACAGAATCTGTTATGCCACGTAGGTGTCCCATAAATGCCCTCTTTAAGTGTTTACCCACAGTTGAATTTGGACTGCAGCAAAAAAAACTCATTTGTATTCAGCCAAAGGATTGCTGCTAATGCTGCAGAAAAACCCAGTGCAGATTAATTCTCAGTATTAATGAAAGCAGAACATCCTAAAGCTGTGAACTAATAGATATGCAGTCATGGCTGATGGCAGTTTGTAGACAACATATAGTTCAAAGCTTTCAAAGTTATTTTTCCTTCTCTTTTTTTTCTTTCCCCTTTTTATTTTCTATTGCTCCACAACTTACAACCCCTGACTGGCTTTGCAATGAAACGCTATGGGCAGGTAAATGAACGGGACCCTGAGGAAAGGGTTATGCAATCCTCATGTAGGGAAGGTTTCAGCCATGAGTCACACCTAACCCAAACACAACCTCCCAGCTTATCGAGGAGACTCGAACTGCTCCGGCCGCCAAGCTGGGGCCAAAGAGCCAAGGTGCAGCTGGGCCAGGCTGCGAGGGGTGCCAGGAGCCATGTGGTGGGCAGAGCCTTCCTCCCTAGCATCCCCAGAGAGGGATCCCACATGGGCATCACCCACCCTGCGGCAGCCCCAGTGCAGTGCTTGGCCCTTGCTGGTGCCCACCACACTCCTTGGAAAGCCAGAGGCAAATTAACAATGGATACCTTTCCAAACCCACTGGATTTTGTGGCAGTTTTCAAACATGCACACAAGGCTTTTAAGACCCCGTGTTTGCATACTGCTGTGCCTTCGCCCACCTTTTGCTTTACAGCTAAGTAAAGGAAATGAAATTCCTTTAGTACACACGCCTTGTATCGCAGCACGTAATTCTTGATAACACACAATTAGTTGGGGCTGGGGGTGGGGCAGGGCTTAGACCATATCAAATCTATATAACACTGCAGACAATCATAACACAGAGATCCTGATTTCATAATCCTCTTTTGACTGTCTCATGGGAAATCCATTATTCTGATCCCTATACAGTCAAGCCAAACCAACCCAAATAAAACCAAAACCAACCCCCAACCATCCACAAAAGCCAGAGCCCAGCAAGGATTTGAAACCTGAATTCAGCTAATTTTAGCTGTTCCTTGGTTAATTCTTTTCTTGTTCCAGCACTTATTCAGAGACAATAAACCGAAATCCCCTTCTTTACCTGCAAGAGATGATGATTTCCATGCAGAATTCTTTATTGCATTTACAGTGGCACGAAATAAATACCCAAAACAACAAAAAGTAATTGGAAGACTTCTCTTCACAGGACTTCTCTACAAGGGCTTAGATTCATAAAGGACAAACAACTTTTTTTTTTTTTAATATGACAAGTGCTTTACGCCAGGCAGCCCAGACTGGGAGCAAACCTGAAAGACTTGCATCCCTCCTTTGTGAACATTACTTTTCCTGGCTGTAGATCCAGCTCTGCTTTCAGACCTAAGCACAGTGCCTCAGCGTTTCAGCAGGGCTGCAGAAGATTTGCCTAAGGGTAGAATGTGACCTTGTGTTTTCATACCACAGCGCTGCAGATACTTAACTCTCCCCTTTCATACCTGTGCATGTAAAAGTACTGTTAGCTTTAGATAACAGCTGTCCATAGAGCTGCCTGCTGCCCAGGGAAATGTTTGCTATTCCTTCCTATAAATGAAAGCATGCTAACAAACTTGCCAGGCTTTCAGAAGCCTCTGCTGTTCAATTTAGTCCACGGCTAAAGCAAGCTCTCTGTTTTTAGCATATCATATTGCATACAATCAAGAAACACAGAAAGGGAGCACATGCATTTTAAACAAGGAATGCTAAGCCCTACAAATAAACCTGGTGTGATGAAATACGGAGTCTACAAAACTTTCTAAACCTTGGGAAGCTTCCTCTCCCTGACATCAATCGCTCACTTTCACTTTGTGCACAGGTCATGAGTTAGGGACAAAATGCCATTTTCAGATATCAGCCCTACCTGCCACCTTGTCCTCTAACAACGCCTTCAACTTCATGGGCTGGAATAATCTCACTGCCTTTAATATTAAAATTCAAAACAGACTGTCCCCTCAATGTCTCTGTGAGCACACAAACAAATAAATTCCCTACCTGGTTAAACCACTACAAACAGGGAACCCAGTTCCTCTGCCTCTGGGAACTCCTTTCAGATAAACAGTCATCAGACTTGTAAGTTTTTCTGTCTCTCCATCTCCAAAAGCATTCCTAATATACATCTAAAGCAGCTTGTTAAAATTCTGCTAGTGCTGGAAAGCATTCCTAATGTAACATGGAGTTTATCATCAGAAGTGAGTGATTAATTAGATATCAGGCAGACAGGCTGCATTTTTTTAAGGTGGATGTACGTTTCTGAGATAAATCACTGCCTGCTTAATTTTTGCTGTAGTGCATTTAAAACATGGCATACAAACAACAAAATGTGTCATTAAAAATTCTTTGACGACAAATTTACTTCCTTTTGTTGTTGCAGACAAGTTATCATACATGTTACATGTCTGAACACTTTCAATACAAATCTATTCATTTAATACAGGAGTGTGACATGCTTGAAAAATCTTTCATGCACTGTATTCCCCTGGCATATCTGCACCAGAACAAAATTGAGTTTCCAAAGGGATTTCTTGGGGACCACCTCAATCAGTTCCCCTTATCCTTTGGGCAGCACCACAAAGATGCAAATTTTCCAGTCCCAGAATACAGCCCCTGCTGCTGACTTTAATTTAGTGAACTTCCAAGTGCTTTTGGCATCTGTTCAAACAAAACGTACCGAGGCTGAAGGATGGTTATCAAGCACAAACCTGCTCCAATGTGCTAAAGTAAGAGTGACAGTAAAGAGACTTACCAAGAGAGAGAATCTGTGAGGAAGATCAGAATGGGATTAGAGACAGAACATGAGCTCAAGTGCTGGAGGTTATGCTATAGTGAAGGTGTGCAAAGCAGAAGTTCAGAAATCATCCAAAAGTGAGCTTTAAATGTTCATACCTACCTGACCTAGGCTGGGAGGGGAGAGCTACCTTACAACCCAACGTGGCTCTCATGCAAAATTTATGAATTTCAGAGGCATTTCAATTGCAACCCAGCTTCACCAGGGTTTGGGTTCAGAGCTGTTTCCTCCAGGCCCCCATGTCATCTGTCTCACAACCAGCAACAGTTCACAGCAGTAGAGGAGAGTAAAATTCAGTCTGCAAAGGAGATCTCAGTTTTGGATTAGCACCTGTGGAGATTTTCGTCCATATGGTGATTTCTAAACACTAAAGCTGCCGTCCAGAGATTACTGTCAATACAGAATGGGACCACCATATATGCAGAATGGTTTTCTGGGTTTTATTTCAAGAATTAGAAAACTGCATTTGTGTTTTTCTTCTATGCAGACTGATACAAACAGCAGCTGTAGGGGAAAAGTCCTCAAGGAAAAAGCAATCAATAATAATCTTACCAACACAATGCTACTGAGAGTAATAAGTAATTCATCATAATCCCAAGTAGGCTTTTTCTAAGCATAGAATATTATTAATACACAGATACTCCGCTCTTCCTAAGAGCTGATAAGGATCAAGAATACAAAGAAATGTAGTAAATCCATTAGCATAGAGGGTCTTCTTACACCATAGTTGTCTCAAAATGAAAACTCAAATACGATACTGACCTTACACTACCAGGTTTTCAATAAGGTATAGTCTCACTGAGTCCAGACTAACTTAAAACTTTCCTGGTCTTTCCTACGTCTCTTGCCTCCCTTAACAACAATTACATTTTATTGTACAGAAACATTTATAATGTACCACTCTAAAGTTTACTAGACAACAAAACATCTTCATATGCACACCCCTCAACACAGATTCCTTGCTATCAAATAAAATATCAGAATTCCTTGCAAAAATGTAATAACAAACCTTATCCAAAATTCAAATATACCCATAAATCAAAACTTCTGATACTTCCAGTTACTCATGACTTCCATTTCAATCACCTTCAGTGGCTCATTGTTGAGAAATGCGAAGTATCTGCCCTCACCAGTCACACCCTATGAAAATGCCACCAGCAGAGCCTCTCAAAACCATCAGTCCCTTCTACAATATAATTTTTGTCACCTGTAAAACAAGCCTCTTGACCCTGTACAAACTCTAAGCCTATACAGAACTCATCTGATTTCAAAGAGATTGCACACAGACTTGAAATAATGCATCTGTCAAGGATCTTGCTGAATTAGAGCTATTGCCAATTATTTCCATTAAGAATTTTTCTCAACTTCTTAACAAATTCATGCCCTCCTTTCACTGTTAAGTTCCTCCATCAACTGTTAAGTTCCTCCTCTCACTTCAGCTACGTGCACTTTAAAAATCTGTGGAACATACTTTCATAAGTAGATGGGAGCTGCTTCAGTACCAGGTGGTATAGCAGTTGCTGTGGTAACACCATTTTTTGCTTAAATTATAAAGCAAGAGTGCCAGAGGCCTCCATATATCAAGACATGCATATTAACACATCGTCTCAGGGCTATAGGAAATAATTCTCAGAAAGAGAGCAAGAGAGAGATGTATGCATATACACACACACTTCTTTGCAAGAACTCCCATATAAAAGTCTTGGCTTCAACACATCCAGTGTGTAAGTGAAATGCCACTCAACTCCATCAAGTTCACTCCAGGAAGTTCAGAGACACCTCCTTTTTCTAAACCATCAGACCATTGCTTTGGCTGGCAGAAATCAACACTGAAGCCACAGTGCTTTACCCAGCCTAAAGAATTCACCCATATTAATCTTATCCAAAAACATATCTAGAAATAATCTTTTAGGAAAATAAAGTGGAAGAACAATTACCAGAATATGTACTTCTTAGACTTACTTGCCTTACCCAAGCAAAAGGCTTACTTCAGTTTATAACACTGACACCACAAAACCTTGTGATGCAATTATCATCTTACCTCCTGTTTTGGGAGAATTACTTTTTGATGCAGTGTTCACATAACACAGTGTGGTATTCTCCATCAGTTTTTCCTTTAAACCAGATGAGAAGAGTTTTCTTAGGCAAATAAAGTAATAAAAAAACCTGATCCTGCAGTCCTGGTAGGCAAAATATCCACAGACTTCAAAAGGATATATGATGCCTATGGTTTGCAGGATTGAGCCTGAAGAGAAGATGCATGTCCCTGCTGCAGTGTTACTGTAACTAAGAAGCCAGAGTTGCAGAGTTTCTTCTTTCTCCTGCTGCAGTGTTACTGTAACTAAGAAGCCAGAGTTGCAGAGTTTCTTCTTTCTCCTCCTGCTCTCCATAATTTTACCTTTCCTGTAAACTTCCATGTGTGTACCTTTTCTCCAAAGCTGCATGCTCTGAAGCCAGTGAGCCAAACCATCCCTGAGGCCCAACTTGAATCCCACTTTATCGCCCCACTGTCAAATACAACAGGCAGGTGGAGATGGAGCAAGACATTTTATCAGTGGACCGTTCAAAGATCATTAACTGAAGAATTCAATTTTTCTTGGGGTAAAGCACTCCTGAAGCTGCAGAGGTGGGGACTGGAGAATATATTCCCCAGGATATGCCTTCCCACCTCTACAATCACCCCCCAAAGAAAATTAGGCAAAACAATATGGGCAAGCAGTAACTGTAGGAGGACAGACCTTGTGTCTGTTTAACAAGAACATTTCTGTTCTCCCCTATAAAAATGACACTCCACCTACAGGCAGGTAAGGCAGCTCCTCCTTTGCATCCCATGCTTCAGAGGTGGAAAGGCCGTGTTCAGCCTTCCATCATGCTTTGCATTATCAATGCATCTGCATTGGACATGTTGAATATCACCAACAAAATAGCAGAGCTGGAGCAATTCACTGCTTGACTAAACTAATGACATATTTTCCTGCTCTCTTCACTGCATTATCAGTGCACTCTTAACAGCTATGTTGCTTAATGCACTGTTAAATACCCCATGCTATTTATTTTCTTGCAAAAGATCTTCCTTTTCTTCCCGCTTTGGATTAAAGCCCATTTTGCAGCACACTGCAGCCAATAATTTATCTAACCAATCATGTGGAAGGGATGAGGGGAAAAAAAGCAAAGGGTTTTTTTTAGAATGGGGCATTAATCCTTACAAAGGTAACGAAGACTTTTTAATGTTCACGTCCTAATAACTAATGGTAAAAAAACCACAGTGAAAACTAACAACAGAGCAGAAATACAGTAAACTTCAACTGTTTTTCAACTTTCATACAAACCCTGCAAAAACATTGCTATTTCTGCTGACCTAGGGAGCACTTGGCAGAGCTAATGAAAAGGTACCTCTTTTCCACTCAGGTGGGTGTAAATCTTTAGCCCAAGCCACGTGAGGGACTTCTGGACCATTAGAGCAGTTGTGGACCTGAGCCATTAATTTTTAGCTGACAGTATTTTTTATTATTTATCATTACACCTTCAGAGCGAAAGTCCTATTTTATGAAATATAAACACAAATTGAGGGTAGCAATTTATTCCAGGGGCTAAAGATGCTCACTGGCAATCTAGCAAGGGATGGAATTATTGCTGACAATTTTACAAAAGCTTTTATCAAAGTTTATGGGCCATTAAGCCCAATAGTGCGATTACAGTACGATATCATCACTCTCAGTAGTACAGTGTTGGCCCAGAACAATCCATTTTCTAATCCTGTCTATTATAATCAGTCTGTTTACTTAGAAGTCGTATGTTTGCTGTTTCTGAAATGATCTGAGTCTTTGAAACAGTATTTGAGTTTAGTCCACAGACAGGATCCAGTCAGTACCATTCTAAACCAGGATAAAACAGCCTCCCTTTCAAATGCTTATAACTAATTCAGATTCTCTCTTCATAAATTGAAACACAAAACACAGATGTTAGCTAAGCATACCTATATTAAATTCCATGATACAGGCAATACAATAAAAAAGGCAATATTTCTCTCCAGAACATCAAAGAATTCTGTTCTTGACCTGAGTTTGTCATGGACACCTTCCATGCCCTATGCTGTCAGGAATTAATTTGGTTCATAGTAACTAATAACCAGACAGAAAAGAAAGAGAGAAGGTGTTAATTAGTTATTTTTATTCTTGATTCACTGAATAACGTGTGCTCATTGATGCAAACCAGACTTCTGCTGTTCATATCAAGATGACCCTCATTTAGAAAAAGGGTCTGTTCTTCCTTTTTTGCACATGATAAATCTTTCAAGTGTCAGGGAGAATTATCCACAAATACTGATGGGAGCATCTTACACACTGCTGAACACAAACTTCCATGGTGCTGGATTAGCTCGTCTACCATAGACAACTGTGATAAAGTGATGCTGCCTAGGGGATCTGCCTCATTAAGGAGGGAAAGAGAGAGCAACGGCAGATCTGAAGTAATAAAATGATTAAGAGCACCTTGCAGAGCTTATTAGGTAGGAAACAGACTGACAATACCACTGTTCAACACTTAATTACTTTTTGAAGGCCAGATGGAAATGAGAGAGCATTTCAGTGGTCATCCTTTCAAATCCCAAACAAAAAGACAAATATCAAAACGATCCATTAGCTGGGTATGTATCCTAACACAGATGCTTTAAGAAATAATGAGATCCTACCAGATAACTGATGATGCTCAAGTTTTAAATTCACCTCCTGCTGCAGACACCCTCATTGCAAGAGGTCAAATTAGGAATTACAGACTACATTTACACCAAATTAAAACCTCTCCAACCCAACTATTTATGCTGCTTTACAGGTAGGTAGAAGCTGTGCACGCAACATAAATTTGGCTTGCATGTTTCCCTTTCCAGGTGTGCTGTGAAATACTTGTCCCTGCTCCTGCTCCTGAAGACTGAACCTCTGCCCTTAATTTTGGGGTAGTGACAATGGCACCTACCCAGACGCTACAAACATGGCAATAAAGGCAAAGTGTGGAGCTGATAACACCTTGCAAGCACTTCACACAGTCTCCTGCACAAGCACCAGCTCAATTCTAATGTTAGCTTTCCTCTGCTACACCAGTGAAACTTCAAATGGAAACTTGTGCTCTGTCCTCAACATGTATGACTACACAAGGACCAGCTAGAGAGGTTTTAATTGGAAAGCCAAACATTAAATGGTCCATTTATTCAGGGGATCAGTGCCCTGCCAGCCATTGTGTCTTGCTAAGGATGGTCTCACTGTGAGTGATCAGACTCCAATCACAATTCAAATATGGAACCTGAACATTCTTCCTAAACATAATTCATCCTCTGTTCACATTACCACAGCTCTAAAGACCTGGATCAGTACCTGAGGGAGGAGAGATAGGTCTCTTACTAGGTTTTCTGACAGCTTGGTGTTTAGGGAGCATCTTTTGTCCCTTCGTCTGGCTCTGAAAACAAAGTCACAGTTCCACCACTTCCCAGCTCTCATCAAATGCCAAGGGCCCCACGTCCTACACACTGCTCTGTGGTGCAAAATCCACGTTCATGTGGAGACCCAACAGCTTCAATTATGGTCTAGCTGTGACAAAGCAGCTTCCAGAGCCAGCATTTTGCCAACTAACACTTCTGCTTCCAAAAAAATTGGTTTGTTTTGTTCTGGTTTAATGGGTTTCTCGCTTGGGGTTTTCTGTTTGTTTTTAACAGGGGAAAAGAAGAAGAAAACCAAAAGGCATGTACTTGGTGCTGAACAAGTCTGAAGAGCAGTAAAACAAATTGAATCCTGTTCAGCAAGTGAGGATGTCAAAATTCCATTCATGAGAAATAGCTTACAATAAAAATGGAGCAGGAAAAACACTTCACTCCTGTAATAGCTTCACACTGTAATAGCTTTTGACTGAAGGCACTTTCTGTTCAGCAGTTTCCAAAATGTCATGCCAGCTACTCATGGGCTCTCACTCAGAGATTTGAGGATATCTCCCCTACATTTTTGTGGGGGATGCTTTCCTTGTCTTCATCTGCCCAATAGATATCTCTGTACCTTCAGATTTAACATATGAGAAGCAAGTCTGTCAAACATTAATCATATCTGCTCATACCACAGCTGTCCCTTCTCAATGATTAAAGGAAATGAAGGTGGTTTTATTTTTTTCTCAGCTCCTACAGTCACAGTTTGTGCAAATTTCACCACCACCACCTTCAGGTAGGATAACTGGGAACCTCCACTCTCAGATGAAACAGGGATCACATATGCAAAATGGTATTTTTATCTGGCATCTTCCTTATTTTGAAAGGTCCTGTTATCAAATAGGTATCCCTAGTGTCTTACATACCTTTCCCATTATATTAACTGAAAAAGGTGGGAAAAAAACATGATAGTAAAATTTTCTCCTGAATAGAGCAGATCATCATCCAGCCAGTAGATCCCCACATCTTACCTATTTCTCCATATCCCCAGGGTGCACCTTCAGCCGGAGCCACTTAGTGCCTTTGATTGTCCAGGGTGTATTTTCTTAAATCAATTAACATTGTTTTGTACATGGTACAACCAGGGATGACAGAACAGTAGAGTGACCTTACTTTTTTTTAAATACTATTTTCACACCACCAAAACCGCCTGGGATTTTTTGATTTTTTGATAGAGTTACTTAAGATTAAGACAAACTACAAAATAACAACATCAGGGAAAAGGCCAAGAAGATCTTTTCTTCCTTGTCTTCTACACTGAACTACAATGCTCTCATTCCAAGTCCAAACCCAGCAACAGAAGTTGCAGGTGATCCATGAAGTACAACCTCTTGGAAACACCAGGGATAGCATGTAATCCATAAGAGCATCCGAGAAAAGCAGTTTTCTGCACCTCTGGTTATACCACATCCACGGGAGTTGGTGGCCCAGGAAGACCTAAAGGAAAGTTAAGACTGCAGCAAATTGTAAATGTTTAGGAAGCACCTGATTGAGAATTCCCCACTACAATTACAGAAAACAGAGGTGCAGTTGGCAAGATGACTTCTTTTTCCTATTAAGTATCTGTCTGTGGAAAATTAATAAGAAAACATAAGCACTGAAGATAGAGCACAATGCCACCTGTACAAAACAAATGTGCACCTCGTTTTAATGTAAGCTCTGGTTAAGTGGCTTGTGTTGAAATGCTACCTAGCATTCCAAGTATAAACCTCCTTAATCATATCTATTGAAAACCACATAATAAATAACTTGAAATATGCAGCATGCCATCCTAATTGCAGAGGTTGTCTCATTTACTACAAGTCATTTATTTATTCAAATGACTTGAACTACGTGATTCAATCTGAATCATGGGAACTAGTTACTGATTTGTGCAAACAGCCTCTTACTGCTTCGCTAAAGGCATTGTTGAAATAACTGGCCCAACTGCTAAAACAAGCTTCTTCCTTGAACCCTGCCTCCTGCCTTAGTCTTACCTCCTGAGCGAACTTCAGAGAACACCACTGTTCTACAGAAACAGAGAGAATTTAAGAATTTTTTTAAAATTACAATGCAAGTGTTTAATTAATTACAATTAATTAATTCTAAGGAAAAAATCGGTATTTTCAAGATCAGAGAATTGCTTAGCGATAGCAACTGCACATGCAGCCATCACTGCACTTTGCAGAATTGAGGGACGCAGACCTCAAGAAGGGATGTTCACCACTTCAGATGTGAATCAAACTCAACTTTCAGAATCACACTTATGTCTCAGATCTTAATGGGAGGGAGCGGGGAGTGAATACATATCCCCAGACAGAAGCAGCTATAATTTGGGGTTTTTTTGGTTGGTTGGTTTTAGGGTTCCTTTTAAGTTAGGCCTTGCAATTGTGAAAGCTGCATAACTGTGCTGCAGCTACACAGAAAGCATAATTTAGGAAACCATTCAGACCTTACATCTGCTTACACCCAGCCTTGATTTGCAGCTACTGTCTCACACTGCTGTTATTTCGGGAGGTGCTGGGGCTTCCCCTGAGGCCGTGGAGAAAGGGCCAGGCATGCTGAGCCTACTGCAGGCAGGGAATGAGCATGCTTCAGTCATCACGAGCCAAGCCAGATGCATGCCACCACAGGTCACCTCATCCCAGGCTCTGGCCAGACTCCGCCAAGGGACATCTCCCCAGGGAAGGACACACAGGAGGCCCTTCAGGAAAGAGGAGAAATGATGCTCTGCATGAGGCATTTTTTCAAAGCTTGTGAATAAGCCCCAAAGAGGATGTTGGTTGCCTTCAACTCCAGGCAGTGTTTATCATTGGCTTGGACGTGGGGCAAGAGACCAAAACACTAGCAGGCAGCTTCACCAGTGGCCAGAAGTGTTCCCTCAGGCAACTGTTCAAAGTCTCCATGGCTTCAATGCCATGAGTCAGGATAGGTAAAACAATACTTTTCCCTATGTAGGAAGGGTGCTGTGCCAGCTCCCAGTGCCCCAGTGCCAAGAGCAGCTGATGTCCAGGGCCCTACTGCTTCTTTTCACATTTACTGCTGCATCTGGTGATGGGAAGGCAGGGATTACACCACTCTCTTCTGGTTACTAAACACACACAAACCCCATTCCCACAAACTGATAATTTTCTTCTTATAAAAGCCAGAGCCGAAATACTACTATCCTGTCATCAAGAGAGCTGGTTTATATCCCCTTCTTCCTTCCACATCTTCCCTGGGAAAGATCCCGCGTGACACAGTCCCCAGTGAACACCCAACCTCACTGGTCCCCGTGCCCAAGAAGGAGCCAATATACCCCAGCAGAGTGGTTCTGGCACAGCTGCCTTTGCTGGCCCTGCACACGTTTAATTTATTGGTTTGGGATGGAAGGGGCTGGCATGGAGAATTTTGCTCACTTTTTCAGGGAGCTGAAGGATACTCCCAGGAATGCTACCCATCCTTCCCATGGCACCTTTGCACGGTGAAGCAACCACAGAGTGGTTCCTGCTCAACAGAGGAGAAGGCTTTTAACCCACAGAGCAGCACTGCTGGCCCTTGGGGCACTGCTACTGCTCATCAGCCCTCACCCTGCCTGCCCAAAGCCCTCACCCTGCCTGCTTCTGCCCCTCCAGCAAGGAAGCTGCAAGCCTCAGGCTCCTCCTCCAAGGCACCGTGAAGGCTCCCAACATACAGAAGCCAGGGAGGTCATGGATGCCGAGATTCTTTTATTCATTTGCTTATATTTCATTATTTTTGTTATTTCAATTGATGAAAATGGCAGAAGTGATCACAAGCATTTTGGACTGCCTTTCTCTCTACTTAATGTTCATCCAGATCAGAGCAGAGCTATTTATGTGTATGTAAATGACACTTTAACCCATACCAAAACCTTAATTTTTTTTTTTTTTGGGTGGAGGGGTTTGGGAGGGAGGAATGGAAGGTGGGAAGAAGTGAATTGAAGTTAGTTCCTTAATTTGAGCCAAACTCAGCAAACATGCCTGAGCCAAAAAAATAACTAGGAGGGAGGTTAGAAGAAAATCAAGTGGTATTCTGGTATTTTCAAAATAACCCTGCAAATTTTCATTTCAAACGACATTTCATTTTCCTTCTCATCTAACTTAAAAAGAAAAGAAATGCTCTCAGGTCAGATTTGATCTTCCAGATTATATTAAAACAGGGCGCTTTTTTGTTGGTGTTTTGTTCTTGAGTTTTTTTCTCTTCACTAAAACCACCCCCTGATATATTTGTTTCAGTTTGACTGGAAGTTGTTCTTTTTCTCCAGGTTTGGGTTTTTGTTTGTTTGTTGGTTTTTTCCCTCCTCAACCACTGAGACAAACAAAAGCCACCCATGATTCAATGCACTCCAGTAGTACAACATGCATGGGAACACGTAGATGTTTACTCTCACGTACACAGACGCGCTGGGCAGAAGGAGGCACCTTGCATCTATCTGCCCTGCATGGATCTGTCAACAGGCAAAACACTCTTTGCATTAAAACTTCAAAACAAAAGCTCACACGTCTTTATGGGCTGCATAAATCTAGTGCTTCTCTCTCCTAACAATGCCTTCTTGCCTTCTGTTCTTTAAAAAATAGGTTTTTTAAAGAGATGCAGTGTGGTGGCACCTGTACTTCTTATCTCAAAAGCCAACCCACATGGCCACATCTTTTCACTCTGGTCATCAGAAAGTTTTCCTGTTTAAATACATAATCTCACAAGTGAGTTTCTCGTGTTTCTTCTCTGTGAGTAACCCTCAATAGTATTATTATTATTATTATTAAGCACAAAGAGCACAAGACCCACACCTACACATTCTTCCTATATGACAAACTATGAAGCCATGTAGTAGTTCTTAATAGATAACCATCTTCCTTCAGCAGAAACAGACATTTATTTTGGTCCAATTTCTCTGTACAGGGCAGTACTTTTTTTTTTTCTCCACATTTCCTTTATAAATTACTTCTTCTGCCCATATTCATGCCAAATGTTCTGTAACTATTTCTGAAGAAAAAAAAATGCCCTATTACTCAATACTGTTAGGTCAGCAGAATTCAGCCCTAAAAAAGGAAACATTACTGTCTCATTTGCCATAGTTGGAAGGCAAGAAGTAACACATCAAAAACCAGAATGGTCTGAAGCACTAGTAGGTCTCATAGTGCAGCTACTAATAGAGTGTTCCTGGAAGTTCCTGGAAGGAGAGACACAGGAAAAGGTCAAAACGACGCGTACTTAACAGGATCAGTGTGTACTGTACGGGGCTGAACAAGGACTGTCAAAGTCCACACAAAACAGCAAGCAGAGGATTCCCACACTGTGTACCATTAATCCCTGGAAAAAATGGAATTTACCCAAACACCTTCAACTCACACCTACACAATGAGGATAAACCCACAGTGCTAGCTCCCCACGTCCTCATGCATTTCACAAGCACTCCAAAGGCCACGGGTATGAAGAGCAGCAGTCCTCAGGAACAGAGGACTTCTGATGACTCACATCCAAGACAGTCTTTATCCTACACTCATCACCAGGACCTGGAGATGTGTGGCACTGCATCAGCTTCATTTGAAGGGTGCATGCCAGTGGTGAGGGCCTGGCTACTAATCACTCATCATTATCCCTGCTCTCCTGCCACAGACCTCAACATCACACAGCTCCTGGTCATCACCTGCATCAGAGGTGCTGAGTGAAGGTGCTCAGGACCCAGAGAGGCAAGCTCTGCACTAACTTCTCCAACTGCACTTACATCCAGATGTGTTGCTCAAGCTAACCCCGAGGAGAGTGCAAGACAGGTGACTATCCCTGTCATGGCAGTAACTGCTGCTTGAGTGTTCATCGCGCCTCCTACAACTGCTACATAGCAAATCTGGGACCAAAAAGTGAGAACATGCAAAAAAGGCTCTGCTACATTTCCTAATAACCTTCTCTTTCTGGTAAAACTAGCAAAACCCCAGCTGTGTTGAGTGCAATTCCCATGCCAGATGAGCCCTGGCTGACCAAAAGTGCATTTTCCCCTAGTAGATGCTCAAGGAGAGCAGTACAGCAGAATGGGTTTTTGAGAAATTATAAACACAAATAGAGGATGCCTAATGAAATTCACACCTTTACAAAATTACATTTATTCTAGCTACCAGGTAACCTTTTTACAGAATTAGTCTTCAGCCATATTTTGACTAGTCTAGTTTTATAAAGGTTTGTCATCCAGGTCACCCCAGCAACCATTCCTAATAGAGCCAGAGGATGCTTTTGTGGACACAGCCAGTTCTGGCTCCCCCAATTAAAGTTCTACAAGTCAAAGCATTTCTCTGAAACCTGTCTTACACAAGCCCTTTTGCAATACAGATCCAAGTCTAACATGAGATTTCACACCAGTTCTCATACCCATAAATGCCAAAGTTTATAACATAACATCCTGACTACTAATTTTGAATACATATTAGTTCTTTTTGGGTCTCTCTGGGATAATCCACTCTCATATGCAGTGTGACTGTACCCTCTGATGCACACACACTACTGAAACCTGGGCTAGACCAGGAGTTTGCAGCAATATCCACAGTTTCTGTGCAAAAGAGTTCCATGAAGGTACTGTCATCCTGCCTAAAATGAAGTAAACCTTTCACTAGACTTGTTCCCCAAGAAGAGCCATTAAGCAAAGGCAGTTTGTGCTCAAGGAAGATAAGGACACCTTCTGAAGGAACTGGTTTGGCTAGTCAGCTATCTGGCTGCTAAAGCTAGCATATCCCAGTGATTTCAGTGATACATGGATACCTGAATGCAAAAGTCAGCCCTGAGGACCATAATGGCATTGTGTGACACTCCCCAAAAGTCTCTCTTTATAAATTAACAAATAAATTACAACGGACTACTCTGATTGTAAAGTCTCCAGGGCATTGATCTTGATTTCCTATTTATCTGCAAATCTCTTAATATACTCTTGATGCAAGGGATAACATATTTTTATTTACTATCACTTCAGTGCCTCCTGTGCTTAACCTGCACACACACTTTGTTGAGAGGCCAATCCCTTTTGTACCATTTTGCACATAGTCACTGCATTTTGCAGATTGTCTGAATTAAGGAGATAACTGCTAGCATTTTCCTTTGCTTCCCTGTTTGTCAGAAACTGCTCTTAATGGTGAGATTTGGGTTCTTCATCACTCACAGACAAGCACTGGAGTAAGAGCAGGTCTATACTCACGGCTATTTATTTCTATTGTCTCACCAAATCGAGCCATGTCAGTATCTACGTTTCCATATCTCTAACTGCATTTACCATCAAGCCTACACAGACTTATTTTAGTTTCCAAATCCAAAAAAGTTTGATCACTTACCAAGAAGAATAAAAAATAATAAATGGTTGCACAGACAGGACCTTACACAATAATACCTACACACACACAGAGTAGCTCCTGTCTGCACATAGAAAATTCCACTTGTATCAGTGATAATACAAACACAGGAATGAGAGAACAGTGCACCAGCAACTCTGGGACTGTAGCAGGAATATGAGGCATCCTTCACCTGCCCCAGGCAGGCAGAGAACACTGCTGACTCCTCAGGCAGGCTGTGGATGTGTGGGCAGCTGCCTGCTCCGGGGAGGCCCCCATGCTCATTCCCACTGCAGGCACATCTCACAGGCATCTCCTGCCAGACCTCTGCTCCCAGAACAGCAGCCAGGTTGCACTGAGGGCACTGGATGCCTGCACATAACTGGATCAAGCTCTACACGATCCACAAAGACTAGTCAACTTGTGTACCTATGTCATGAGTAAGCATGGAGTAATAAATATACAGTGCAGCAACTACAACATGATGTAAAGTGTAGCAACACACAGTGTAAGAACACACACAACTTACGTGTAAACTGCACAGGGTATTAGATTAAGCCTTTTCATTTCATGAGAAAATGAATACTTCAGCATCTTTAAAGAACTCAGTCCTTTGCTTTCGGTAAAGCAAGGGAAGACACCAGGGACAGAAAGCTATCACAGTCAATTTCAGCAGCCCCTGAGCTGCCCAGCGTGCTTGCAAATGCACACTGCAGATACAGACCCAAACCAGACACACAGAGCCAATACAGAGCAACAGAAAGCAGTCTGCTGAACTGTGGCTCTGTCACCCAGCACTGACACGCAGGAAGGACACGGGTCAAATACATCCAGCATAAGTGGCATGCCAGCTATCACAGGTATTTATCTCAGGCACCACCAGCGGGCCATCCCCATTAGTGGAAATCCGGATTAGTTCCACTGTGGTTAATGTGGGTCAACATCAGAGCAGGTAGATAGAGGCTGGTATTGATCCCTGTCAACGTACTTTAGTTTTGAGCAATGCTGTTTGTTTCTAGAATATGCTCAATTAGGGGTTTTTTGTATCCTCATGACTACAACTAAACCAGTTTTTTCTCATCCATATTCAAAAAACTAATTCTAAAGTTTTGGGAAAACACACAATTGTATTTAAATTTCCATTCAAACATTATGCTGATCAGACTTTACAGGCCAATTCTGACATTCTTCTAATAAAAACCTTTGCCAAGGCTTTATTTTTTTTTTTTCTGAGACACCTCCTGTTGGGAATGGAACAACTCAGGTTGAAATTTTAAAAAGTGTAATCTCCTATGCGATTTGAACTTCTAAAAATCCACAAAACTTGGTCTTAAAACTCAAATGTGTTGCATGTATTTATGACAGCACATTTACTTTCAGAATTGCTCTGAATTCTGGTGTTAGGACCTGTCATTTGACCAAGCAGGCAGTCCCCAACATATGCTGATGCTCTGTTACCTGTTGGGCCTGTTGCTTCAAAGCACTATCTCACAATTCTCAAATGCTGCTTCATTTTGTACTCCTGAGTAATTTTCTTACTTATCTTCAAGTGTGGAGAGAAGTGGAGAAACTACTAAAGACCAATCAATCGATTAATGCTTGCTGAGGAAATCTTTCTGCCTTCTCTTCTGCCACTGACCCTCCAGCTCTTACCAGAGGAACAGTTACTTGCTGACACCACATCCCAAGAACAATCTCCATTGGGTTTATCACTTAGCTGTTGATTATTTAGTAATCCTCAAATAGCTGGCACCCTGCTAAGTTTATGGGACACAGAATTAAACACTATAAACAAGGAATTTCTGCTCGCACTTTATGCATATTCTACATGGCATGTGCACCTGAGGCTGCTCCTCAAAAGACTTTTAACACAGGTAGAGCAGATGGAGTCACTTTGCCTCTCATCAGTTTCAAAGGGTGAGGAAAAATAAATAAATAAAGAGAAAACCGGGAAGACAAAACTGCCTATGTTACATCAACAACAGGTACGAACTTGATTTCTGGAACAGGAGAATCTCTCCGCTTTTTAAAGGTTGTGCAACTAGTTCTTTTGGACGGGGTGTTCCTCACTTGCAGGGCGGCTTTACTGTCCACAGTCACGAAAGGCTAACTCAGTTGCTTTAAGCCTCGCACCAGCCCTTCTAAAAACCAGTCATTCTCTTCTCCCGCTTTTTCTTTAAAAAGAATGAAAGAAAAAAAAACCCACAAGACATCTAAATCTGCATTTTTTTCCCCTGGCTGGCAGATTTCCAAGATAAAGAGGACTGTTCTCCGGCTGGAACAGCAGCCGGGGCCTGCTCTCCAAACTCACAAAAGAGAACACCACACACAGAGGGGGAAAAGCGACGGGCCTGACCGGCCAGAAACAGTTTTCTCACCGTCTGAAACAGTTTCTCAAGTGAAAAAAGCAAAGCCCAAGCACCCTGCCGACGCCGCGGCCGTGCCGTTCCCACGCTGGCAGCGCCGGGACGGGACGGGGCGGGAGGGCGGCTCGGGTCGGGCAGGGATAATCGCTCCTCTTCTGGCTAAACGGGGAACCAGAACCCACGTGAAGCTTCCCCTCTCTGCAGCCGTCCCTTTCCCAGGTGTGTATTTTCCCCCTTATGATTATGACGATGTTTTCACAGGACAAGCGGAGGTGTCCGGGTCAGGGGGACGGACGGCGGGCACCGGAGCGGTGCTCTCCCGGGAATTACACGGCTTTTCCCGGCCGCCACGGTGCGGGGCTGAGCCGGGGAGAGCGCTCCGGGGAGCGATTGGGCAACGTGGGAAGGGGGGAAGAAGGAAAAAAAAACCCAAAACAAAACACTAAAGGAAAGAAGCACAAACGACGAGATGTGCCAAGGCTTATTCCCTTTTATTTCCTCCACCCCCGCAAAAGAAAATAAGCCGAGAATCAGGAAGTCAGGGCTGCGTGATCGCTCTTGCAGCTTTGGGTTTTCTCCCCGTTTCTCCTCTTTCTCCGTTTTTGGATGGGTGGAGTTTTTTTAGTGTAAGGGGGGGGGTTCAGTCGGTTCTTTTTTAAGGAAAAAAAGTAGTTGGGCTTTCCCCCCGGGGCGCAGCCGGCAGGACCCCCGCGCCCCGGCCCCCACTCACCCTCCTTCCTTCCTCCTTCTTACCTTTCTTGCCCTCCACGGCGAGGCAGAGGGCGAGGTGCCCCAGCAGCAGCAGCAGCACCCGGACAGCGGCCCCGCGGGGCCCGGCGGCAGCGGGGGAGCCGCGCCCGCCCATGCTGCGGGATGCGGGGATCGGACGGGACGGGCCGCGATGGGATGGGATGGGACGGGCACACGGAGGGCTCCGCCGAGCCTGCCCGGCTCCGCTCCTTGCGGCGCTCAGCCCCGCTCCGCTCCGAGCAGCATGCTGAGCGCCGCCGTCGAGGGCTGCGAGCACACGTGTGTGCCCCGCTGCGGGCGGGATGCCGCCTTCCTCCTCCTCCTCCTCCTCCTCCTCCTGCTGCCCCCTCTGCCCCTCCTGCTGCTGGCGGAGCGGCTGGGGCCGGCTGTGGGACGGGGTGCGCCCGGCTGCGCTCTCCGCTCGGTCGCCGAGCGCAGGGGCTCCCTCTGGGGACGCCGAGGAGGAGGAGGAGGAGGATGGGGAGGGAGCAAGGAGGAGCGGGGAGGAGGACTGGCGGCGCCTTCCCCGCCCAGGTGGAGAAGGGGCGGCCCCGCCACCTGTCCCGGAATACCGGAGGAGAGGAGAGGAGAGGAGGTGTGTGCGGGGAGGAGGCACTTCAGCCGTCCCTCCTTGCTCGGGAGGGATTTTGTGCTTCCCGGCAGCTTCTGTCCGGCAGCTGCCAGAGGCATAAAGCGTGCATTTGCGCCGCTGCTCGCAAAAAGAAGCGGCGTGGCCCCAGCACAGCTTCTGTCCTCCCGCCCGGGGGTGCGGGGAGGAGGACAGAGGCTTTGCGGGATGCTCCGGGGGGGAGTTTGCAGCAGAAACGCTGTCCCGTCCCGTTCCTCAGGGAGAACTGTCCCGCAGCAGCGCCAGGGAGAGGAAGGACCGAGGTGCTTTCCTGGGGAGCAGCTCGGGAGGGTCAGTGCGCTCCCCAAGGGCGCATCTCAGCGGCTCTGGCCTCCTTCTGCTTCTCGAAACCCTGCGAGTGGTCCTGCTCTCGTTTTGGGCGTTTTACTCCCAAGTACTTGCCCGGCCAAATGTGTGGGTGAAATAAAACCGCGCTGATTTTATTCCTTTTTAGCACACGGGTAACTGAGGCCGTATCTGCCCGCACCGTTCCTATCCCCCTGTCAGCAGTGAGAAAGCGCTCCTTGCTCCGCGTAGCAAGCTACTTAATAAATACACAATAATACAAATTTTTTTTAGGTGCTCCAGGGACATCCATAGACATTAAAAGAGTACATGTACGGTGCTCCTTCCCCCCAACATATTTTCCCCAAGAAGCTGACCCAAGATACTTAGTCTTCATTAAAATATGCTTATAGTTTCAAAGTCTAACAGGCTGTTTCTCAGGAAAGTGGGAGGAAGCACTGTCTTGTCACTCAGGTATGCAAATAGGACATAGAAGTGCCACTTGTCTGGGCTGGGGTTTCTCGGAGTAAATCGTGATTCAGCACTCAAACTTGTTAAACGCTGGTGGTAATTTCTTCATAAAGCTCTTGTGAAGGCTTGGGTTACACAGGCAATAGGATATGAAGCCATAAAACTGTTACGATGAAGTGGGAACTCCGGGACTGAAGTCAGTAATGCCGTGAGGTTTGGGAAATGCTAAATGCCTGTGTCTATCACAGGGCATTGGAACACAATAGATTGCAAAATACCCACTGAGTGTTACGCATGTTCCTTGGAGAGATACATTACTCTTCTCCTATAAGTCAGCTTCCTCTCTGCCATCTCTTTTTTTCTGATGGTTTAACTAGTTACTGTCTTAACTAGGCAAAGAAAACTACCAACCCATTTTCTTATCCTAACATGAAGCCCAATGCCTGACCACAAGTTTTTAACCATTCATCATTCCACCATGCCTGTGATCTTTTATTAAGATGAATTGGGTTTCAAGTCAGCTGACATTCTGGTTTGGTTATATTTTATAAATAATCTGAAGGATGTACTTCGAAGTAAACTCAGACATTAATAACATCCGAAGAACTTTACTTGTATGATTGGTTTCATGGCTGTAACTGAGGGCAGAACCTGAGCTTACAATACGATATTAATGCAATTTTCTTCCAAGATTCTCACATAGTGCAACTTCATAGACTCTATGTGTGCATGGCTCAGGTTCATTTATTTAGACAGGTAGGGGGATCTTTAAAAGTGAGTGACCCAGGAAAAAGAGATCAGCTTCTAGAGAGGGAAGATTTGCAAAGCATCCTCAGCACACATTGCTGATTACTGCTTGCATTATGAGAAAGGAAGTGCAATTAAGATAACCAAGAAATGAGCTTCTAATCAGTTCTGTTAAGTGCCTCTACATGTGCTCATTGAGCTTCAAGCTACCACTGAAGAAAGCAACAGTTTTTAAAATCTAGAAAAATAAAGGATTCAAAGTGACAAATGAAAAATAAATTAAGCATAGGAAAAAAAAAACAAAACACCTTTTGCATATGAACTCAGTGCAGAAACTCGTCCAAGTCCTGTCCTAACATGCTAAAGAACAAATACTTGCTTTGCAGAATTTTTTGTGCAACTGTGATTCTGCCTGCTATACTGAGCAGGAACATTTCATACCCGCTTCACCACCCATCACGTACTGCCCTTACATGAATGCACATAAACTCAGGTATTTGATCCTAATTAAGCTCCTCCTTCCTTGGCCACATGGTGAACAAGGGAAGATTAGGCAAATTCCCCTATATTTTTTTCCCCTACGCTGCCGAGATCCACTGCAGGATGCTCTGATCTGCAGCTGAAGGGGCTGCACAGCAAGATGCTGGAAACTCCATCCTCCCACCTTTGTGAGCACAAACATGTTACTATTGTGGCTTTGTGCTCTGCTTGCCAAGGTCATGAGATACATAAAGAGACACTATGTTGCTTGATAAGCTTGAGAAGCTTATCACAGGCAGGAATTTCAGGCCTTTTTTATACAACTCAACACTTTCTGAAATGATTTGAATTCAAACACAATATTTCCCCTAAACGGCTGGTCACATACCCAGTGACCACCCTTGGTATAGCTCCTTTAAATCTAATGTAATTACATTAATTTTACCAAGGACGTGAAATATTCATGTTGCAAAACTTTTATTACCAGCTGCATGTGTGCATGGATCGAAGGGCACGGGACAAAGGCCAACCTTTCAACCACCAATTTTTAAACTGATAGTTCATAGTGAGAATACTAAATGCAACATCTTTCACTTTGCTTTTGACTTGCTTGCCTTATAGTATGTATATATCTCCTGTCTTCTATATATTAAGCATAAACATGCTGACCTATGAAGTGAAGTCCAAGTAAGCTGGTCATTCCTTCACAGGAGCTACTTCTGGATTGCAGAATTTGGCTGCAATTGCTCACCACCACTTGCCTGCATCCCTGAGCTGATTGCTTTGCCACATGTGGAGAGAAGCTGTAAGAGGATGAATAACTGATTTTCCCATCAGTGGAAAAAACAGGATTAATTCTCCTATCTCTTCCACATTCCCTCAAAACAGAATAGAGTCTCAAAATCCTCTCAAGAGGAAAGAAATCCCTGCTACTGGATCCTTTCCCTAAAAGAAACAAAAATGTGTTGCTTTTCATTATCCACTGACAGCAAGTCAGCATTTGCCCCTTCAAAAATATTCATCAGCAACCATTCATGGATGGCAATGCAGTTCTCTGTGTGTTGCAAAAGCGATTTTAAAGGGCAGGCTTTTTACTGGAAGAGGAGAAATGAAGTAGAGCTGAATTGGTGACATTGTACAATCAATTTGATCAGATTTTGCATGGTGTTTGAGGTGGCTGATGTATTTTGCATTGTAGTTTGTATTCTATGACTCCTCACTGAAGACTTAAAGCAAGGGCTGAGGTAATAATTCATGGAGCTTTACGGCGTTTTGCATGTTGAAAACATTGCACAAACATTAACTAATTTATCTTTGCAAATCTCCCATAAAGCAGGTTAGTAGCTATCATTTCCATTTTATAGATGTAAAATAATTTGCCTTGGGCAGAGCACTAGTGGCAGAGCTAGGGTTGTCACTCAAGAGATGTTTATTCTACACATTCTACTTAAACCTCCTCAGATCATGCCTCTTCTAGAGTCTGTCCCTGATGGAAACATGCATTTTTACACACTCAGGTTCTCTCTCTCTTAACACTGTTTGTATAACATCACTTAGAAAGGACAACACCAACAAACACATGGGTATTGAAATTAAACCTTAGTTATAGCAAATTGCACAGTCAGTATTTCAACACATGACCATGGTGTTATTTCAGAAAGGCTCCTACATGTTCTTTATTTGTTTCACATCCAGATTTTATCTGTCATCTCAGTCACCCCGTTCACTTTTGCATTTTTCAGGGAAAATTCACGTAAGTCAGGAATAGACTTTTAAAATTATTTAAAATCTGTTGGGGATTTGTAGCACCAGCTTATACACCAACAAAAGCAGGCAACAAAAATGTAAGTATCAAAATAAAACCTGTGTGGCTCTAGTGAATTTTAGTATTCAAAATTCTTATTGCACCCATTGCAGGGTAGAAAGTGTGAGCTATCTATTCTCTGAATTATGGCTTCTCTTTGAAAAGACCCCCAATTTTTTGTCCAGTATAAGGCAGAAAATAAAAATGTTTTGTGCATTTTGATTGACATCTAAAGTAATTACAAGAGAGAAAAAAGGGGATGGCAAATTCTTTCAGTATTGAAGATAAACATTGCATTTGAGAACATAAACTGAACAATGTTCTCAGGATATCATAGGAATAACTATACTATATTAACTAAAATATGCAAATTTACTTACCACGTAGTTATTCTTTCCCCTCTCACAAAATCTCTCTGGAACTCCTAGGGAACAGGCATCTCCATTGCTATCTAGAAGATCATTTCAAGGTGTAGAATGCATTTCCTGCTTAAAAGCATCCATCCCTTTGGTGTTTATAACTTCATGAAGGGACTACTGTGTTTTTTCACAAACTTTAACAAGTCCTGAAACTAGACATTTCTTGCTGTGCTCTTACCTCAGTGATTTTTATGGTTTGTATGAGGAAGGACAGAAGGACTGATAGTGTGATGGAATAAGGTACGTTAGGACTGATAGTGTGATGGAATAAGGTATGTTACATACAAAATCTTTGTTACTGAACAGTACAACAGCTTCCTACATAAAAACAAGCTTCTGCCTTATTTCTGTAGTTTGTTAAGGTGGCTTATACTGATAGCATTATGCTACATACACTTCTTCACTCGACCAGAAATCATACAACTGTATGATTGTAGCAAGTACAGTTAACATGCTGTCAGTAAATTGGATGTCAGTAGGAGCAGAGCTAACACAGGCTCACAGAATGGGTAACGTTGGAAGGGACCATAGTCAGTTACCTGGTCCAACCTCCCTGCTCAAGCAGGGTCATCCCAGAGCACATTACACAGGGTTGCATTCAGGCAGTTCTTCAGTATTTCCAATGAGGGAGACTCCACAACTGCTCTGGGCCGCCTATTCCAGTGCTCAGTCACTAGAACAGTAAGGAAGTTCTTTCTCATAATCAGGTGGAATTTCCTGTGCATCAGTCTGTGCCCTTTGCCTCTTGTCCTATTGCTTGGCACCACCAAGAAGAGCCTAGTCCATCCCACACACACCCTCCCTTCAGAGAAGTGTATACCTCCATGTCCCCTCTCTTGGGCATGGCTCACAGACAGCTTGTTGTCCACCTGGACTCCCAGGGCCTTCTCTGCAGGGCTGCCCTCCAGCAGGTGAGCCCCCAGCCTGTTCAGGTACATGGTAACACCACCAGATCACACCGTGCAGTTATTCAAGAAGGGTGACTAGTAATGGTAGGTGTCTGCTTATGGACACTAATACTGCTAATTGCATTACTCTCACTGCTTGTCCTGCACAAGCAAAGAAAGATCTTCATAATCATGCTCACCTAATTCCTGACCCACTGCACAGGCTGTCATAGCCCACGTATGTCCACAGTGACAAAGAGGTGGGGGCAACAAAGCACGGGCCTATGCCACAAACCTTGCCTTAGGAAGAGTGAAAGTGCCATGAAGCCAAGCTCAGCTGTGATGGTTGGCTGGGTTGGTTGTATTTATTCTGCCTCTTCCCTTCCAAGTTCATTGATTGACTCCTTCCCAGCTGCCACACAAAGTTCAATACCACCTGCAGATATTGCAAGTGTTGGCTGAAAATGTTGTCTCCTTGGGTGTTTGTAGAGATCAGAAATGTACAGCAGAGAGAGAGTGAGGAAAGCTGGTGGCCCTGAGTAAACGCACAAAGAATGTGAGTTGCATCAAGGGTGTGGCTGATGGGGGTTTCTTCAGATTTAGCCATCTCCTGCTGTTTGCATCCAAAGCAGGCACAGATAGGAATGATAAGAGGTTGCAACACTGTGGTTCTCCTAAACAACTACGATTACCAGTCCATATTTAGGCTAGCAAGTATGAAATAATTCAGCCTTCCCTTATATCCACTCCTTATTTTGCACTGTGGATGTGTCTTGACCTTAACTCCCTTTTCTACATGAATTCCTATGTTCTACTCAAATTAAAAGACACACAGAGGCTGGCTATGCAAGTAACTGTACGAGACCATTGCCCAGTATGAAATTAATTGCCACAGAGTAGCCTGTATCTATCAAAATGTTAAAGTCTCTCAGCCTCCAAACTCACATGGTTGCACCCAAACTGAACTACCTTGGCTTCTGGTCCCCCCAAACTGTGTGTGGACAACTCCTAGCCAGGCTAGCCTGGGACTCTTTGTATAAAGGAGTAGTGCAGATGATCTCACACCAACACAACCAACATGAGCATGGTCATTACTATTTCCCAATATTTCAAAGTCAGTGGTTCTGTTTCTTATTCATCTCAGTGTGCACAGATTCAATACCTAGAGTATCTCAGAAGGCAAATTTTCCTTTCTAACCCAAAAAGCAGAGATGATCACCAATTCTTTCCTCCCAGCCCTGCTAGACAGTGAGTACCCTAATGCTTATAGACACTTTCTTGCTTCTTGCTTCTCTGTGACTCCAGGGATATGCCATTGAAATCGTTACCTTGCATTTTTCCACAGGAAAACTAATCCAAATAGTCACTGAAGAGAATGGGAAAAGCACTTTTCTGTCATGTGGTTTTGTCCCCAGAGCATTTTAACCGCAGAGTAGATGGTCATTTTTACTTAAAGCAAAATAAGTCATTATGCTTTAGAAAAACTTCTATTACATTTTATTCAGCACTGCATAGCTATGTAATAAAGACATATGTGGTGAAGACCGGTCAATTCAATATGATTAATCTAACCTAAATCCCAGAGATATTGCTACTGTGCTGAAACAAATCCCGAAGGATGTGGCCAGGCAAGCAGTTGCCCTTTTTCCTTTATCATACCTATAACTTCTGAAATCTTTCTCAGGTAAATGTTTTCTGTGGGATGTTGGAGACGATCAGCAAATGTTACTGAGTAGAAGAGCAGATTCTGGAAATTGGAGAGGTCCCAAAGTGCCTGACTTCCCAGCCATGGCATCTTTATTTTCTAATGAGGAGGAGCAATGTAAATGTCCCTGATGAAGGCCTTAGGACAGCTTGGCCAATGTAGCAATGTATAATATTGAAAACTGAGATTTGGGTAAGTAATGCAGTGTTGGAGGATTGGATTTGTAAAGCAAAACAGCTGCAACAGAGGCTCTGACATCTTCACTGCATGCGTGTCTGGGCATTTTAGTTCAGACTGCCTCTTGTGATCCTGTGCACTGAGTGTCCATTACTTGTCAGGGTATGCTCTGTATGTCCCTTTCAACCTAACTCCATTTGGAAGAAATGCAGGTTATGCACCCCAAGGCCATGGCACAGAGATCACCCTCAGAAGAACACACCCAATCCATACCAAAATGCTTCTACAAATTATTTTTTTTAATCCTCTTCCTTATTTTAATTTCTCTTTGCCAATACTCTTGCCTGCAATCTGCTGTTTCTAGAAAATAAGGAAACAATTATAAAATATTTGAGTTCCTACAGAAGTTTTAATCTTTAGAAAGCAAGACGGGACCTGGATCCCAACCTCAGTCTTTGAGATTTCCAAACTGGGCTGACCCCAAACCCAGAACAAAAACAAACCCAGTCTTTCACAGGTTACCTCCAAAACCACTTGGTATGAAAAAGGCAATGGGCTTAGAATGCCAAGCACTTCCCATTACCCATCGAGACTGCGAGATAAAGTAGGTGAATAAACCCCTGGGAAACACAGAACATACCTAAGACCTGTAATGGCAAGAGTAGGCTGAAAACAGCCAGACAGCAGTTCAGGGAGCTGTTTCAGTGGCACACACCAGTGGACAGGCAGGGGGGAGCCAGGGCTGCCCACTGCACCCACAGGAATCAGGTGCTCTGACTGAATCAGGGCAAAGTTAGTTTGTCCACAAACCAGGCAATCAAGAGCTGACAAAACATTCTAGATGCTGTCATAAAGGGGTTGAGAGGGGTCACCTGAATGTTCCTGAGCTTTCTCTTCCTATTTATAACGTGGTCCCCAGTACACCTCAGGATATCTGTTTGATCTCAGCTCTCTGGTATTTACTTCTTGAGCTCCGGGCAGCTTTGATGGCAGGGCTCCCTTTCTGTTCAGACAGATGAGCAATTCTCTGAGCATTTCACTAAACCTTCCAGAGGTAATTAAGATATAACTGTCTCTGCAGCTTCCTTTTCTCCAAATTCGGATTCAGTCCTTAAAATCCTCACGTGACACGACGGCAAGAGAATGTGAACCTCTAATTAATTCCGTGTGCACGCCCCCATCTCCATCAGACCCTCACTTAGCAGTGTGTGATATCCTGCTCTGCTGGTAAGAACACAATATCCTGGTGTAATAGAAAGCATACCATAAAACAGCCCAGGGATAGATGAGGATAAAGAGACCTGTCTCCTGCCAGATTTTTTTCTGAAATGGGTCAGATTAGATAGGTTACTTCACATTCTCCATCAACCCATCTTTATAAGCAGCTCCCCAAACTACAAGCTCCTCATCATTTGATTTCATGCATTACTTCCTTTCCCAGACTCTTCTGCAGAACTAGAGAACCAATTCATTTAAGAAATGAAACCCAGCACAAGAGCATTAACTTTTCCAGACTTGCTTCCTTCCTGACCCCACTGCTTATTTGACTGTAAAGCAACTGATGCTGCAGTTTTCAAAGAGGCAAGCGAGGACCACAATTTCTATTCCCAGTCTGTGGGAGTGGGAAAGCGACTTTGGCATAAACACATGGAATTTGATACGTTAAACATATTTTAAACCAGCTTCTTTTCCTTTAAATCTAATTTCCTCTGAAGACAGAAATTTATCAGCAATGACTCAAACTTCCTCAAGGTTTTATCAATTTAAACTTCAATAATATTCTTTCTTCATGTGTTCATGCTACATTGCCTAGCCCTCGCTTTCCCATCCAGTGCTTGCTCATGCAAACCAATAATTTGTCTTTTCTGCTTTATTTGGGTGAGTGCTTTTTCATTATGCCCCTTGCCCAATCCATTAATTTGAGATGAGGGTCTTGTGGGAATTAATGATAAATCTGCACATGGATGAGTGATTTAAAATTTTTCCTGTTTTCTATAAGGATGTAGCATATAGAAACACTCCTATATGGAGCAAGCAACAAATGCCTGGGTGTCTCAGCAGTGGAACTATCGAAAGCTGTTTTTCTACAAATTATTTTGCTTTCTCCCCTTGTTGCCTGTCACCTGCAGTGCCCTCCTGTGCCCTCCAACACCAGCTGGATCAGAGGCAGCCAGTGTGGCGATGTATGCATGGTAATTGGCCATGTGGGCTGAGGGTGACACAACAGATCCCTGCTGAGGCTGCAGCGTCTCCTCCTTCCCCACCACCAGGTTTCACAAGGCTCCTGAGATCCTCGCTCCTCCATGGCATTTGGCTGAAATTAGTTAACAGGGGTGGGGACCAGGAGATGGGCTGGCTGCATGGATCTTGCTCCCAGACTGAAAAATCAGGTGCTGGCAAGAGGCTGTGACTGGAAACAGCCGGAATGTGTCCTTGGTGTCCTTTCTAGAGCCTCAGGAATAATGACAGGTTGGGAGAGTGCAGCTCCGTGGCCTGATTTGAATTGGAGCACACTGCTGTGTGTCTGAACGCTCTCTCCAGGCTTTTTTTTCCTAAGTTTAAAGAGACTATATCAGGACACCAGTGTGGTCCAGTGTTTCCAAAGTTGTTACAGCTAATGGGAGAGGCAGCTGTGCCCCACGATTGATTGTGGTGCTTGTCACTTACAGATCTGTTCCTGACCTTTGTTTTTATCTCTGCATCTCACCCCTGCAGCTAACACAGTGCAACAGGAGCCAGATCTGCTTGAAGAAGCCCACACAGAAGTCAGAGCTTCCCTGCAGAGTCCACCACTGGCTCCCACAGACTTCCCTCAGGAAAGGAAACCAAGGAGGTCGTGTTTCATTTGCAGTTTCTCAAGAACCAGAAGATTGACTACAGATGAATACCAGGCTTATATGAGTACAGAGAAGGAGGCAAGGGAAAATAAGAATTACAAATGAAAAAGACTGAAAAACACAAGTGGGAGCCCATCGCTGCTTTTCTGGGGGACCTGCACAGCTTACTTAGTGCAAAAAGGGAAAAATGTCCCAAAGCTGGTAAATTTCCATGTGTGGCCTAAAAAAATTAGATGCTGAGTAGAAGCCAGAGCTTCAAAGGCTGGAAGTCTGCGTGAGCCCAACTTTCCCCATGTAAAATGGGGATAACAAGTAGCACAAAATCATAAACAATTTTTAAGCGTAACAACTTAATAACTACATGGTACTTTACAGCCAGGAGGGGCCATAGGAATGCTAAATATTCTTAAAATCTTGACCTTTTGTCATGATTTTGGTTTGGTATCTCCAAGACGGTGTTTTCTGTCTGAGGGAACTGCGTCACTCTCACTTCTTAAGTGAAAGTTCTTCCCTAAAATAGAAAGAGAGCAAAGTCAATGAGATACAGCATTGGCAGTGCTGCTCTGATCACTCTTAATTACTGCTCTGGTGACAAGAGCTGTATAAATCAAGCCAGTCCAGCCAAGAGTTCTTACCACAGGCTGGTTAACCACTGCATTAATATGAACATCTGACACTTCGTTTCCTAGGAGGGATTAAAACAAGGATAAAAGCTTGGGGGAGGCCAGTCATTTGCATGTGTGGGGAAGGGTGTGGGGAACAGAGGCCTCCAGCAGCAAACTCCATGGCTTCAGCTGGTATAGATGCTTCACCCCTCCCTTTTTCCTGTGATGTGGAGCCCTCTCAGACTTACTCAGAGCCCAGTGTGAAAAAGGGCAATGAACTCAGGTGGGGTTCACTACATAATGGTTGTGCATGTGCCTATAGGCAGGTCCAAAGCACACAAACAATTCACTGCCACTGGCGATCAGAGTGGAATGATGTATTTGCTTTCTTTCCATTTTAAAACAAAAATCCAGCCTGAGCATTTTAAATAGCAGCATTTCTCCAGGAAAGGCATTTGTTTACTTTACTGCCAGTAAAATTCCTCAGAACGACAGTCTGGGAAGTAGAAAGCCTCGTCTTATTCACAGAACAAGTAAAACAAGTCCTGCAAGCTCTATTCCAACGTTTCACCAATATGCTTCTACTCAAGGCCAGAAGATTAGACTTCATGCTCAACACAGCACATATGCTTTCTTTAAGTTTAAGAATTAAATGCCACAGTGCCTTTATAAATCTGGGTCTAGCACAGATAGCTGCCTCTAACACAGATAACTACCACCCAAATAGCAAAGGCATTGCTAACAGCACCAGTTTTGCTGGGGACTGGGCCAGCACATTGGGAAACTTGTGCTGCTGACACCGGCCCAAGAAGAGCAGAGGTCACTGGCCCACACTCCACAAGAACCTGATTTCACCAAAGCTGTGCTTTTCCCCTCAGTGTCCAGCTGTGCTGTGAAGCCCATTGCCATAGGATATTGTGATGTGTGTGAGCAATTAATAAAAGAGTTCAAGTTCATTGGAGACTGTTAAATACAGGGACACAAGCACAGTTACTATCTCAGGAAAGGTGTAACACCACAGCAGCCACTGGGATTGTTTGGGATGGGGAAGGAAAGGTGCCATGGAAACACCTATTTTACTTGGACACAGCACTGCTGCTCTCCCCTTGCACTGAATTAATACTGGCAAGCAAAAGGGGAAGTCCTTAGGCACTGTTCTCCAGCTCTAAAGGCATTTACAAACACAGAACACCTCTTCTTCCTCTGGGGAGGAAATGGTCTTCATCCACCACCACAGAGCTAGTTTTAAACAGCAGAGAAGGGTTTCCCCCGTGTCAGCTCACGAGCTGCTCTCTCCCTGAGCTCTTGGAGTGGGACACACATTCTGTCCAGCTGCAGAAAATACTTGTGGAGTGCTGGGTGTAGAGGGACTGCCAGATCTTTGAGATATCCTTTGAGACAGAGGTGGTGGGTAATTTGGGTTGAGTTCCAGTGATTTGTCTCCAATACCAGGCTGCCACCCACGTGTTTAAGGCTGCTTGCTTCATTCCTACATGACATTAACTTACCCAGGATCTGTATGTGTGGGATCAGATTGACCCAGGAGAACAGGAGGGGAAGAGGCAGTATTTACCCCTAATTTTACAGGGAAAGGCTCTAAAGCTTACCAAGTGTTAAGTCCTTCTTCATTTCACTAGGAGCTTCCCTGATCTTCAAGGCATTACTCATGGAGGAGGGACCTACTCACCATGAATAAAGGCTTTGGAATCTGGCTGGTAGTGGAGCTCTATGATAGCAGTACTGAATATGCAAATCTCTGCTTTGTACAATATGTGCATTAGGAAAACACTGCATAACAAAGAGCAAAATAAGGAAAGCGTGTCCAGCACCTCAGTCTACATTCAAGCTGGAACAAGTTAACACAGCCCTGCTGATTTACAGGGCCATGGGGTAAGCTCTTGATCTTATGTTCCAGCAAATTGTACGAACAAGATGCTGACAAGTTATTTAAGGAATGTGGTCCTCTAAGAACTTATCAGACCTGTTCATAAGTCCGTCCAGGTGCAGAGGCATTGCAATTTTGAACACTAAGCAATTTTAAGCACCAAGAAAAGAGACCATCCTCTGTAGGTGCTCATATGGCACCCACCATATGGATCCTAGCAGAGTCCCACAGAAGATTAGGGTACTCAGGACCATGAACACTTGTGGCTTGACCTTCCTTCATCTCAAGCAGCAGATTCCTCAGAATAACTTACAAAGACAGTGTTTGAAGACTTCTTAATGCATATTTGCTGTGGAAAAGCAGCACACAGGATGACAGAAAGCAATTTTCTGCTCTGCCTGTTGGGTATGCCTGGTGGTTCAACCTGTCTGCTGGTACCACTGTAAAAGAGGACGTCAAATTCATCAAATTATAGCCTCAGGTTTTATGTTTTTAACTGATTTTGCAGGGGAGGCACAAAGGGGAGGAAAAGGAATGGAGTTTGTTTCGAGCTTGTCTGTCTTCATCATATAAAAAGTAACAAATAAGAAAAAGACTCTTTTAGTTATTTTTGCCCCAACAGAATGAGGTTCAATGACTACACAGCAACTACACAGGTAAGTGTTGAAATTATGTTGTATATCCCAAAAATACACATGGGTTCCTCAACTGCTTTAGTTTCATATGTGGTTTGCATTTCACAATCTACAATGAGATGTGAGAATGTGGTTAAGAGCTGAGAAATTAATAAAAAAAATACCCCAGCATGTTATTCTAATGAGCAAATTCTGCACTCTACACCATATTATCTCACAACTCCACTTGAAATTAAACAAAATCGAGTCTGAATATCTGCTCAGCTCCTGCCCTACACAGAGGTGGCAGCAAGAGGGCACAACCTGGTTTTTGTGATGTGAATCTAGTTTGGTGGAAACTATTACTCCTTAAATTTCAGCAGTGGGTTGGCCCAATAGATGGTATAAAATAAAGACTATCCCTGCCCTAGGGGGGTTGCAGTCTAAAAAAAGACCAGGGGAAAATATTTGTGTCTTGCAAAGTGATTTATTCAGTTGGTTCTCTGAGCTTATAGTCTACTTTGAAGGTGGGGACATTTGTCATGTAAATTTTAGTTTCTGTGAGAAGCACAGAATAAGCCATGCTGATAATGTATGCTGTTTCCAGAAATTGCGTCTGGTAAAAAAGAACATTCAAAATATTGTTTCCTGTCTGTTCAGACATTTTGAAGTTGAAATTGTTTAATTTATTGGTTAAGAATGAATTTTATTTCTAGACTTCTTTGAATAATGTTCCTAAAGAAAACATCTTGTGGACAAAATATGTCACTCCCAGAAGAGTGACATGTTTTCCTTTCTACATTTTTGTTGTGCTGAAAAGTTCTGAGGAAAAAGCTATTCTGAAAGAAAAAAATGACAAACTTGAAAGCTGCTGTTCAGTAAACTCTGCCATCATAACCCAAACTAATAATTTTGAGAAAGAGTGGTCATTGTAAACAAACCCACAGCAAAGCAGAGGGCTGGACTGATTGTTGGATTGGTTAATGTGCAGGACTCTGGTTTAGCATTGGAGGTCATAATTGGGTCTGTGACCACCTGCTTTGGTCACTGGAAATGAATGCAGCTGGACTTGGCTGGTCACTCTGCCAGACATTTGCTAAAGGATGCAAGTGAGCTTGTCAGCAGTTAGTTGCTGCTCAGGCTTCAGCCAGTGTGAGTTGTTGCTCAGCTTGAGTCCTGCTGTCAGCAACAGCAGAAGTGGTAAAGGTCCTTAGGTAAAGAAATTGAATTTCATCTCTCAGTTGCCACAGGGATTTCTGAAGCACAACAGCATAAATGCATGATAGATAATCTACAATTCAGAATGCTTCCTATACAGAAGAGGCAAAAAAAAAAGGGAAAAAAAGGCTTAGTGGAGACTTCAGGATTTATGTAAGAAACCTGATGTACCAGAGCACATCTCTTCCAATTCCTTGCTGTGGCATGACCTCTGACTCTGCACTTCACTTTCCTTTAGATAATGATATCTACCCTCTTTAAAAAAATATTTTAAAATCTTCATGTAAGATAGGTTGGATCATTACACAGCAAGCACACAAACAAATACATACACACCCAGACAAGCCATGGTGATACATGAAATGCAGCCACTCCCATGCATAGAAATGCACTGATGACCTTAGGCTAATGCCTGACGTCTGGGTGGCACTGCTGGCATTCGCAGAGCTCACTCTCAAACAAATAGCTGTGCAGGTCTGCGCAGGCAGCAGACCAGCCCCTCGGCATGACGCTGCCCACTGCTGATGCTCCGGGCTGAGCCATTTGGGGTAGCTGGCAGCTGCTGGGATTCTGCTGCTGGTGCTGCTGGGCAGGCAGCTCTGCTGGCTCTTCTCTAGCCTCAGAGGGGAGAGTTTATAGCCAAGAAGGACAAGGGAAACCAGTTGCCACTTTCTGCAGAACTGGGATTTTTATTATTTATCCTGGCTGCTATTTCGTTTCGAGCCCTTATGTGTTTAGCAGGAGCCTTACTACACTAAATGTGGTGCAGCTGGTGGCCAGCTTGCACAAGTGTGTCGTGTTCAACACTTTCCCCAGCAGTGAATGGTCTGGCCTTTTCCATATCGTTTAAAATTGCTGTGTTTGGAAATGTGGAAATGGAAAGCCTTAGAAGGAGAAAGGAAAGAAAAGGAAACTCGGGTGTAGAGAATATCTATTTCCCCAGTTTGGAGTGCAATTTTAGGAGCAATCTGAAGTAGTTCATTCCAGATGGGCCCACACTTTGTAATTTTTGGACTTCCAGAGTCCTCCCATGGGATATCAGGTTATTGATACTATTTTATCAGAAAGAAATCTCACAAGTATATTATATTCTCAGTACAGGGCACTGCAGCTTGCTCTGCTGGGATGTTTACCCAGGCAATAACCCCTTCACTGTCTGACAGCTTCCAGCCTTACAGCAGCTCAGTCACAGTGGTTCACAACTTAGGTTTGTTTCATGTGTTGTTTGCTAGATCACCTACAAACCTGTGAAGTGGAACTGTTGTTCTTTAAAAGAAAAAGCTGTAGTGATGCTCCTGCTCTCTACGAATGGAGCTCTTCCTCCAAACCTCATGTCAGGTTCCTGTCCAGTCTGATGCAGGGAACTTCAAACTCCCCTTGCCAAGCCCCTTGGCACAGACTGAGCAGCACAGGTCAAATTACTGCACCCACGGTGTTCTGCTTAGAATCATAAGCTGCAAGTTACTCCATTCCAGAAGGAAGAGGCTTATCATAAGTTGCTTTCCTTAGTCTGCCTAAGATTTTGCCCAGATTCCAGTTCAATCACATGTCAACAGCACCGTTTGTGAACTGAAATAGCATGTGAAACTTTGGACCTGTCCCACCTCATAAACACAGCTCAAGTTCAGAAGTCACTCAGAAGCTGTTTATGGTAGTTCTGTACAGTCAAACCAAAACCAAAAGCATCCAAACAATGATCAGTGCCTGAACTCAAGCTCCTCAACATGCTTTTGGCCATTCCATAACCATACAAATCAGTCTAATTTCTCATTGTGCATATTCAAACTGGAAGCTGCTCTGCAAGCTACCAGGTGGCATTTGACCCTGAATAAAACTGCTGCTTTATCAGGCAATGCAATCCTAGGTGTACTTGTAGGAGATTTAAGTTTATTTCATATGCAGGCAAATAACTTTATCACCCTTTGACTTGCTTTATTGCTTTGTCTTTGAACACCTTAGACATTGTGGGATCTTCCTAAGTTTCTCCTCCAGCAGCACCTCCCACCCTGCTACTCCTAACCCTTCAGGCACTGCTTCTAGTTCCGTGACTGCTAGTTACCAAAAATAAAAGATCCTTTTAACTTGCTTTCTGAGGTGAAACAGTTTGTTAGATACTAGAAAGCCCCCTCAGAGAGAGATAAATGTACAGTAATGAGATTTCCAGTGAACCTCTCACCCTCTTCAAACCAAAGACAAGAATAATAAATAGAGTTAAGAATAATAAATAGATTTAAATAATTTAATAGATTAATAAGGGCTTTCTACATATTTCCTTAATGAAATAGATTTATAGGCAATTAGGTTTCTTTAGTTCTTCTGTTCTTGGAATTACTCCTTTTCCTAATCTCAGGATAGCAATAGTAATAGATAGTAAAAGATTTGTCAGAATTGCTCAACAAATGTTTGTAATAGTTAAGACACATTCCATTTCCATTTGCCTCTTTGAGGCAAAACATCATCTTCATTTTTTGATGCTTGACACTGTATTTGGCCAGCATGACTCAGCATGGGAATATGATTTCTATTCCCTGAATGGATGACTCATTCTGTACATACGAGCACAGTGCCTGAAGAGTACGTAGAAAAAGATAAGGAAGAGAGAATCTTCTAACAGTCTGCTTCAGAAATATTAAACGTGGTCTGTAAATACTATTGGCTTTTTCTTTGTAGGAATACAAATGGTCTGTGATTTTAAGATTAAAAAAAAGTAATCAAATTCGCTAAAACTTCCTATACTCACACCTCGGCACAAAATAATTTCCTGTGGGTTTGGGGTTTTTTTGCAAATGCATTTAATGAATAGATTAGCATTCTTGTCTGGAGAAATGAAGTGCCCCTCAAATATTCCTGTGCACAAATTTGATAACTAATTGAGTTGTTTAATGCACTATTAAAAGAAATAAGACGGTGAATATGATACAAAAAACATAAGGAGACAATCCACATGGACTGAGTTAGAAGAAGCCAAATGAAATGGACTTAGAAAACATGCTTGTCGAAAACAAAACAAACATTCCCAAATAACATCACATCCAGTACTAAGACCACAAACATGAAGAGATGGGATGACTGCAATGACCCTCTGTGTACAGAGACTTTCCCTGCTTTAAAAAAGCATCTTGACAGAGAACTCAGCTCACTCTTTAAAACAGCTCATGACCCAGGAGCTCGCAATTTTATAAAATAACAGCTCACAACTTTATGAAACACCCAAGAAAACTTAACCATTTCCTAGTCTCACACTCCAGGAGCACTACATGGGTATGGAAGCACAGCTTTAGGTCTGTAGAAATGTTTGACCAACATCTGCTGTATTTTAATATTTAGGTAATAAGATTTTATAGATGCTGGAAAACACAGATACACAGACAAAAAGATTTGCAGTTCAATGTGACTGTTATTAGGGGTTCTGCACTTTACTTCATTCACTGCCTAGGTATAGCTAGAGACCAGGGGAAAAGTGATGTAAGGAACAAAAAACAAAGGTCAGACTGCCTTGAGTCAGAACCCATGCCGTGCAAACCTGTGGTATCCTGCAGTACACCTTGACCACAGCACTCAGGCACTCCAGGCAGAGGAGCCCCATGGCTAAAGAATGTGACTGGCAGGCAAAACACTTGGGGAGCTGAACACCAGTCACCTCACATTCCCACTGCAGGCAGAACATCGTGGCTGGAGTTTGCCAGAGTTTATGGGTGCCAGAAGGTTTTAGTTAACTATTTGAAACCAGCCTGTTGCCTTCCCAGAGTGAAATGTACCCCTCTGTAGAGCCAGATGTTAATTCTTATCTCATAAGGGTTTTGTAAAATTTTAAGGATGCTACTCAAGACCTTTACCTGGAAAGTGTTCCCAGTGAATTATTCATCATGATACATCATTACAAGGCCTGTGTTTTTAAATAACAAAAAAAGAATCCTCAGTCACCTGATTAAAAGGTTATTGCATACCAGCACAGACCAATAATTTGCTTCCCAAAAGCCAAGCCATATGATTTAGGAATAAAGAATGCCTGTGGCTCTTGCACAAGAGCTGCTGATAGCCCTGCTCACCTCATCAGGGAAATTTAGTCCTTACCTGGCTTTTGCTGAATAGCTTGTGGTGAGGTGGACAGGTCTGTTGAGGTTGGTGGTCTTATTCTGAACGTACAGAACAGGAAAACACATATAGTTGCTGGTCGTGTCTTTGCCCAGGATGAGAAAGCACAGCAGGCAAATGAGGTGCCCAAGTGGCCTGAGGATGGACCAGAGCCTGTGAGACCCAAGAGAGTGTTTCTTCTCCATGGCAGAACCTGAGTCCTGCACAAGCACCTGCCAGTTGCATGGCTACCCAAAAATACCCATTCAAATACTACCAACCATTAAAACTTCCACATTCAATCCAAAACTACAGTTCAGCTGAGATAAGTGACTCTCAGAGAGTTCAAATTATGTCTTAAAATAGTCTATAGCATATGAAGACACAGTCAAACTCCTAATCCAGCCTTTTCAGGTTGGCTATGCCAAGTTTCCTTTAAGGACTTCTGACCTCTAGAGCATAATTTCCTTACATTTCTTACACCCTCGAGGTTTTTCAGGGGTGTTCAGTCCTCCTGGTTCATGAAGCTCTTCTCAGAGGGTATCACCTGATAAGGGAATGATTTGTTTTCTATCTTGCTGTGTGGCATTGTTTTGTGAAGCCTGTCTGATTCTGACACGTTATCAAGGATGTGTTTTTTGCTAATCATTGTACTGGTCATATTTTACTTAGTTGATAAATAATGTTTTGAATAACACTTGTTTTAGTGTGAAACCTGTGATATTTGGTGTCTTTCTTCAATTCTCTATCTTGGTTTAACAGAGAATTCCAATCTACATATTTTAAAGAAAATGTCATGCTCATTGGGGCTGCATGGAAACTTTAAAAATTGGTACTGAAGTGACTGGCAAATAAAAAGATAAGAGAGAAGTAAATCCCTCTTCCATCGATATTGAAAAAACCTAGAAAGCCTGAAAAGGTGATCTGCAGATGCACCACCAAAAGGCAAAGAAGCAAAGATCATGTTTATGAATATGACCTGATTACTAAAACCAATCACATTATTTCTGAGTGACAGTTTTGAATGTCTGTGGCTTACTATTGTGCTATTGATAGTGATGTATCTGTTCAGATACCAGGAGAAAGGGGAGGAGGGAAGGGGACTGTGGTCCCTCATCCCTGGGACCTGGGGATGTTCCCCCCTCCACAGAGGCTTTTTCTCCTCCTGCACTGAGTTCAATTAAGTTGCAGGAAAACTGCAAGGAATATTTTGTAGATGCCCCATGCTATTTTTTCTCTCCTTCTCTGTGAATGCCAGGTTTGGAGGGGACCGAGTGCAGGCCGTGCCAAGAAAGGTTCCCTTGGGAATATCACTGGATCTTTGCTCAGTTCCAGCAGTCCCAAGAAGGGAGTCAGATTGCCATGCACAGTTCAAAGCAGCTTTTCTACAAGAACAATTGCAATCTGTGGCCAGTTAGCCCTTGAAAATTTTCTTCCACAGTACAGTAAAACTTTTTCTATTAGCAGTTGTTTGTACCCAAATTATCTCTTTTCCCTTCTAGGCATCTTTATATTTGCTGCATTAGGGAATGCCACCAGAATAAACACTGCTTTAGTAGCCTGTGGAGTTTATGATATGGTTTGGGCTCTGGGAAAAAATGCTTTGCCTATGCCTTGCCAACTCTGTGGTAGCATAAAGCTGAAGACAGACATCAAAACATTAGCTGAGAGGATGAAAAACAGACTTGAGAATATTTTGCACATAGAGGAGCCTTACTCAAATTTGCAGAGGTAAATATATTTATAGCTGCTTTCAGAAATTTCTACGCTGAAGTCAACTGTGCACAAGAACTTAGTGCTTTCTATACTTTAACTTCAAAGGAAGGAAATAGAACTAAACACTACCATGTTTGATTTTATGAATTATTATTTTACTACCTACTTAGTATTGTACATGTCACAGTGAATTTAAGCAACTGATTCTTGCTGTCTACAATCTAACCTCAGTCATTTACATCAGACAGAACTGCAGATTTCATCCGACACCTAACTTAACTCCCACATCATCGAAGCATATTGAACGTTGGGGAGGAATTCTCTGTGGAAGAACTCAGCCAAAAATATCCTTATTATGAGGCAAAACTTGAACATGGGGAGCAGCATCTTGCCCTAATCTATCAGCCACACAACATCTCTGGAGCAGTGGGGAATTCTGTGACCACATCGTGACCACTGTGACCATGAATAGGTTAGAGAACCAGCCACAGTGCCTTGTCCCACATGAAATAAGGACTAGAGCCAAAATGTAGCTTATAATCATCTACAAGGGGTTATTTAGGACAAATCAGCTTGGCCATAGCTAGATGGTTGTGTTTTCGATTAATTTCTTTTCTTTTGAAAGAAAACACTGCAGAAGGACTTGCTGTCCTCTGCAGCCAGGACAGTACTCCACTAGGTAGGTTTAAAAATTTAATTCCACCACCAATCTTGTGTATATTATTCTTTATTTCTACAAGGAGAATGAAAACAATTCTACTTGCTTTAAGAAATATGCCTTAAATTACGCCCACTGCTGAGTACACCTGTGTGTGTACACTGTATTATAAGCACAATCACACTTCAGAAACATCATAGTGACTGTGTACTTTTTCAAGGTGGGTACCTTTTTTCTCTTTTGTCCTGCTGACAGTTTTCTCTCTCTGGGTAGGTACATGTTCAGATGTTATTGAACCACCAGGTGTCCAAACAAACTTTACTGACTCTTGCTATGTGAGGAAAAAAGCATTTCTCATATAATTCTACTACACTTCCCTGGTGCTTATAGTTTAGTTTCCTAAGGCACTGGGGTTAATGTAATTGTTCACTGTGTGTTTATGTTTATGTGTATGCATAACGTGACTCAGTCTCCCTCCAGTAACCTTTGATCCTGCTGGCCAGCCACTCCAAGGCAACCAACACATGCCAGCTTCACATATTTTAAGTTCCTCCATCAAGGAAAATAGGCAAGCAGATAGTGAGAACACCCCCATGAACTCTCCCACTGAGAAGGCTACAATATGGATGCCTGGCTGAATGCAGAGAGTGAAATGTCCTTGATTCTAGTCCTGCAAAAACAACAGGGGTTTGCATTTAGTTAGGCAGCAGAAAACACCACCGCAAGACAAAGCCATAGGAAAGCAGACTCCACCATCTCTACAGCTCTTGGATAAACTGAGTCTCACCTAGGTATGGACTAAGGTCTAGGTTGCCTCTTGAGTCATGGCCACTACCACATTCCTCGCTCAGAGGACCCCTCCCCAATTCTTACACCACTGAAGCCCACTGAACATTAAAATTCCCTGCAGGGCAACTCACACAAAAATAACCTGTATTAATGAAGATGTGGAGCCCTTCTGTAGGCCCAAGGGCCATTACGCTTTATAAATTGACCTCTGATGATATATGCCCTTTTCTTCCCTCTTTATTTAAGGTGCTCAGTAATTTGCTACCTGTACAATGACTGACAATTACAACATGTTCCAAGCTGTGGCTGTGAATGCAGTAGTGAGGGAGGAGAGCTCACTGACCTCTTCTGCTTTAGCTACTAATTATTAGCTTAGGTCTACAGGTGGCTCAGGTGGGATACTGAACTCCTTCTTTCACCTTTCTTTTCCCTGCAGTCCAGGGAATTGGCTACATTATCAAGGCTACAGAGACCCTGTGGATAAATCAGTGTGTTGAAACATCCTTTTTCTAACCCCCTAATCAGCTTACAACAGCATGCCTTCTTTTGTGCCATCCGTCCACGGTCAGAGGCCACGCTGGCTGTTCAGCAGCACAGCTGACCCATCAGCAGGCAGACAAAGCTGGAAAAAGAGCATGCAATTCCTGCCACCTCATCAAGCAGCGTTGCTTCCTCATACCCAACTGGATACAATTCGCTCTGTCTTTCTAAACTGATGATTAGAGTTAGATCAGCAAATGTCACCCTCCATACTGTTCATTTTCCTCATAGGAATGCCTTGCTCCTATAACAGCATTGCCTTCATACAGCCTACTGGAAGTGTCCTGGGCTTTGTAAATCATTGAATATGTTACTGGAAGGGACCTGTAAGGATCATGCAGCCCAACTCCCTGCTCCTCACAGGACTAAAATATAGGACACTAAAATACATAACAGCATTGTCCAGATAGTCTTTAAAGTCTGGCAGGCTTGGTGCCCTAACCACATCCTTTGGGGAGCCTGTTTCAGTGCCCAACCACCTTCTCAATGAAGCACCTTTTCCTATTGTTCAGTTTGATCTTTCCCTGGTGCTTCATTCCATCCCCTCATGTCCTGTTGCTGGTCACCACAAAAGGGGAGATCAGTATCTTCCCCTTCCATGTCCCTTGGAGAAAGTTATAGACTGATGAGGCCTCCCCTTGAGCAAACCAAGTGACCTCAGCTGCTCATTTAACATTGACAACACCTCCAACCTGGGTGAATCATCATCATTATTTGCTTCTAATTCCAGAGGCTCATACCTATTGTACATGGGATGAGTACAGATTAAATACTGATTTATGACAAGCACAACTTGAGGAGATGGACCAAGATACACTAAAATTAGGTGAACTAAACAGCACAAAAAGTAATCCCAAATACTCAAATGAGTATTTCTGCCAAGACCTTTGACCACGTCAGAGAACAGCAAGGGAATGATTGTTTCATGACAGAGGATAATCCAGAGACCAAGGGTAGTCACAGTGCAAGTATCCAACAGGGCAAGAATAATATGGTCCAGTAACAATGCCCTACAGGGCAAGTTGATGGATCAAGTCCAGAGGACATTCCAGAGCCCAGTCCCAACCAGCAGGAGACCAGCCCAAGACAGAATTGAGCACAAGTATACCCACAACATAGTTCAGACAAGACCCAAAGGCTCAGGACTGGCTTAAATGGGGCTTCTGGGCCCATTGACTGAGGATGTGGGGGAGGCCCATGTGAGTCTGATCTAGGCTATTAAGGTCTGTTGTGTTTTGAGGGCACTGAGAGAAGCTTGAAAATTTTCCCCTAGTAAGGTACCAGGACAACATCTCTTGCTGTTCACACAGTTTTCTCTCTGTGTGTCCATCCGTGCCCCCTCCCCCCACCCCGAAACACCTTCCACAAAACCTTCTGAGGTCCAAAACTAACAGTAAGTGATGGAGTAATCACAGAGTGCACCTGCACCGAGGAAAAGCCACTACCAACACGGGTGGAGCCACAGAGACCAGCTGGGAAGGGATGATTCACAGGTGATGGATCACCACCCAGTGCTAGAAACCACCTGCAGGACAAAGGCAAATCCAGAGCTGATAAATGAAATAGGTTTGGGTTTCTAGGTCACCAATGCAGTTTTATTGCAAGGAGTATACCTGCTCACTGATCAGCTCTTTAGCTCGAAGACAAGTCAGCCTGCACACCCAGGTTTCCTTGCAGTGGAAAGCAGTGTGTGGATGTGAAGAATGGGAGAGCTGGGGGAGAATGCATGGAGACTTCAGTGTCAGGATCTACCTAGGGCTCTTGTCCACCCCAGGAACACAGACAATGCTCCCAGGAACAGTAGTACACACAAAACCAGCTTATTACATGACAGATGGCACAGCCAGGTGGAGAAACCAGCAAAGAAATCAATGACTTTGGATTGCCAGCATTGCCTCCCAAACCATGGATGCCCAACCACAACATACCAAGTCTCCAAAGTCAATAGGAGGGCAAGAAAATGCTCTTGAAAATGAGTTTACATATTGCACTTTCATAACATATCAACACAGTGAGGAATGACACCTGCTGAATACCTCCCACACCCTGAAGCATCACCACAAGATTCTTAGTGTTTAAACATTAATGCTATCACAGGGCAAAGCAGTACTGCTGTGAGTTTACAATCCAGAGCAGGAGTTAACCTTTTGGCAGTGTCATGTTCACTGGGTGATAAGAGGTCTTTGTTATCTTAGAACTCTGTTTGGCAAAACCATGCATTTTAAGTGGATATTTCTTCCCCCCTCCCCAGAACTGCAATCTGTGTTAGGGCTCCATTGCCACTAATTGTACAAAAATATTTGGGTGAATGCAAACACTGGAAAGGCAGAGAAAAAAAACTTCTCAATTTTATCTGCTATGAAATTTCCAAAAAGATGCTACATAGAACAACGGCAGAAAAGATTTACCTTGTTGTCTTTTTATGGTGTGCAACAGTGTCAGGTCATCCTGGCTTTGGATGTAATCAGCAGTATCTCATCCTTTAGGAATCTCTGCTACAATTTCACCTGAAGCACCTTTCTGGAAAAAGAGGACTCTTGAGAAAGAAAAGCAGTTGTACAGGATGACCTAATAGTTGAATAATCTTTTACCTTTAGGGAAAGCTTGAAAAAACATGATAGCTACCAAACAGGGTGATCAGAAATAACTGGAAATGCATGTCCTGAGGGGTGGTACATGACAGATCCCAAGGGTCACTCAAAAACTCACTAACAATTATTTGCCCCTTGTAAACCTGGAGGTCTTTGGAGGTTCACACTTCTCTTTTCATTACTTTATTCTCTTTCACACACACACACACACAAACACACAGTGCCAGAATCTGCAGAGATCCATGCTGCTGATGAAAAAAAAATAGCAGGATAGCCCTAGGGATCCAAGAACTTTGTGTTCTTATCTGAGGGCTTGTTATTGAAGTGACAGACTCTCTCTTCAGGTATCTACCACACACAAGTTGCACAAAGATGCACACATTATATTCCATGTTGCTGAATGTGTTTCCTCAAGCTCTCTCTGCAGAGCTAATTCAGCACAATGACAGTGGGCTATAAAAGCCATTACTTAGACAGGATAATCATAATATGCATTTTGTTTAATAAGGTCTTGTTAGCTCTCTGCTAAACAACAAATAAACAAATAATCATTCATCAGGGAAGCTTGAGTAACATGGTAGGGACCCAAACTTGTTTAAGAGTCTGAAGTTATCACTAGGCAAATGTCCAGTGTTTCTTCAGATTTGCAGGGGCAGCGAGAGAGTAGTTTTTCCTGAAGTTACTTTTGTATTTCTTCTGGTTTTTAGATGTGTACTTAAATACAGAAATTCTCAGGAACATAATAACTGAGAAGTTACTTTGTTAATAAAAAAACAATTTTAGGAACTGGGTCGAATGCTGGCCTCATTTCCCAATTCACTGACTTCTGTGGGGGTTTAGTGACCGGCCAAGGACTAGAATTTGGCTCTGTGTTCCCAGGAAGGGTTGTGGTTATGAAATCTGAAACGATGTAACCTTTGTGCGTTCATTAAATGTGAAAGTAATAGAACTACTGGTGTACAAAGTACTTCTACCCTATGCCCATGAGACTGGCTGTCAGCCTTTTCGGAGAACAACCTTGCCTCCTTCCTCTCCTGGAATTCAACACAGAAAAAGTACAAACACCCCAGATCAGACTGACCAGAACATAGGGTAGGGTTAGCGTAAGGGGTGTCCGACTCAGGCTTTCCTGGCACAGATCAGCAGCAAGTGGTCTTGGTAACTGGGGGTATCAGATGGCTCGTGATCCAGGGAGGGAGTCAGAGCATCCTGCAGGGAGGAGAACCATTTCTTTCATGATGACCACAGTGGGATCAACACTAGTTCTTTCTTGATTTGTTTGTCACTGAGTGCAGCACTCAGAGAATACCTGTTGTGATGCCCAGTGCATCCCTGTGAGAGGTGTATCAACTCCTGGTCTCATGGCAATAGCTTCACTCAAAGACTGCAGCATATGTGCTCTGAATTGCGTTACTATGCACATACTCACACATGTGAATATCTTGCATTGTTTTTGTGATCACAATCAAGCTGAATATGCAAAGGAGGCATCAATCTCACATTCAGGCAGTGGGGCAGAACTTCCATTGCAGAAACAGGTCAGTCAGGTGCTGCATACAGTTGCCAGATTCCCAAAAGGCTGTAGCTCCATCAGTTGGCATCTCAGAAACACCCTCTTCATGTGTTTGCTTCCCCCTTTGGTGCACTGCTGCCTGTGTGTGTGTTTACAGGCACAGAGCAAGTCCTGTGTAAGCAGGCACTGTGAAGGGGACATATCCATTACATGGGTACACACATGTGGGTGCAGAGGAAATGCCTCTTCTCTCTTTTCAGAAAAGTAAATATCACCAGGGCCACTTGTTGCCTTTGTATTCTAACTAGTAAAGTACATTTACAAAGCAGCAAAAAGTAACAGAAGGAATCTTTGCTTGGTGGGATGGATAGAAACACATTTTAGATCTCTTATGTAAGAAACACTGAAGGTGTGTTCCTAAATACATGAATTCAAACAAAGGTAAAAAATGGTGGTTTATGGGTCGTTCCTTAATTGTGCAAAGTTTAAATGAAGACAGATGTTTTCCTTGTTGAAGGTTTTTGTCCTCATATATACATTTTTTGGGATTATTTTACTTAAGTCCATGCATAGTTTCCTGGAGCAGAAAACTGACTGTTGTGAATACATCTGCTTGCAAACCTTTAAGAACTGAAAAGTCAGTAATTTAAAAAAATTATTAGACCTGACTTAAAATATTCCACTGAAACTTTCTTTTTCCTTGTTTTTTTAATGGAAACAAAGAGCATGCAAATACACATCAACTTAACTATATGTTTAAGCCTCTGCAAAAGAAAAGCCTTAAAATTTTGCCTGTGAAAGCATGAGAATCCTATACATTTCATTTTTATATACCTGCATATATATACACCAGAAGATTTGGCTCGTCCTCTTTACAAGCAATTAGTTTTTTGAGCCTCCTGATGAAATGATCTGTGTAAGATCAGCATTCCAGAGTTCCAATGCTTTAACAGATATGTAATTGTGTCTTTTGGGTAAGTGCCAAAGTGATGGATGGAGTTATCATAAATCACATTCTCTCCAAGTGAAAACACCATCTTTTTGGCACCAAGTTGGCCAAGTAATAGTTAAATGGCTTTATAATAAAGAAGCTGATACAAACAAAACCCTAAAAAGTGCTAAGTTGGCATTTGCCTTTTGGGAGGACAGTGCAGAGTCCAAATGCTCGAGGAGTGGAGGTTTAAAATATAATCAGGTCAGAGATATTGTATTGGGTATTTCTGGTGCAGATCAAAGGGAATGGTAAAAAGCTCAATTAATCAGTTCTGTCCCAGCATGATGCCTGCTCCCACATAAGGAGAATCTGCTGGGCTGCTGTTTGTTACACTAAGGTGGTATCTTTTTAATGGCCAGTTCACAGCTACTGCTCAGGATGTGCAGGAAAGCCCATGAAACATGGGTTATTTTGCATGAAATTGTAGTTAAAGTCTGGCAGAAGGTGTATGTAACCCACAGAACCTGTCCTCTCATTTTTGAAGATGTGGCTCCTTGCTTGCTACCACCACAGTTCTTCTAAGGTCTAGAGGCAGGCCTGCTCAATGCTGTATTTCAGGAAGGCTGATTCTGCCTTAAAAAGATGCAAAATAGTTAATCAGCATTGTAAGTTGGACAGCTGGTTATAAACTTCTTTATATACTCCTTGACTGCCTTGCACTGTCCGCGTGAGACAGATCTAACTATGATAAAAATATCTGACCTAAGGCATCAAGGACATCGCTGTTGATGGAACTAAGTAAGATTTGAGTGCCAGAAGGAGTCTGGGGTGGGAGGAAGGCTACCAGGACTGTATCCTAAGCTGGTGTCCTGTCACTGAGCCCAAGTAGAAAGCCTACTTCACATACAAGCCTTTGTATAGGCACAGTGTAGCTGCCAACTTTAAACCCCAAGGATTTACATTAACTGCCTCCCCCTTATTATGGGCTCTGCAAAGTCACAGTCTGTAATGGAATCACTGAAAGAAACTCCAAAGGGAGAAAAATTCCAGCATATTTTTGTTTGTATTCATAGACATGGGCAGAGACCAAGCAGACCATATGGTCTAGCTTTGACACCTCTCATCCATCAAAGCAGTTAGTCCCTCTAGTACTTCATATACAAATCAGAATAACCACAGACTGGGCAGACATGAAGCTTCCTGCCCAGGAATGTTTGTGCTGCAGAGGAGTAAATCCTGGCAGTGGGCAAGAAAAGTCAGTACTCAAACAGAAGTCAGAGATGTGGGGCTGCACTTGTCGTTTGAAGCATTTGGTGGTTTTAAGAATATCTGAGAATAAATGATGGTGAAACATCTTTCGGGTATACATGTCCACTGACAGCCCTGGTTTGTGCCCCTGTAACCAGGAACAGCCTGCTAATTGTACATATATACATTATACTAAGGAGGGCAACAGAAGGCTTTGCTTGTCCTTATTGAAACTTAGAGAAGATAAATTAAAAAGTCTGCTTATTTCCAAACCAGAGGAGCTTTCTGTGTTGTCATCACACGTGGGACTCAATAACAGAACTGCTATTAATCTTTACAATTCCGATATGATCATTTTACCTGGAATTTCTTAGAGGCCCCCAGCTCTCAACTTACCTTCTCATGGAGAGGAATTACAGTCAGTCCACATATTTTGAAGCAGTTCATCAAGACAGAAAATGCTTTTCTTTTGTTGTGTTCTCAGCCTACCATTGTAATCAAATCCAGGTGGTAATAAGCTCCAATTAATTAGTTTATAGATGTCTTCATTTGATAGTTTGCATGGTATATCCCAGTAATGGCATACTTGATTTTTTCGGGGAATTAGGAAAATAGTGTGAAGTCAGAGTTAAAACTGAAAAACAAAATGCTACCTGTTGTTGTGTGGGGTTTTTTTGTGGGCTTGTTTGTTTTGGATTTTTTTTTTGGTTGGTTGGTTGGTTGGGGTTTTTTATTAGATGACCTCCAGAGGTCTGTTCCAATTTAAATCATCCTGTTCTAATGATTTCGTCCATGAGGTATGAGTTCTGCCAGACACATTCAAAACACATACGAAGAATCTGTGGTTTAGCTTTACTCCCTTACCTCCTCACCCCAAAAGCTCTGACAAAACTAGCAAGAGTATTGATGGAGTGAGATCCTGCTCAAGGTGAGTAAGAGTGACACAGAATCTGGGATTTGCTGTTAAAATGCAGTTATGCATATTTGTGCACCAGTCCATACTCTGTGTTTGGAGCTTGGCAAGATGAAAGCAGGTGTGTTGCCTTGCAGTTACTCTGTGACTAAATATATTTCCCCCAAAGGATCCAGTCCAGTTTGCCATGAATTTTCTATGACTGTTAGCCATGACTGCAGCAGAGAAACGTCTTTTGGATTTGATACAAAACACATGGAAATTGATGGGAAAATGTACCCACTTCAAAAGGTATTCCATGAGAGATTTTTGTTCCTATGTAGTACAAATTCTATTCTATTCTATTCTATTCTATTCTATTCTATTCTATTCTATTCTATTCTATTCTCATGCTTCAGTAGACAATCATTAGGACATGCACTGTTTTTTTTTTGCTGTACAAAACGTTACAATGCTTTGGCATTCATTTAATAAATCATAGCTGGGTTGGGAGAGATATGAAGGGAAGGACACAAGGAAATACCAGATGGAAGAAGTAGGAAAAAATGAAGAACTTCTCCAGAGTTACCATTGGATTTTCTTTTTGCATATGAAAACAAATGATCATACTGTTCGTGCCCTTGTGCTTTTGCTGAAGAATTCCTTTCAAAACACCGTTTACTTCACAAGGGAGACAATCTTCCTTGGAAAAAGCCAGGACCAGCATGAACAGGAAATAGGTGAGAATGAGCAGGACCAGTTGTTCAGACTTGCAGAGCAAAAAAACCCCAAACAAGCCCCAAATCAGACACACGATTAAATATGTGAGAAGTGGCTCAGCTCTTTAATAGCTTGTTTGGATTAACATACCCACAAGGAAGAAAAAGACATCATTTGTGTTTGCTGTCCAAGCCCTTCATGACTTCCACAGAAAGGATGCCTCCACAGCTACTGCAGAAGTGGCAAAGAGCTCAGTCTGGAGAACAACAGGAGATCTCCTGAGGTGGAAAGGCCTGAAAAACATGAATGAGAGAATGACCTGTCCTGCTCTCACAGCCTCTTGCCCCAGAATACCTCTGCACAGCAGGTCAGCCCCTGAATCAGTCAGCACCAAAACAATACAAAACAGCAAGTGGGAAGTTGCTGGTTTCAGCAACCCTTTTACTTCAGAGGTATCCTTCTCTTTTGTGTAGCTTTGCCATGGCTACACGCACTCCTGTAATCTGTTGCTCACCGTAGCCAAAATGAGTTTTACATTTTCCTGTCATACCAAAAAGACCAGTCTGTGCCACCTGAGAAGGCCCTCAACAAGCAGCAGTTGTGCAGCAATGTCACATGAAACTTGGCCATTCAGGCTCTGAAAAAACTCACAGATAACTGGACAGCTGGACCTGCCCTTGGATCATCTCTGTCCCATAACTCCACTTGTCCCTTCAGGGTAGATAAGGCTGGCCAGGTGCTGCTGAGCAGCCCCAGCCAGCTCTGACCACTCAGGTCCTTGTTGTACAGATCCTAGAAAGCAAGTGAAGCTGTAGGTGATCTCTCTCCATCTGTCTTCAACTGAAGAGCAGCAAGGGGCTGCTCAAAAGTTAAGGCCCTCTGTGGGAATGTAATTTAATACCAAATGGATAATTCTTCAGGATTAACCATGAATATCACACTATATGGTATAAAATATTGAAACATTATTACTATGACTCTTGTAATTCTACAGTCAGAAATACTTTTTTTCAGGAAGCAGAAGGTGTGCCATTTTTTCCTCACAGCTTCACGTGCAGGAATCTTATGCATCCAAATCTTCCACACCCTGCAAAATTCAGAGATGCTAAAGAAATTCTATGTAAAACTCTCCCAGAATGCATTACCTCTCCAGCATTCCTTCTTCACAGCTCCCAGCTGTATTGGTGGGAATCCAGCTCTACAGCTCCAACCACCTCTCCAACTACCAGCTACAGGTCACAGTACAATGCTAATTTCCAGATGTCCTCTTCTCCACTTGGACCTTTTCTGTGGCTCAGCATAACCTTTTTTCTAGCTCTCCTGTAGCAAGAGAGAAGGCTCTCACCTTCTGATCAGGAATCTAGAGAGTTTCTTCCCAGCAATTGCAACAGCATATTTTCATCAGAGTTTTTCCCCATCACAGAGTAGTTCGTGTATCTCTTCCACTTGGATTTCCTTTCCTGGACTGCTGTACCTTTTCTGAGAACAGAACTCAAATGGAAATAATCACTGAGCCGTGTTAGCTCAGCACAAAAGATGACTTTGCTCAGATACAAGCAAGTTCTGAGAAGGAAATTTCTCTGTGTTCATGTTTATGATGCTTTCTAACAGTGCCTACAGAGTCACTGGTTATGATTTGCCTTTGTATCAGTAGTCTGCTCTTTAGACAGTGATGGTATTTTTCCTGTGTTGTGGACATGAGTGTGATTAAATATATTCCTGGAACACTGTGGCCTGGCTTTTTTTTTTTCAGAAAAGCAGCCAGTGATCTTGGACATCCCATCTGAGACATCTGACTTTCAGAAGAGAACGTCAGGAATTTCCAAAGAAGCAAAACCCCATACCCAGCAAATGTTTTGAACTGGGCACCCGAAACAAATGGTCACTTGGAAGGGAGCTCCAGTTTTCTGAACACTCCCAGATAACTGTGAATACTCTGATGAGGAAGTGAGGTGTCCACCAAAAAACGCAAAACTATTTGGAAATGTCAGGCACCAGAAAAGAACAATAAGAAAGCCTATTTGACATCTAACTGTGAATTAAAAAAAAAAAAAAAATTACCCCCCCCCAAAGAAAAAAAAACCCGACAAAAAAAACAACCAAAAAACCCCACGCCAGAACATGGCAAAGTCTTAAATAACTCTTAAAATAGGAAAAATTTCCAGCTGACATGGTTCAGCAGCATGTCCCTGGCAGAACTGGGGTTAAGAGTGGCCCAGCCAGAGGTACAACAGCAGCTCCCAGCAATCAGCCACATCAGTATTTGCTGCCAAATATCTCCTCTGGGATCACTATGCCTATACATATGCTATTCTGCCTGGAATGCCCCCAGCAAAGGACTGGGACAGAGCACTGGAATGGGGAGGAAGGGGATGCATTGCATTGATCCTGGGACCAGGACACAATACCTGGGCTCCACCAACTGGTTATGGGCTCTGTGAAGTTTGCCCTCTTATTCTGCCTCTCTGACTCAGACTGTACACCCACAGTTCTGCACTGCGTGAAAGCTAAAACCAGAGCAGGGGAATTCTTGCCCTTGGCATGAACAGCCACCACAGCAGCTGGCTGAAAACATTATAATACATGGGAATCTGGCAGGTGGCTCAGGCCTGCATAGCTTTTGTGGAAATATTCTGCATTGCCCCAGAAAGCAGGAGTCAAGAGAAAAACAAATTTTGCACATGCTGTGAAGTGATAAATAAAAGATTTAAATAATGCAAAAGATACCATCTTTGTTTAATGTTAAATATAAAGCCCATAAGTTATTATGAAATCCTCCCAAGGCCTTAGAGTTGGGCAAGCTAACTCTGGGGGAAGGGATGCCATGTACATACCCCAAGTTCTCCAGATAGCATAGCAGTTCAGCAGGAGATCATGCTGCTGTGAATACTGGAGCAGGCATGTAGCAATCTGTGGGCTCTGGAGCCCTCTTAGCAAGTGCTGCTTTCTGTGCAGAGAACAAAGAAGGACCTTCTGCACGGGCAGGGTTACCCCATGCCTTTGCAATGCATCCAGCACTGAAGCCTCATCTGACTTCTTAGGTAATTCTACTTCTCCAGAACCATTTGGGCACTTGCAGGTGTTGATTTAATTGTAGATAATATGGCAAGTGGACTTCAAATTCCCCGAGCTGAAGACAGGGCTCCAGTCCATCATAGAAAGGATTCACTTTTTCCCCCCCATCTTCTTCCAGAGAACTGTGAATGCTTTTGAAAGAGAAGAGGAAAAGCAGGGATGAAAGATTTTGAATATCTGCACAAGCCATCAGTTTCTGAAGAATTCTCTCCAGCACAAGTTCTCAGATATTTTGGGATATTTTGCTGGCTGTGAAGATGTGATACTCATAATTTAATACAACAATACTCATGAAAGCAGCACGATGCCATAATGTTTTATGCTGGTATCAGGCTCAAGAATAGCCAGCTTTCTGCAGTCCTCATTCTTTTGAACAGAACATAAAAAAACATATTAATTTATTGAGATTTTTTTTCCTGGGCTCAGCAATGGAAATAATAAGTAGTTAGAAAAACAAATTTAAACTGTGTCCTGGAGAAATGGATGGACTCACCAAAAAGATACACCTTTGAGTTTTTAATTCCTCTTTTTTTAAGTCATCAGGTTAGATTTAAATAAATGCTAAATCAAATTCAGTAGTAGTTCTGTGACCAATCAGTGTGCAGTTCCTACACATCAGCATATATGCATTTCAACACAGGCACTTTTATACCTTTTCTATAGTCTAGATAATGTCTGCAAAGCTGAGGTCCCAAATGACTTCTGTATGTACATTTTTTGGCATGTGAGGGCTCATATTAAACATCTTTGGTGATAGTTACAGATTTTTGAACTTATATTACCCCATTTCTTTTTTTCTGAAAAATGTGAAGGAACCCTTACCCAAAAAGTGGGAAGGAAGGTCAAATCCCAGTGGGAAGGCACATGTCCATCCTCCTTGGCCATGATACCTCCAAAGTGGAGCATGCCCAGCCCTGCCAGAAGCTCCATTTTTTGACGGTATTTGGATGCCTCGTGGTCCTGAGAGTGCTTGCCTGTCCTGAACAAGGCCCAAGGGACTCTCACACGTCATTTAACACTTCACACATGTACGTGAAAAATGGTACATCATGTTCTGGTTTCATGTTCGGGCTCTGTGATTCTTTTTTTTTTTTATTTTCCCCTCCTTTTTTATTTTTCTATAAACAGTTCTGTAAAAGCAGTGCCTTTAATATCAGCATGTGTTTAGCTACAAAAGTTGCCAAATTTGTTGGAAATGCTGCTCACGATTTAACTGTTTGCCAATTATTTGCTTTAATGTTTTAATCCTGTGTGGTTTCACAAAATAATTCTATGCAAGTTTGATTTTTTTTCAGACATTTGATCAGTCCAGCTTGCCTGCTAAAAATGATGCTTGACTCACATCCTGGCAACAGTGTTTATTTGACGTGCACTGGTGAGGCACTCTAAAAAACTGCACTCGGGCCATTCCAAATTTAGCCTCCTGCATCTGTGTGTTTTAGTGTTTGGGTGCATCTGAATTATCGGCGCGCGTCTGGTGGGTGACACGAGCTGATCAGTGCACCTTTGTCATTTAATTAGGAGCTCGCTGTTGAAGAAGCCTTGAGAGGGAAAATGTCTCTGTTTTCCTTTTTGCTTTTTTTAGACCTGTTTATGTTGGGTAGCTTTGTGCTATAAGAAAATCCAAGACGCTTTAGACCATGTCTGTCCTCAGCCAAACTCCAATTACTTTTGTATTTCTGTCCAAATAAAACTACTTGCCGTGAAGCCAAACTTATGAAAACTGTGCAGCTGCGAAGTTACGTCCATTCCCTTGCTCAGAAATGTTAAACAACGGGCCCAAAGCTTTTTCCCAGGGGAGGCACACCTGAAGCCTGAAGGCAAGGGGAGAGGCTGGCCAGGCTTCTTGTGGGAATGCTCCAGCAGGACACCACCAAGAGGGGAATGATGTCTCCTTAAAAGTTGCTGTGCTAAGCTGGCTGAGTCAGTCCTCCAGAGCATGATGGGTGTCACCCAACGTGAGCACCTTGCCAAGGAACATCCTCCAGGACCACGACAGCTTTGGTGGGAGCAGAGGCATCAGGCTGAGGTTCCAGCCAAGCCCCAGGCTGGGACTGCAATGCTGCTGACTGACAGCTCCTTGCAATCTCAGTGCACTGACATATTCCTTGCTCCTGCTCCCAGGGGTGGGAAGATCTGCGGGCTGGTTAGTCCTTCGAAAAAGGCAATGAAATCCTCTGTTTCCTGTTTATCAGAAGTGGGCAAACATGTAACTGCTCAAATGAACAGGCACGAAATTCAATTTCTTGGCACCTCCTCAGTAATTCCACCACCCAACACAGACCTTCACAGCCAACAGTGCTGTGTACCAGTGTTAATTGGGTTTGCTCATCAGCAGGAAAGGGCAAGTGCCTAACATACCACCCTGTCACCATCCTAGCTGCTGTCACCATCAGCCACCTCAAATGGCACCTGTGCGACTGCAATCATGCTGTGGGAATGGGCTGCAGTCACAGGCTAAGAGGACATCTCCTTTTTTACCAAACCTATGGTAAATTAGGCAGTATTTTCACTGAGCAGAGGCACTTCTGCTATGTCCTGCCATGAGGACAAGGCAGCACCCTGTCCCAAGGAGCCTGCCACCTTGCTGATGGGTTATCTCTCACAGAGGGATAATATCACTCCTTCAGGAGACCTGACCATTCCTGTTTGTAACACATGCAAAAGCATGGAGGATAATGGAGCTGCTAAAATTCACTGCTGCTAACTCGTTCCTACCTGAGACAATTTACCTTCGGGGCTCAACATCAATCTTGTTTGGGAATGCATTAGGCTGTGCCAAAAAACTGATGATGGAGGAAGGGCAGGATAAGAGCAGGAGATTTTAAACCAAACTACCTGCTGCCAGCCCTGACTCTGTGCACACTCTCCATTTCACATCACACGAGCAGGGAGACACAAAAAAGCCTCGATGCATTCAGAACACTTCCTTTCAGCATGGAAGTGTATTTCCAGCCAGCGCAGCAAGCATGGGCTAGACTGCCAAGATGTGTTGCATTTTTCTTTAATTCCAGCAGCAGCCAATAGGTTTAAATTTGAGAGCCAATGAACAGAATGTCTGCATCTCCTCCCACTTTGCTGATGGTTTGAATCTTCAAGAAAGAGCTTCCTAGTGTCTTAGCCGGGAGAGTCTTCAAGCACACACTTATTTTCAGCTAATGCATTGCAGCCAACACATTTGCCAAGTTTAGCATGCGCTTAAGTGCCTTCTGGGGTGGAGGCTGGAATATACTGGGTTCACAGCTCTGAAAGCATGTGATTGCCATGAACTTACCTTGCATCAGAGAGGATTTTTTTTGGAAGGTCTCCTGTTTAAACAAGAATCCATTGGTGTTTCTGAGGCTTCTAGAATGAAGCGGCCATCAAAAATTCAAGTATTTCAATATTGCACAAATGTAATAGTATGTGTTGTATAATAGTTTGAAAAGTGTGTGAGACTTTTGGTTGAAAGGCACAGTGCACAAATATAATATCACCATCATCATTATAAATGCATTGAGGGCACGGAAGCCTAAGCTAATCTATTATGGGCACCTGTCCCTGTATAATTTTCTAGCACTGCCTGCCTGGCTGAACTGATGAGATCCCCACTAAATTGGGGTAGCCTGTCATTTTATTCAGATAGAAATGGATTTTCTTGCCTTGAATTCCTGGCAGAGGGAAAACAATCAAAAAATAATGGCTCACAGATAATAAGGTTGCATGTCGAGCTAGGCATAACAGATACACAGCTGCCAACTCTTTCCCTGCACACACTCACATCGTTTCATTATGAGATGAGGAAGCCCAGGCTGAGATAAAACAGGGGCAGGGTGTTTGCCATTTGACCCCCCCCAAACACACTTGAGATCTTCCTAATAAAGCTGGTTCTCTTCATTTACAGGAGCCAGAGAGACGAGCTCCCTGGCAGATGGGTAGCCAAATAGTTTGCCTTCCTTCAGATAAGCAACACTAATTATGTTCCACTGAAATGGTATCTAATACGGACTTTTGTGTATTTTGGACTCAACATGGCACCACATCTCCTGCTCTCCTCTCTGGAGAGCTCTTAATGTCCAAGTGACGCATTTTGTGGAGATTTCAAGAAAAATACAGGTGTCCTGGGCAGCTTTCCTTTTTCAGGGCTACACAGGAAGCTGCAGCCCAGTACATAATGGTTTGCCTTGCCTGTCAACAGAGTCACACTGGCCCAGGACAAAGCCCTGCTTGAGCCCTGTGACTCCATTCGGCTACAGAGGCCAAGGAACAGCAAGCCCACAGCCAGCAGCAGCCAGGACAGCGATGTTATCACATCAAGCTGACTGTGATTCCCCAGACTGGGCAAACAAGTGGCCCTTTCCAGTGGGATGTGCCTGCAGAGCCTTTGTTCTCTGGCTTCACTTGCTCTGCCATCCTGTCCCTGTCATGTCCCTTCTCTTACCTGCTTCAGCCTTATATAAAGTCCCTTAAAAAACTCTTCTTGGTGAAGGAAAAGACATCCAAGGCCCATGCTTGATTCTTCCCTTCCCTGCTGTGTCTGAGCATGTAGTGCAAAACTGGAAGCAGTGGCGTTAGCAGCAGCTGCCTGCAGCTCATCTGTTGGCAAGGCTGGAGCTGAAATCACATTCTCCAAGTGCCAGAAAGATAGACCTTATGGAAGGAAGTATCGGGTGAAAGAGCAGGAAGGCGAGTTCGCTTCCAAACAATAAACATGCAGATCGGAAATAATTGAGGCACTAGAACAAGGAGGAGGGAAAACAAAACAAACTCTAACAACGGATCCTCAGATGAACTGGTTTTCCCTGGTAATAGGGAAGGAGGAGGAGGGGGAAGAGGCAAAAAAAAAACCAAAACACACAGCTTTAGGCAGCTCAGAACTGATGAGGAAAAGGTTTTTCACTTCGTGATAAATCCTGAGGAGTTGCCAACTCTTTATGCCCAATGTCAGGGTGACAAAGTTGGCATCCTGGCAGTCCTGGCAAAACACACAAGTCTTTCAGGACCTGTCTGCCTGCTGGCTGACCTGCTGATGAGCCAGGGGACTAGTCACTGTGCCTGCTTTCCTTTAAAAACACACACACACAAAAATTGACCTGTTTCAACAAAGCACTTCAGTTCTCTCAACTCCCTGTCTTTCCAGCAGTCTCCTACCCTGATAGGAAGATTTCCAGGCTGCTCCATGAGGCCAGACAATTGCAGCTGTGTTTTTATTAGGGGATACCACAATATAATTCGGTAGAGAGACATAAAGATGAGGAACAGAATCAAAGCTAATGTCCCTTACTCCTGGACAGCACCTAAACTATATGTGAATGATACCTCCAGCCTCCTAAGCAGATGACTTGGGGGCCTCTTGGGGTGCTAGGAAAGAGGGACAAAGAATTCTGGAAAGATGGGGAGCACACACACACACACACACACAAACTAAATCAGGGGAAATGGACCTTCTTGTAGCTTCATGAAATACAGTGTGCAGATATAAAGGGTAGTGACACTGCTTTCTACAGCACACCAAGGCTTTCCAGAGCACTGAATTTAGGCACCCAGCCTAGCTGGTTAAGTTACCTGGCTTGCCTCTTTAAGCTCCCTTAATAGAGAAGCTCTCCTAGAGGCAATTCAGAAGAGGAGCCTGACACAGGCTTACTGAATTGCTCCTGGAAGCAAGTCTCTCTCCCCCTCTGTTTATCCATTGATTCCAGAAGGAACCTGGAGAGCTTAGCTGGCTAGTTGAACCAGCCAAGTTGGGTGGCTAAATTTGGGTGGTCTGAACACCTTTGCTTCTACATGAAGCCTGGATTCGAGCGTTGTCTTTAATGTCTGCATTTGCTAGAAAAATACACTGTTCTTCAACCTTAATGTTGCTGTGCTTAAAATGAACTGTATGTTTATGTTTGCACTTCTACATAGCGTGTGAAAGTGAAAATCTAGTAGGGTGGCGTATTCAAGGATGGGGGAACAAGGGGAAGTTGATAAATAACCTGGAAGCAACCAGAAGTTCACATTCACCTTGGGGCATTGCTTCAATCAACCCCAGCATATTGCTGCTTTCTGAGCCACAGGAGTGAATAATGAATATCAGGGAAAGCCCTGAGTGGCTGCATGAGCAACGTGGTATTGTTCATTCCTTGTTCACCAGCTTTATAATGAACTCTCTCTGAGTGCATCTGCTCTCTGTCTGGTTTTCACAGCCTTCCAAATATGAACTCAGCCTGCATTATTGCATTCCAGTGGACTCGCTTTGCGTGACACACCAGTTACCTCCAAACAAACTTTGGGCTAAGTTTGCAAAGACTGATTCAAAGGTTGTCATTTAAAGAAGCTGAACTCTCACCAAACATTTAGTCAGATGGGGTGTTTTTTCAGGCCAATGAAATAATATGCAGCCAGTCACCTCCTGCATATCCAAAACTAGCCTCCAACAGTGCTGGCTCAGACCAGATTAGGAAGCTGAATCATAACTTATCCTTAAAAAAATAAGCCAAGTCACTTGTCTGTGGTCCCAAGAGCCCAATCCTCACTGCAGCAGGATAAGCTGCCTCTCCTGTGACACAGTTAACAGCCTGAACGTGGCAGTATCTCAAAGTTCTTGGCACACAAGAGGAAGAGCACTAGATAGGTGTGGTCTGGTTGCTCCAAGCAGAAGCTTGGGAGGGTGATGTGGTCCTCCTCTGGAGCATTGTTCCTCCCCCAGGTGATGCACAATCACCAAAAGGGTCATGGTTTTGTAGCCCAGATCTCCAGTCACTTCCCGAACAGAGGAGCCTGCAAAAGAGAAATAGATATTTATTATCAGAGCAATCCAAGCATGAACCTAATAGGTCAGGGGGTAGATCATGTTGACAAAGGTGGAGCTGTCATCACTAATACATTTTTCAAAGCAGAACCACAAAGATTCTGCATCATACACCCAACTTTTCCATATCATGGTGAGAAGGGTAGCATGGTGGGAAAAGAGATGGAAATGTTTTCCAGTCTTGAAATTACTGCTACTGCATACTACTTCTTATGGTTGCCTGCAGCTGAAAAGGCATAAAAGAGGCCATATATGCTTGGATTCATGCACAGAAACATCAGAGAAGAAAAAAAATAAACTTTCCCATGGTCCTGTTGCCTGATTTTTACGGTGCAGAACACAGGCATGCAATTGTGCTATTACATATTCCTCAGGTAGGGGTAGGTCTGAAAACATCTGCCCTGATGAAAATTAATATATAAACTCTAATAACCGAGATCTTCTGATAGGTAAAAAATGCTGGGATTTAGCTGTGTATACTTTGGGAGAGTAATTACGTTTAGTTATATAATCAGCTATACAACACAGATTCTCCTCAGAGTAAACTGTAGCTCCATCCGTGGAGACTTTTGATGTGTGTTCCAAGAATTCATAATAAATCAAGGCATAAACAGGGGGCTTGGTGGCACAGGTTGGAAACCTTACAAGGAAACACTGCTTTTAAAACAAACACTTTGTCTTCACCGAATTTTTGCCAAATCCAAGACTTTTGGTAACACATGGGTTCTTGGAGAGTTTGTTTGAGGCCAGTGGTCCTCAGACCCTGGAATTCCTTGGCCTCATAGCAGCTCGTGGGTCTGCAGGCACGTCCTGCCTGAGGGCTCCCATCCTGCTGCTGGAGCTGCTCACACCTGAGTGCTCCTGCCTCCGAGGATCACTCATTCCACAGCTCTGCCTCAGGAAAAGGGGTTCTGGAAGCTGCTTGCAGCCACCCTGAGAGACCAATGCTTTCAGAACACTGAGAAGCCAGGAGAGCTTCCAGCTCCATTGCAGAAAATTAAATAAAAGCTGGATTCTCATCAGAATCCAGACAAGTTGAATTGAAATAAGACATTATCCTGCAAGTCTCTGCATGGTGTGTGGCACTCTCAGCATTAAATAGATAGGTTTTCTCCAGAGCTGGAAGCAGTTTTGTCAGCATATGGGGCAGCACTATCAGCTGGTGCTCATTCAAGTCAGAGGGGACTTTGACTGAAGAAATCAGTCAAGGATATAAGGAGAAAGTTAATTTTTTTGGCCAATTAGTGTCAGGTAGAAGCAACTTTTGTCTATCACTACTGAGAAGCTTTGAGATATTTACTGTGGTCAGTACTGGAGATCTCACTTTCCAGTGCTGCAATGCAAAAATGAGCAATGTAAGAAACAGATACCAAATCCTCATGTTTCAACCCAAAACCTTGTGTCTTTCTTAAAACAAAATTCTAAATAATGAACAAAAAATAATCATAGTATTTAAAAGAGAGTGAGAAGAAGGAAAAGAATGGGGGGACCTTGTCTAAAATCTAGCACAAGTAGCTCAGCCCATCTTGTTGCTACTTGTCTGGAGGCCTTGGCCAACAATGGTCTTAATATTTAGTTCTGTTGGCCAACAGTCAGTCAGTGGCCAGAAACATTAGGGATTGCTGGGGAGATTTGGGCCACCTGAAATGACCCCACAAACTCATGCACAAGATTTTAATTCATTATATTGTGGTTATCCTGACATTCTCTTTTCTTCATTACTATGGCCTGAAGTCAGTAATACACTTGAAAGCACATGTGTATCTTTAACATAACTTTGAACTTTTGAGAAGTCCCATTATCCTCAATGAACTTGTGCAAGTACTTTCCTGGAGACTGGGCACAATTTTTTCACACTGGCTCAATGGGGATGGCCAAAAGAAGAGCCTCAGTTCCTTTTTTTTTCTCCTTTTCTCTTAATTAAGTAGAGCATGACAATAAAGATTCTCTAAATTATGTCCCTCATTAAGCAGTAGAGGCATTCATTTTGATGCAGTCATTATTTCTGCTTCGTGGCTCCAAATTGAAGCAATGCTGTTCTTGCAACAAAGGTTCAAAATGAAGCTGTAATACAAAGATGTGTTCAAGGTATTGCCTTGGTTTGCTTATTTAGATGTATCATTGCACAAGTTCAGAAGGCCTTCTATCAGATCTCCCTTCACTGGCTCTGGTCCATGGCAGTCTGTCAGGACTCAGTAAGACTGAAAACTCTGAGTGTAGTTATCATAAAAATTTCTCCCAATGCCTTTAAAGTTTCTCTCAGAAACAATGTTTTATGGGTTGGCTCCTGCAGTTTGACCATCTTCAAAGATACACAGGAAAACCCTATTGGCAGCTTCCAGTTTGGATCCTTATAAATTAATGGAGCAATCCCAAACAATGTAAAAATATCCAATTCAGTAGACACGTTTGTAAACAGGACATTCTTCTTTCCAACCGAAGTAATAACAAATGCATTTTCTTGCTGAGTGACCTCCACAAATGGGCTACATCTATTTGTGCAAAGTTAATTAGGTCATAACATTTACTTTTCCTGTTCACAGATTAACAACTTCTTATAAATCAAAATTGAAGCCTTGCCTCATTGCCAGTTTGTGATTTTAAAAATACTTCTAGTGACCATCATAATTCTTTTTTTTATTTTGGGATATTATTTTTATTACAATACTTGCATTCAGGAATCTAATAAATTAAATCAGCATGTGGGATTTTAGGCATCACACTCTTCCACGTGGCAGGTCTCAACCCTTTTTAATGCTGAAACTTAACTTTGAATTTTTGGAGAACCTGTGTTAGAGCTTTTCTAAGACTGAAGTATGGGTCATGTAGGGAATGTCATGCTATTGGTTTTCATTTGAATGTAAACATATTCAGTTATCCAATGGATCTTAAGTCTACAATAAAAAGACACTTCATGGGCAGGAGTTGAGTTCCCTATTAGTGTAAAAATATTATATATAATCTTGTTTATAACATTATCTGGCCCTGTTATTAACATGCTTGTAATAACTACTGGAAGCCTGTTCAAGAAAATGCCTATGAATTTACAAGTTAAATATATTCACAGATATGTACATATTTATATATATATATATATATGCTCATGTATGTATGTATATGTATGTAGCACTAAATAAAAAAAAGTACCAATCATTATGAGGCCGCTCTCAGTGCCAAGAAAATAATTAATGGACACTTGCAATAATTTTGTAAATTATACTTACAATAATAATATATGGGCTTGAAAAGGAGCCACAGCAGCATTTTTGACATGGGGTGAAGTTATTCATTTCTATTTATGTCTCCGTAGCAAAGTTATTAAACACATGCATAAATCCTCAATAACCTGAGATGAACTTCAAAATATGTCTAAGGGCTTTCCATAATAGGCCTGGCACTTGGGAGGTCAGAAAAGGCACACTTCTACTTCCCAGAAAAGACTGATAATTTTGATTTTTTCCATTTTTCTGTGGCAAAAGGATGAAAACATTTTGCAAAAGGAACACTGCATCATTATTTTTTATACCTAAAGCTATCAATTTCGAATAGATTTGACAGACAAACCACTACAAAATAGGAATATGTAAATTTAAATATGTTTCTATAAGATCAATAGAAATGGAAAAACCAGAAAAAATATATTAATGCCATCCAAGTAAATAAAAACGAATTCTTCATCTAAGTATTTTCTCTTCTCAACACTATAAAGCCAAGATAATCCCCAGAAACACTTTCAACTCAAAAAAAGCACAGATTCCAATTAATTTTGTTCTTGAGCTGCTTTTGAACCAACCAACCAACCAGTATTATTTGTAGGCTTAAACATGCAGAACAAATCTTGATATCTATCCTGCCTTCAGCATTCCCACTGAGCTTCTCCAGTGCTGCAGGAATTTCTTTATACAGTAACTAGAGCCTGGGTTGCACTTTCTGTGGTCCCAGGTTATGAATGGGCAGCTGAGTGTCTTCACAAAGGAGTTCAGGTAAAGCCATGCCTAGAAATGATGCACATCATTTTGGGAGCAACCGAACACTGGAAAAGTAACAACTCTTTGCAGAGAAAAAATTAACATGAGGAATCAAATTGCCTCAAAATTATATATTAAAAAAAGATATGATGCACCTAATGCCTATAAAAGATCTAATTTCAAACAAACCAGACCTGCTCACAGCAAGGTACTCATCCTCCTGTCATTATTCATGCTGCAGTAGTTCCTAGAAGCCCCAGGTCCCCGTCCTGCCACACACTGCACAAACACAGGGTGATCATACATTTATTTATTTACGGGCATTAGATTTCCCTGCTCCTGGGTGAACAGGTAAAGCAGAGCTTACTGAGGGCGCCACATACACCCAGGCAGTCAGCCACAGAAAGCAATTTTGGCTTCAGCCTTTGTTTTAAATAAACACCTGCATTTTCATACGGAGAAAAGAATTTGTTTCACAATAAGCTGTCACAGCATGTTTGCCTGCTAATGAACCAAAAGTGCTTTGAATTCTGTCTCCTATTCTTCCCACACTGCAATTTTGCCAGCCTGACTATCCCTTTTAGTGCTTTTTGTTTTCCTTTATATTTTTTAGGTTTTTTTCCCTCTTGAACAAAACATTCTTGCTTAGGCATGCAGTTACTTTGTAATTCCCATATCATTTACTGCAGGGAGAGGCCGTGTCTTCATGCACAGAAGAAAGAAGCAGATCACTGTCACTGCTTTGCGCAGACAGGTATCCCTATTTGATGGTATTTCAGTGGAAAAACGAGCCAGGTGGTCAGCACAGGGAGCTCAAGGCAAGGCTTCTCATCACACCCAGGCTGATGGCATAGGATATCACACTGCTCAGAGGACACATACAACCCAGCCTGGTCCCACGAGTGGCTGCACACTCCAGCCTATTAAATCCTCCAAGATTTCCATGTTTGAGGCCCTCCTTCAGTGGAAGAGTGCCTGGCATGTGTCGAAGCACTCCCTGCTCCCCACATGAGCCAATCCTTGCCTTTAGCACTGTAAAACACAGCCAGCCTTCGTTTTCTGTAGCATCCTGAGCTGCTCTCCAGAGGGATTTTACACAAGAAAGTCTGTTTTCTTTGGTCCCCTCTGTTAGGGTAAGTCCTTTGGCAGTTATGGCATTTAACCTTTCTGCAACCCTCAGTGCTCAGTGGGGAAAAGCACATATTGAAGAAGTGATGTTATGCAAGTGCAAGGGTTTTCTTAAACTAGGAAATTTCCCATGGGGCCCATTATATCATATGAGGAAGAACAACTGAGTCACTTGTAAGTATAGGAATTAAAGCACAAAAATAGCTAAGAAACCCTTAGCTTGAGAGCATTCCCCAAAGTCATCCGTCCTCCCTTCCCTTCTGCCCTTCCATCATTAAGAGTTTTTTCGTTCCCTGCATTATACTCCTGTATATATCCCACCCAAACCTTACTTCATGACAACATGAAAGGGATTCCAATGGCTTTCCCTTCTTCCTCAGGTTAACAGAGGAGACAGATCTGCCTGGGCAGCCCATCAGAGTTCTGGGGGTGTGGGATAAAGAGTGTCTCTTGCAGCCAGGGCTGGGGCACAGGAGTGAGGATGGGGAGATGCTGTGGAGACTCTGCCGTGACATGTGGGCACAGAGGTGTCGGTGTCACCATGGGGCATCTTCCTGGGGTGCCCCCAGCCATTCTCAGCACTTCACAAAACGAACAGTCTCTTTCAAGCTCATGTTTTCTTTCAAATCCTCCTTCCCTGACCATCAGACTCCCCAAACCACACATTTCCTGGAGCTACACACACAGATAGTGGAGAAGTAAAATGTTCAGCAACTCTGTGGCATCTTTCCTAAGACGAGTACTGAGAGTGGAAAAAGAGATGGGATGGCTCATCAGAGTTCCCCCTTCCTCTTCCTGCTCTTTACAGGAGTCAGCTGGGCTGTGCTTAGGGGCTGGCATACACAGCCCAGGTACCTGAGTAAGTTGGCACCAGCAAAACTCCACTGGAGAGAGGAGAGAGTCCCTGCCCTGCCCTACCTTGCAGCATCCCTGCAGCAGCATCCCATCTTCCTTCAGTCTAGGGGCACCAGCATCACCTCCCCAAGCAGCCACCTCACAAAAACAAAAATGTTTAAGCGGAGACTGCAGCAAGCATGGGCTTTGCTCCTGTAGCAAAGGCTTCTTCTCAGCAAAGTCACCCACTGTTTTCTCAGCTGCACCTTGAAACTACAAGCTCTTCATAAAAAAGTTATAGAGAAGAATATAGAAAGCAAGTAAGTACTAAGTACTGCACATTGCATTCCCTCTGTGTTGAAGGATCAGAAAAAGCCCTATATTAGTGTTAAAGAGATGGGGAGGGAGGGGTTTTTGGCTGGGAGGCAGAGGATACAGGGCTGTGACTCAGACCTCCCACTGCCCCACTGCCAGCCCAGCCTGTGAGTTACCCCTGCCCTGCTCTCCCTGGTGTTCCCTCTCTGTGTTCCCTTCCAAGTGCCTCAGGCAGACCTGACACACAGGGGTGCCCAGTGTGGCAAAGGCTTTGAAACTCCTTCTCTGTGTAGGTAAGAATAAAAGGAGAGCATTTCCTTTAATCCTTGCCATGAGACTGGTAGAATGATGTCAGTTTACAACAGATGAGTTTTAACATGGAAGGAAGAAAATAAAGTAAAACAGAGATAAAAATTCTCAGCTGGAGGTCTTTTAGACACTTATTGCCATTTTTACTCTTTCACACACCTGTTTTACACTTCCAGGGATAACAAGCAGCTAATACTGACAGAAAATAGTGTACCATTCCCATACCAGAGTTAAACCAAGAAATTAAATAAGAATCTGCCCTGCTTTGAATTGTGGCTGAATTTAACCATTGGATGTCAAATTCAGATTAAATCACAAAAAAACAAAAACAAAAACACCAACCAACCAAAAATTCTTTATTTGCAACTACAAATACTTTGAGGTTTACCAGGATTGAAAGGACTGGAGTGGTTTTCTTGCTTCTTGATGAAAGGGAATCAGCAGGCCAAAAGACCATTTTTAAGCTGTCTTGAAAGACAAACTTAAAAGAAATACCCTATAACCCGAGGGGAAGGTGGTAGGGTGGGATAGGGTTTTCTTCTCCTGTTTATTAAAAACACACCTTGGGCATGATTCTAATCTGATTTAGGCATCACGTGAGGTGCATTTATTACATGGGAAAATTGCCTCAGTGCATTCACTGACACAGTTTGGATCCAGCCTGTAGAAGACACTCTGCATGCAGAGAACTCAAGTAGGCAGAGATGAAATGCGGGGGAGGGAAGAGGAGCCAAGAAGCGAAAAGGGAACATCTGGGGGAAAGCCACCTAAAAACAGCAGAAAGTGTCATGAGCATGTCCTGCTCCTGAAAACTGCAGGGCAGTGACATCCAAGAAGGGTGGGACCACTAGCACAGGGGAAGAGAGAGTATGAGGAGAAACCAGTGGCATCTGAAAGGTCTTGGAGCCACACCATAAAACTGAGCAAATTATAGTTGGCGAAATAACGTGTGAAATAAGGTGTTCCTGAATGTCATGCTTCTGCTTATAGCCTGGAGCCACAGAAACCCCAGAACAAGGATCAGGCAGCAACACTCTGCTCTTCCAGATGGATCAAGGATCATCTGTGGGTCCCTGGGACTATGGGACACCCACTTCTCAATACAGGCAACTAGAAAGCTACACCTCAGTGGAGCTATTGGACCTGACATCAACATGCTGTGTATGCAGGATAAGGGAGGCAGCGTGAGAGAAACAGCCAGGGTCTCATATAACCACGAGTCTCTGCTCCAAAAGGAGGACTTATTATTCAAAAATAACCAGTTTCTGGGCAACAGCCCAGGGCAGTACTTTGCCAGTGGTCTGTAGAAACCAAACCCATCCTTTCCCCTTTGCTGCTGGCCAAAGGAATTGCAATTGGCTCCCCATATCACAGTTACTCCTCTTTCCTAGTAACATCATCACAAATGTCTCCAGGGTTAAGCCCCAAATTCTCAGAGTAGATCAGTGGATTACCAAAAGACTTCAGCAGGTCCTGGATAGCACTGCAACCCAAGCACTAAGTCTAGAATTACTGTCTTGGAGCTGAAGTGCACTCCAGATCCTTATAAACCAAAACACTTCCTTTGGAAAACTCTCCCTGCAAACCTCTTGCTGCACTGAAAAGTGCATTTAGCACCAGTCTCATCCCTACTCACAGCTGGAAGGAGCCTTCTGCAGTGTCATAGTCCCCTCGTATGGAAGCTGGAGGTCCAGGAGATGAGGTTATGCCTTCAGCAACGATTTAAGCAAGGTGGTGGTGCATGTATGGGGGAAAATGACATAGAAATGGCATTAATTATTAATATTCACCAAAGTTCCTGAGGGCCCAGTGGGAGCTGGGAACTCAGAGTGCTAAACACTGCACAAGGCTTTGTCCCTGCCAGGGGATGGGGTACTACAGAGGAAAAAACACTATATAATGTACAACATGATACAAGAAACACCTTGCCCCAGGCCATGGAAAGCGATTTCAATAGGTGAGACTATAATGGTAGAAACATTTTACCTCAGTCACTGACATACAAAAGCAACTCCTGTCTACTACCTCCTCAAAGAGATCCTCTGTTTTCTCTAATTTAGGTGTAAAATGGACAGTACAGGCCACATTAGGACATGGGAAAACCAGTCAAGTCTTCAGATGACCAAAGCATCACCTAAATTTTGGCAAACGGATGCATATGCAGAAGATACTGATGACTATATCTGTTGCCAAGTTCCAGTCTTGTACATACCTTCTGAAGGTGAATTTGGGGCAATTATTTATGCAAAAGCATTGTCCTCACTTCAGAAGTCATAAAGACAGGGGAAATCATGGCAAAATGGGTTAGGAAAGGGCTTCAGGAAGATTTCTGTTTTACCCCCTGTGCTGAGGAAGAGTCACACATGTCTGGTTAGTGTGGTCCTTGGCTCTGGGACTGAGGCAAATGCATATTAGTGTGAAAGAAACCACCTATTGACTTTTTATGTGACTTCTTACAAAGCTGTGTGGTCCAGAAGGGTAGATTGTGGTTGCAGCAACTGGATATATTATTGATTAGATCTTTGGCTGCATCTTAAAGGGTGCATTGTACCTCACAGGCCAGAATTTCCTGCTGCCAATGCCATCAAATAATTCGTAATTGATTCCATAAGTCACTTAAATTTTTCTGGCAAAACACCTGACACTCCTTTCTATGTAAATTCCTTACGGTGTACATTATAATAATGTTTATTTAAGCATTATATATTGTATATATGCATTTTTTTTCTCCTATGCACAGAAAAGCCATTGAAACCAGCTTGGTTTTATCTTTTTTTCCTATCCATAGAAAATAACTATCTTATATTTCACATGAACCTTGTTGTGACTGCAAAGACACCCTGGAAGAAAAGAACAGTGCAGACAGACTTGCAACAAAACATTCCTTCTCTCTTGCAATATAAAATTAATGATTTATTAAGAAATTGGTTCTGGCTCAGCTAATCTCACTAGCAAGGGGGAAAGAGTGCCTTCCAGTCTGCCCCATCCCATCCCATCCCATGTTTGGATTAGGTGCTCCAAACAGCTGAATTACATGGGAAAAGGCCTACATCTCCTGCAGCTGCTATAGAAAACTCATTCATGAACTGTCCACTGCTCCACCAGGCAGTTCAGTGGTACCCACTGTGTTACCAATTCCATGAATTAACATTTAATGGCAGAACTGCAGGAGAAAGAGGTGCTGAGAAATGTAATAAATATAATTAAAGACAAGGAATAATAATTTAAAGGCAATCCATACATGGCAGTCCAAATGCCCATTGCCGTTCTTTCTAATCAAAGCTAAATGAATTTTCTTCAGATTCTTCTCAGACACAAAGGAGTGTTCTCCCTCAGGTCAGGATCAAGTACACTTCCCATTGTAGCAGGGTTTTGCTTTTTTTCAAAGAGCCCACGAACTTACATGACTATAGAAACAGAAATTACAGCTCCACTGTGGCAGTGCACCTTCTCAAGGCTACTGTTGTGTCTCTGAAATAGTGCAGGAGAAGGGTCATGCAATGGGAAGCTAAAATTGTAAATGCTGTGTCAGACGTGGCTCTGACAAAACATGAATGCCCTTCAGCTGATTTGGTTCTCCATCTTAGCCTCAGCTTCCATGTCAGGTTCCAGACTGACAATGTGGATCATGAAGAATTTTCAGCCACTGTTACCTCTAATACAAGGAATATTTAAGAGAAAGCTGTGAGTTCCTCCCATTCTCCATGGGATAAGTGCTCCACAAGATTGGTTTCCTGAGCTGGAGGAGGGAAGAAGTCTGCTTTGAGATGACCCTGCTGCACAATAGCTCTATACATAATTTCTGTTTGATAGGGAAGAAGTCAAACCAAAGGTGACCTGTCTGATGGTACATGGTGCTAAAAATAAAATCTAGGCATCCCAAATCCAGGTACAGCAGCTGTATTTCCATAGCACCAACCCATTTCAGATCCAGTTCAACAATTCCAGGAGCAAGATAAAGTCCTTGGGCTCTAGTATATAGTAGCTTTTGACATTTACTTTAGATGAGAAAAATGCCATGGTCTAGCCCTGAAAAAAACAACCTTCCCCACCACCTGCTACACTCCTAACAAACCTACATTAACACAGAATACACCAGGTTAACAATTTTCAAATAAATTTATGTGCAGCCTCCTTACATGTTTTTGATTTTTTTTAGCCTTATGACAGTGAAATTTCACTCTATTGACAGCAACTTTCTTCTTCACCTGTCATTGATCCCCTCAGAAGCATCTCATGGGCTGTGAGGGCTGCTTCTTGAGTTATTTTATGCCCTAGTCTTTTACACTGCAACTTAAATCTTACAGTAAATTTAAACCAACCTTTGTATAGAAGTGGGTCTGCTCACTTCCAGAATTTAATACTTCTTACCTTGCCACATCTTCACCAACTTTGATTTATGCAACTCTTGTCACCCACAAGGGCTTTAGATGCTTATTCCACAATGCTGGTGTCTGTAGCAGACAGGCTTGCCCTCCCAGGACAAAAACCAGAGCAACCCTCTCTCCTCAAACCCTACCACACAATGAAACAAGAGTGTTGCTCCCTGCTAAGGTCACCAGTTAAAAGCTGTGCTTCCAGATGGCAAATATCATAGACAGATTAGAGCTGTAAAAAACCTCAGATAAGCTACAAAGTGGTAACCAGTAAGCAAGATTTCTGTGCTGATGCCTTTTAAGTCTTAAACAAATGCCTTTCTCTGTCTAAAACAGGAGGACGTCTCTGCAGGACTTTACTCAGAATTTCTTCTGTTTTCACCCATGGCTGAAACACAACAGACATTTTTGGGAAGAACTGAGCTCCTGGGCATGGTTTGTATGACCATCAATCTCAACCCTGCCCCAGCTCCTTGAGCAACCCCAAGAGAAAAAGAACAAACAAACAAAAAAACCCCGCAAGCAAAAAAAAAAAAACAAACAAAAAAACAAACCCCACAACCCTCCCCACCAAACAAAAAAATCACCACCAACAAAAAACCCCAAACCAAACAAAAATACCGACAAAAACAAACAAACAAAAATTAAAAAAAAATCCTTCTTGAACTGTTGTCTGTATTTCATCTGCAAGGTGAAGGAAATAGTAACCTCTTATCAGTGTAAAGTGCCCAACAGTCTGTGAGAAGAACTGCACCACCACAGATGTTACCACAGGCTGCTGAACAGCCATCCCTGGCTGTCACCAATAAAACAAAACTCTTCTCTGAGAAAAGCCAAAAATAATCACAACAACTAACATATGTATACCAATATAAATATACTATGTATGACTTTTTTTTTTTTGCTTTTAATATAAACACAAGCTAATTGTGATTATTTGATGTTGGGATTTTGCTCAAGAAATGAGAAAAACCTTCATTGTGTTGATCCTTCCACTCCAAAAATATTCTTATTTTGGAAAAGAGCAGATAAACCCAAGAGTACAATGAATGGCGAGCAAGTCTCATCCCTTTGACATTTCATCTTCTTGTAGGGTGGTACCTCCTCTTGTGGTAAAGCATCCTGGTCTCTCCTCAGCTTTGAGATCCTGTGTGTCAGGTCTGGTTGAGCAGCTGCCCATCAACCAGGCACTGCCAGTGAGGGATGCCCTTCAGTGAGGGTGTGGAACTGCCCCTAATGGAGTAACCTCCTCTTAAGAGGGACAAGTCCCTAATGGAAGCTCCAGGTGGTGGCCCTTCCACCCCAGCAGGGGCCTGTGGGCTCCTCCCAGGGGCACATGGGGAGGGAAATACCCTCCTTCCCTATTGGAAGTCACTTTCAGCATATGGCATGGAAGAGGGAAAAAGGAAACAAGTCCTGAAAGTGCAACTCAAGTCTGAAGAGCAGCCTTGCTTGAGATAAGTGCTTGGATGTCTAGGTCTGTTCAAACTGTCCAGATCTCTTGGGTTTGTGGCAGATGGCCTGTAAAATTTCCAAGGCACTTGCCTGTTAGGAGGTTATCACTATTACAGGGAGTGTAGGAAGCAACCCAGTGTTGTTTTATCCTGAATTCCTACATGTATAGGAGTCCAAGAGACTGGTACTGCTTTGGTGCAATGACTGCCATTAAAAAACAACAACAAAAGAACACAAAGTCTGTCTCTGTTTTTTTCTCTGCTCCTTCCAGTTTTGTTCCTCCCCCTCAGTTTGGTGCTGACATTTGAGCTCCCGTGCAGGTAGGGTAAATGTGCCCCTGCAATCTGGCAGTGCTGCACATCCACTTTGCACCAGTGTAAATTATTTAGCAGCAGTCCAGACAGCAGCAATCAGGTCAACACCATCCACCCTCTCACAAACACTGTGCTTTTTGCTCTTGTCTTGCTCACTTAGTCTGAAAGGTCACTGCAACTGGAAACCTATGTTTATTCCTTTATGTGGAAAATATACTACTACTTATTTCCTTCCTGAGAACCCAGAAATGCTGGAACAACCATTTCTTTCACTGCATTACTGCGCTTCTGCTTCTTGTCCTGTTTGGAATCTAGAATTTCAAAAAGGCACAGAATAATTGGAAAGTTATGATGAGCATTTCTGGAAAGTAAAAAAGGGAAATATTGTTTTGAGTTGTCTCTAAAAGTGAAAATTATTATGTATTTAAAATCTGTTCCTCCACCTTGCCTGACTTTGTGGTCCCAGGCACCATCATTCAGAGCAATCACTATGGTTTCCCAGTCAGTTCTTTTGAATGGATGTTTTTGGGGTTTTAATCAGCTTTGACTTATCACTGCAAAATGATAAAAAATAAATCCATATTATTGATGTGTACCCACACAGTTAACTCACCCTTTACTTTCAGTTGAAGCTGTCAGAGTTTTGTGACAGAGGTGTAAGCAGTTCTGTGAACCCTGTATTTCTACAGTCCTTCCCTGTGGATCCCCTCAGTTCCTTTGCCAGAACTGAAGGCAAGCTCAGCTGCTAAGGCAGCAATTGCACAGGTCTGTGGAACAGAATTTCCTGCTATGTGTCAAGAAAACAGTTTGATTCATTAACAAGGTGAAAATGCAGAAACCCTGGACTTTATACCAGAACAGCAGTTCTGCAAACTACAAATTGGATTTCTGAACTCTTTTCTGCATAGTTTGAGCTTTTACTTATTTAAGCGCTGAGTCTCCCATGGGACATTCCTGGTTATTTTGAGAATTTCTGATGGGCAACAGCCCTGGCATTGCCCTGATTTCTACATTACTTAGTGACCAGAGTCTCTCTGTTTAAAAGCTGTTTGCTTCCATGAACATAGACGTGATATTTGATGCATGTGATACCTGGAGACCAAGGGTGAAACTCAGCCCTTGGGAGCCTTCATGGAGCTTTGCTCTCACTCTTATCCATATGATCTACAACATTCCTGCTCAGGAGTGATAGGTGAATGGCACGAAAGACATGAGGAAAAATCTTTATAAAGAATAAAACAAATAGGCCAAATTTTGCTCCTACACATGACTTCTAGCATGTCAGAAAAAAAAATAAAAGCTTCTCTAGATCTCCAGACATACTCACTGCAGTGTAATGATGATGATAAATGAAAATATCATTTCTATCAGTTCTATTTAGCCTTTCGTCTTTGGGTGGTTTTGGGGTTTTTTTAGTTTGCTTTTGTTTTTAAAATTAAGAGCTTAAAAAGATAAATTTATCCAGACAAAGAAATAATTCCTTGCTAAAGTGCAATAGATGCCTTGCAGTGGTACCTCAGGTGTGCCTGCTGTATTCCTACAGAATGGATTCCTCTCTCTTTGTCTCGTACAACATTTTACTCCACCAGCTCTGCTCTGAAAACGAGCATGAAATGCAGAGCTGGGTGAATGGCAGCAGCTAAACTAGAACAAGAAGCTCAGGCACTCACAGTGCATTGCAAGCAGGGTTTCTTTAACCTCTGGCAAGTACCTAAATTGAGTCTGAAAAGGAGTGGCAATGTACTTACCACTAAATCAAAAAACACCCAGATATGTCAGTACCATGTAAAGATATTGTCAGTGGTGACCAAGATTTTGTTTTTCACTATTTATTATTTTTTTTTAACCTATGAATGTCTTTATGAGAAAAAGGGTTTTTTTATCCTCTACTGGAATTATTTAAAAAAAAAATCTATCTTTATTAATTATTTTTACATTTCTCTCAGTAAAGAGGCCATCTACACTTTTTTTTTTCTTTTTATACTTTTCATCCGAAGAAAATCACTTACAAGCCACAAAAAAAAATGACCTTGGAGCTCCATAAATCAATATGACAGGTGATTCAATCAGCCACATGCCTTCCCTGATTTAAGCAGCTGCTGACTCTCCCCGAGCACGCTGAGTGCAGGTCCCAGCGGCCCCGCCAGTGACGAAGGAAGCAGCAGGTCTGCACTTTTAAAACCACTGAAGCCTGGCTGAGGAAATCACTGACACAAGAGAAATAAGAAGGACTGAATATTTAATCTGCATGAGCTGCTGGCGCCTCACACACCTCCACGTTGTGTTTTCTCCGCATGCTCCGTCAGTGTCACTGGAGAACCTGCAGCTTCCAAGGGGGTTTTGTTCCTACGACTGATCCTTCAAGCCCATGCCTGTAATTTTTGTGCACTTCCCAGGCATCCACTTTGTTAACTTTTAAGAGATCTACAACAAGAGGAGGGGAAATACTGTTTGCCCTCAAATGGGAGGAGCAGAACTAGACAGGCTGCTGAGTGCCAACAGGAGACCTTCACGTGGTGGGCCAAATTCTCCTTAAACTCAGAGTGGCTCATTATATCACAATTACTGCTACATTTTTATGGCTTTGCTCAGGATTTATTCAGATAGATTTAGTAAGACAGATCAACACAGTTGTTTGGGTCTAAGTCAAGATACAATTTAAGCCTGCAACCAAAAATATGTACTTCATCTCCTCTGGTAGTTCTTATTTTTCTCCTCACTTAAAATCTTTTCACATTGCTATCTGCAAATACCCTGTAAATTCAACAGTTCACAGTGCTTTCTTTACCAGGAGGGAAGCCTGGCCTTCCAACTTCACTCCTTCAGGACACCAAAGGAAGCACAAAGAAAGATTCATGAAACTTTCCTATGAATGCTGAAAAGTCCCATTTTTGAGAGACAGTTGCCATTATACTCCTAACTTTGCAAAATCTAATGTGAATGAGTATTTAACAAGCCCTGAGGATGGGCAGGTTTCTTACATTTATTTAGGATCAAGTCTCTGAGCCTCTATACTTTTGGGGGGCTTTTAGGAAAGGACATTGCACAGATTAATTCACTGAAAGAAAACGTGGAACTGAAACCAGAACACTGTCAACCTTATTTTAATAAAGTTTGTAAAACCAACGTCTTTCTTGGGGGAAAAGCAGTGGAAAAGTTCCAAAATGTATGTGGAGTAATTCCTCTAGATACTCAAACATAAGTTCTGGCAGACTGTCTCAGCTGAAAGATCTATCCAGCCCAGTGTCCTGGTTTAAAAACACAACCAGTGGAAGCTCGAGGTAAAAGACCCATGGAATATAACATATATTTATATAAAACATTTGTTCCAAAGCAATTGTGATCACAATGACCTCCCAGCTCCTGCCAAATCAGAGCTTCAGAGGGCTCTGTAGATCGCACCATAGTCCACAGCATTTGGTGATTACTAAGAGGTCTACCCTTCATGTTAAATTGTATTTTTAAAATTGTTTACAGCTCTAGACTCTAGTACATCCTGCAGCAATGAGATGTGGGGATACTATCATAAGGTTTGTGGAAAAAGAAACCCTGACATTTCTTCACTTTCATCTAAAGGCACTGAATCGTAATGTCATAACAAACTTTTTAGTTCAATTCAGAAATATGAAACTGTGTCAATGATTAAGACATCCACCATTTGTTTTCTCTATACCATACATGAATTCACAGCCCTGCCTCCCCATACCATCTCTTTATGAAACCTGCAAAGTCCTGGTCCATTTAGTCCTCCTTGTCCTGAAGGCATCTCCTACCTGGGATAACCCCCTGTTACATTTGTCCATGGTTATTCCACTTCTGCTGTCTGTTTGGGTTGTTTTGGCCCAGAATCACATGCAACTGCCAAAATCTAAGCACAGCATGGATTTATCTATACAATTAAGTAGTTTTATGTCTTCCTTTGCTTAATAGAAAATAAACAGACCTACACATACACGCAGAAGAAGTGACTATCCTGCCTCAGGTGGCTGCACCTCTGCCTTGCCTTGCATTGCCTTGCCTTGCCTTGCCTTCCCAAAGGAACAGCTGATTTTTCATAGCATGGCTCCTTTTTTGTACCTTCTTCCACACATGGTCTTGATCAAGGGAAAGTTTTGTGGCTAATGCTACAAAGAAAATCAGGCTGATTTGCTGAAATTGTCCTTTCTCACCTTGAAATGGGAAAAAAACTTGTGGTGCCCAGAAATTTTGGAGGACATACTCCCCCAGCCTCAAGAAGGAAAATGAGAGAGGAAAGGTCTCTAACCCCTCTCTCTTACAATTGCTTTCCTTCTACTCACCATGTTTTCCATCATCATTATTTTTTTATGGATCTGTGTCCTCCAGTACCTTAGTGTCATCTGTCCTCCCTCAAATAAGCCCATTAGGCATGTTCAGCTTCAAAAGCCAATAGGTAGATGTGCAAACAACCACTGACACAGACATGATCATTAATAATGAACAATGGTCAGCACAGTCTTGTGCTTTCCTCCTTTAATTGCAGAGCATCAGCTGTATTCAGTTATGTTACTTAAACTCCATCCCACAAAATAATCTGGATTTAGGGAAGCAGAAACCCAGTCCTGATTGTTTTAGGCAGGCTTCTAGTCACCTTCAAAGTCATAGTTTCCCACCAGCACCTCAGCCAGCAGTGGGGAACACACCAAATGTGAAATGTTGAAATGAAGATCAGCCCTTCCTTTAGCATAAAGGACTCTCAACTTCAGTTGTTCGTGCAGGAAATCCCTGAAACTCATCTATCCTTAGACAGGTTGCATGGCTACATTATTTCATGTTGGTTTTATTTGGGGAAGAAGAGTGTAAAGCATAGATCAAAAGACATGGAAAATATTTAGGAAGAGAATACAGACCATAACTCTCAGCTGGGAATTTAACTTCTGTGAAGATGGGAAAGCTTGGAAGAATAGAGACTGCTGGCTGGATTAAAAAAAAATATATTTAAAATGAAAAAAAGAGGAAAGGTTTATGGCACATTCACATTGAAGTCCATCTGAACCTTAAATAATAATTTAAATAATTCTTGGTTATTACATTAAATAATTCTTGACTATTACATTTAGTAGTCAGGGAATAGATTAAAGGCTGCATTCTTAGATGGTGCAAATTAATTTAATTTTATGAAGGTGAATAGAGGTTTGCACAAGGCAAGGACAAGAGCTTTATAATTTGTAGGTGTGTAATAGATTTCCTTATTTTCATTTTAAGGCTAACAATGGAATAATTTAAGGGAGAATCATGAATGGATGAAAGGGAAAACGTAACACGGGAGCTTGTGCCAATGCTCCAGTTGCTCTGAAGGGTCAAGTTCTGAAAGCTCTCATTGAAGCTACAGTGAAACTTTCCTGTCTGCCATTTCATCTGCTTCAAGGGTTTCCAAAGAGATATAGCACTGCCTTCCATAAATGCAATCTTTTGTCTTGTATTGCTTCATTTCTCGGAACATCTTTGGTCTCCCTCATAAAGTAAAATTGAAGAAATTAGCAGATGAAAAAAAACACATTTCTCAGGATTTAAACCACCAAATTATTCTTAGGACTATGGAGGTGGCAAAGATTAGGTTTTTTTGATAAAATCTGTAAAACGCTAGTTGCAAAAAAAAATTCTAGTAAATATATTGGTGTAATGAACTGTCCAGGCACGGTATTTCTTCTCTCTCTTCATAATTTTTTTGTTTGTTTGTTTTTAACTAGCAGGATCCCTTGTAAGGCCATGGATACACACACAAGGAGATAACCTTGTCTGCCTAAGACCCTTGCCAGGCATTGTATTCAAATGCCTCTTCCCTCTACAATAATGAGATATTTCATAATTTTTCACACATTTGCAGTTCCTTTAAGATAGGAATTCCTGTTGCAAATGGGAAGTTGACACACAGCTAAACCCTGGAAAATTTAGGAACTCAAATCCCCTTGAAATTAGTTATTTCATTGTGTAATCTGTGTGTTGATCTCTGACTAGCAGTAGCAGGAGATGAATCCAAATGTTTGGCTAAGGACAACTATTTCAAAGAGGTAACTTCACGATTACTTTCTCATTTCAAAGAGGTAACATTTTACAAATACTTTCCTTTCTTTTAGGCTCTGCTTTGTGCACTCCAAAGGTGCAAATTGCCTTGCACTAAGATGACTCCAGCACTGCATAGAAGTAGTTACTTGACTCTCATTTTTACACTTCATAGAACTTTTCTGCTTTAGGATGTGTTTATGTTTATTATAGAAATGCTCCACATATTATAACACAGCACAAATCAGACATTTAAGGCCTGTCCATTATTTTCATTCATTCTGACTCCTCCTAACAAGACACTGCTGGACTCTTTTCCCACTCCAGGCATCAGAAGACCAAACATTGGACCAGGTTTTTCACCTAAGACAAGGCTTTCACCGAAGTAAATACAACAGACAGGAATGCAAGATGTGAACAACATATGCCCCTTCACTGCAAGTGTAAAAATCGTGTTCTGCTGACTGGTAAGTTGGATGGATTTTCTTTTTTCTGCTAAGTAAAATATTAATTAACTCTTCCATTGTGTGAAAGAAAAATATCTGTATCTCATTGTCAAAATCAAATACTTCTAGACCCTCGATCATGAGTCCTATAGCAGGGTTTGTATGGAAAACAGGAGGTTTTACTATATAAAATTTCTAAGGCACCTCAAGGATTACATTCTCCATTCTTGGTCTTTGCCCACAAGTACAAGCACAGCTTTATCAGCCCATAAAAATGCAATAGGGATGAAAAAGAAACAATAGCCTTGCAAAGAAATCCAACCACACATTGTTAAGAGGAAACAACTGGGGTTTTACCTTGACTTGGAGTTGATCCTCACCAGTATCCTATTTGGTTTGAATACAGTGGGAAGCAGGAGAAAGTGAACAAGGAAAGTGCTGGGGAGATTCTGATCATTACCCTCACTGGAGATGGAAACGTTCCCTTTTGAAGGTGAATGTTTGAGCATCAGCAGAGGTGGATGAAAGATGTCAACAGCAATTCCACTCTTTTGCATGGCATGCTAAAATCTTTGTATTTTTCTGCAATTTCAAATACTTTATGATAATCCGTTTTAAGGAGGTTTATATTTCTCTGTTTAAAAGCTCATGCAGGATACTTTCTCTATTTTTCTTTCTCTAACTTTTCTTTTTACTTTACTTTAACAATTTGAGAAATGGGGAAAACGATGGCAGTGAATACCAGCCATGACAGCTCAAACAACCAGGAAATGGAAGGGGTTTTTTTCAATCATGTCCAGGCTTGTGGAATTGAGTGTAAATCCATTTATTTCAATACAATCACCATCAAACATGCCACACTTATAAAATTCAGAACCTTATTTTGGGACTCTCTAGGTCCAAGTCAATTTTAACAGCCTAGTATTAGTCTGAGAAACCTTGGCCTGAAGGAGTTTAGTCCTTCAAACATCTCTGAGAGACAGATGGTCATGTGCAAGGTCTTCTGGCTTTAGGGAGAAGGAAAGTAGGGACAGAACACAAAACCACGTGCTCAGGGGCAAGTGGTAATTCAGAGCACCAGCCACAGCCCCTCTCCCATGAATTTGGTGCCAGCTAAGGGAGTTCCTGGTCTTGCTCCATAAAGTCACCATTTTAACCTCAAGCACGCATGGGTTGGAAACAGGAACCACATCAATACTGTAAAGGAATTAAAGGAGTTTATTGCAACCTCTCTCTGAGTTGCAACTGGTTTACAACTGAGTAAACAAATGTGTGCACGTGAGGGGAGGAAGGACAATGTGGGAAGAAGGAGCTGGGATCAGCGATGACAGAAGGGAGCAGTTTGGACAGACACATCTTCCAAGAGCCAGGAAGAGGACATGTAACTGCCTGACATTTGTTCCTGGGGGCTTGGGTGATACAGGTAATTCCTTGTTTTTCTCAGTTTACTCACCTGGGTTTCCTACTCAGTTCTTAAGCTCATCCTCAAACATAAAAAATTCTCTTCTAGCTTTTCTGTACAAAATTCTTCTCATTTTCACCAATAGCATCCAAAGGAAGTCTAAAAAAAGGTGACACAGACCTTGAGAAAGAGCAGCTGCATAGAGGGAAGAGAAAAACTGCCCTTTCTGGTGACCATTTACACATGGAAAATAGTACACGGTGTTCATCAACCAGAATTTGAACCAGGTCTCCAGAGTTTTTGAGCCAACCAAGTAAACAGTGGTCCTGACCGAATCTGGGCTGAATTTCAAGGGATTTCACTGCCTTTCCATGGGCTTCACACAAAGTTTACACATTAATAGATGGCCTGAAAAGATGATCTGAATAGATACCATGAAGTTAGAAGTAAGTGGTATGAGTAGATGAATTTTATTTTGGTTTTAATGTACAAAATATCTTAATGCATTAACTTACTACTGGTCCAGAGTGCATGCCATCCCATGAGCCTCAAATCCAGGGTTTTACATAAGAAATGGTGCAACACTAATTACTATAATATTTGGGTGACCAGTTTTCTTATGATACAAAACACAAAGAGCCCATCCAAAATTAGCAAACAGGTGTGTGGCATTACTTAGGATAGTCTTCCATACTCACACAGTGATAATCACTAAAAGGTCCCAGTTTACTAATAGTTATAAGGGTTACCACAGGTCTTTTGTGCCTGAATAAATGTGAGAAGATGACACAGGGGCTGCACACACCTACTAAGCACCATACATGGACTGAGCAGCCTAGCACTGCTTGGGCAAGAACCTGGCTGGATGATATAGCAGGCAGAGAGGTATAACAATGCTTTCACTTTTCTAATAATTTCAAAAGTAGGCATTGAAATAATCCATCAAATGCATTGCAAGGGGGGACACCATACAGCTGTCTTCAGATGAGACTTGTCTGTTACAACCACAACTTAACACAGCCTGCATAATTAACACATGGTATGATCCTACGACAGGGATAACAATTGTTCATCTGCTGAACTTCACTCAGTATCTTAATCCCGTGACTGAACACGAAGAGAATGGAGATTTACTTTCATGTTGTTTTGAATCTATTTGTTTTCACCCTTTAGCTTAAAAGGCTCCCAAACCCTAATCCACTGTTAAATGGTCCTCTGAATTTGGATGTCTAACACATTAGAAGTTCTATTACAGAGCAGCATCACTGCACTCTTCTTTCTGTTTTTTGGTCCAATACATATTCAGCCTTCTTGGAGGAACTGCAGGATCTGAGAGAAAGGAGGTGAGGGTGCAACAATGAGTGTAATGCCACACCTGGGATTGCTCAAACGGAGCTATTTGGACACTGCCCAGATAGAGCCACAGGCTGCTGTCTTTAGCAGGTCCTACCCATGCTAGAAAAAGATTCATGGAGTCCTCTTGGCTCTCCAGATAAGCAAATGACTCTCCTTACGAGGACAGCCAGGCTGCAGTTGCCAAGCTCGCTGTTTCTGCAAGGGCAGCCATGGGTTTGGGGACTCCCCCTGAGCCTGTATACTTTGGCAAACCCCCCCAGTGTTCTTGGAGGCCTTTGTGGGCTCAACAAGGGAGGCAGAGAGGGTACTCCAAACCTCAAAATGGCCTTCAAGTAACAGCTGGGAAATCAGAGCAGGGACCCAAATCAAACACATTCAGAGACTTGGGAAGGAGAGCCACTCCTTCATCAGCTCACAAAGAGAAAGCAGAGGAGACCGTAGCACTGAGAGGAAGGTGACCTGCAAATTTCCCATTCAAAAAGTTCTCCAGAATGCACTTAAGTCCTTTGGACTGCACTCCTTTGATGGTCACAAAGACACTGCTACACCTCAGTTTTCTATCACAGTCCAGAAGGTTTTAAAAAAATATTTCTATAGAAAACTATTTGTTTAATCCTTCTAATCTCTTTGAGTGTGTTTTCTGTGTTTGTTATTCAGTTCTGATCTTTAGATCTATGGGATTAAATTTGTATTGTAGAAGAGCCTGGAGTGCTGCTTTTCAGTTTTATTTTATTGAAGAGGGAAAAAAACCCCAAGTTTAAATTACTGGAATAAATGTCAAATGACCCAAGCAGAGGTTCATCAAGTTCACAGCACTACAAGTCAGAGCAAGCTATGGATTTAGAAAGCATGAACCATGAGAACAATTGCAACACAGATCCAGTGAAAACTCCAGAGTCCCTAAAGAATTGCTCAGCTGGTTTAGGCGTTCTACATCTATCTTCCCTGGCTGTATGCTTTGATCATTTTCCCACAATGACATTTATTTCAGATTTTGTGACCTCCTCCCTAATTCTTTGTTGCCTCACTCCTCGAATGCCTCGTTGCTTCTTGTGCTCTGTGCAAAGTGAGTCTGGGGTGGTTGTAAAAAGTCACTGAATTGAAAAACGTCTACGGCCCATGGGACACTCACTTTGTATGGGAGTATGCAACTCCCTCTGTAGTTCTAGGAGGCAAAAAAATAGTGGGTCTTGCTGGGTGGTTTTCTGCTCTACCCCTCCCCTGTCTTTTTTTAAAATCAATTTATAATATGGTTCATGGCCCAGCCTCACAATTACGGCTGCAACTCAGGAAGCACCATGGGAAAGCTGTGGCCTTAGTGGTTAAAGCACAGAGCGGAGAACACTGGCATCTGCTGAGTTACCCAAAATTTCTTTTAGACTATGAGGAATAAAAAGATAACTATCTTAACTTTGGCATGAGCAGATATTCTGTAGGTTCAGATTCAGAGATGGTATGTATTTTATCAACCAGAATTAAAAAGAAATCCCAGTTCAAAGAAAGCAATTTCTTGCCATGTGAGAAGAACAATTTCTTTGCACAAAAGTTCTATTTTTATGGGGATATATACAAATAAGACTTATTTCAGTATCTGTCTGTGTGAAAGCTCAGGATAATCCATTGAAAGTGTGAGGGGGAAGATGCTTGGTGAAGTTTATTCTCAGCTGTTCTGTGTTGGCAGTGGGCAACTCCTCCTTGGCAAAGCACAGAAAGACAAGGTCATGCATTTTACCCTATATTTCGGAGGTAATCAGTTACCAGCCCAGCTGACTCAAGGTAATTCATTTAACCATGACATCCACCTCAGCTGACTCAGTCCACTGTCTGATGTCACCAACCAAAGCCTTGCTCACTCTGGAGTCCCACCAAGACCTTGCACCTATTACTACTCTCACATTCCTCTCTGGTGGTTCACTCCAGCTAAGCAGAGCCAGAGGTGACAGGGGACACGGTGGGAGAGGTGGTGATGTTCCCAGTCCCTTTTGAAGCAGTAATTCAATAGCCTGAGAATTCCTTTTTCATAGGAGAGAACCAGGTTCAGCTCATTCTCCATCAGAAGAGTTGTGAGACTGCACCTCCCATGACACAGGGAAATGTTTTAACCCAGACCAGAAAAGTTTGGTGGGGATGCCCCTCACTCCTCTCTGCTGGAGAAGGTTAGAGATGAATCAGAGAGATGAAGTAATTATTGTAATTATTAATAAAAATGACCAAGTACTTCTAAATCCATAATTACTGCAGATCTTCAAAACAAACACACAATTCTTGACCTCACAACAAAATGATACAACTTCAGGATACTTGCTGGAAGTGGAACAGTGGGCTCCAAGGCATGCACTTGTTCAGCAATCAAGGTTCTTTATGCTGGAAGGGCTTAGATATTTGCTTTGAAGCTCAGCATGGAGCTGAGAGGAGCAGTTATCACCAACCTCTGCATACTCATGCACTCTTTTCTCATTTTTCTCTCAATCCCTCTTATAAAATATCCCATCCTCTTGTAAGCTGCTGCTCCAGAAAGCTGCAGCACGTTTTTGTGGGAATGGATGCTGCGCTCTGAATACAGAGTGAGCAGTCAGGTTACTGTGTCAGTGTTTGCTTCCCAAGAGGCAGCTCTTACTGTGTTTTCAGAGTTTGCTTCATCTATTCTCAAAAGCTTAATAACTATGGTAACAAGTTTTGTTTGGTTTGGTTTTATATTAAAAAGATGCCAACAGTAAGCAACAATGCAGTACGAAGTGTTCTAAATAAGAACCTCTGAACTATACAAAGTTTAACTACTCAGTTTAACTTGCTCTCCATCATAGGCTCTGTGAGGGGCACTATTCATCAGCAGTATTTTCATTTAGAACTCTGAATCTGTGTTGAAATTATCCCTGGCAGCTTGACTGGAAGAAGAGGCCTTTTAAAAACTGCACTAACATATTAAGATACTCAGTAAACGCATGGTGTGTTTTGACAATCGTAAAGCTGCATGATTTAACTTCAAAACTAGCAGTCTTTCAAGAACTTGAAGGAATCCCTTTTTTTTTCCCCCTCAAAAGTACAAGGGGTGGGGCAGCAATTAATAAAATCACAGAGCCTCAAGACACAGTAAAACAGCCCTGTCTTCTCAAAGTACAGTCATTGTAGACAGTTCAGAACAAAACCCATCCTCACCAACAGTGAGGATAGGTGAGGAACAGTTCAGAAGCAAGAGAGCAAGAACACCTTTCAGCTGTGTTTGAACCTCTCACTCAAGGTCCAAAAGCCCCACCAGTGCTTACAGCTCCTCTGAGAACACAGTAAGGCAGGTGGCAGAGCAGAGGACACCTTGAAAATGTCCAAAATGAGCCACTCCACTGCAGTGTCAGGCTGAGTATGGACAGTCTCTGAGATGGATCCAGCTCACAGACAGCCTCAAAGTCCTGAAATAGTGCCTGCAGACATGGGAAGTGTGAGAAGGGCAGATATATTTGCCTCCATGAAAAATATTGTCTCTTTCTTGGCCCAGCTGCCACTTAGAAAGAGGTGCAGGGAGCTGCTACTGCTGTCCTGGCTGCCCAGGGGAAGCCAATCTCAATGTCCAGAACAGGACATTGAGATTAAGAACCATCCTGGAAAATCATGAAGACCATATTTTATATCACAAGAATATGAACTCATTGTGTGCAGAAGGGTTATTTAATTTGGATAACAACCCCCCTCCTCCTTAAACACTTCTCAGCCCCAAAATGCCATACCTTTCCCAGTGGGATCTGCAAAACTGTCTCCAGGCTCCTGTGTTCCTGACTGCACTATTTTCCCAGCTGGTGACAAGTACAGGCAGGGCCACTCCAGCAGGAAGCTTCTCTTAGCACTGCACAAGCCCCTGAGGGACAGATCCATAATGACAGCAGTTCACAAGAGGCTGGGAAGGGGATGTTGCCTCCACTGCAAGCACACAAGAGGCCACCACAAAATCTGTCCTTTTATGAAATGCATACAGTTCCTTAAGGAGGACAGGCTAAGACTTCTTGATGCATCCATCATAACAATCTCCTAAACAGACTTACATGGATTCATGTGCAGGGCAAGGGGCTGGAGCAGGAGTGGTGGAAGAAATGCAAAACCCACCAGCCTGGAAGAATGTGCAAGTGCAGGGAGAAACGTGTGTGGAGGGTGTTGCTTGATCTTCAAACACCACTGACTTCCTATTGATCCTCAGTGTAGCCCTTTCTGGCAACCAGTAATGCTATGGCAAAATGAGATGCAGTAGAAAATGCTATCTTTTAGAAAATTTATTTTTAAAGGGATCAAGAAAGCAATTTGTCAAGAAAGAAAAATTGTTGAGGTGGGGGTTTTTTTTGTTTTTTTGTTTTGGTTTTTTTTTTCAGACTGGGACATGGAGTGGTTTAGCTGAATTAGGGCTATGAGGTTTGCCCTTCTCAGTGCTGCTCTGAAAAATTCTTATGGAGAACTGAACCTTACCATTTGTACTTGCCCAGCTCCTTCTGCTTTTCAGAAAACAGTAATTGCACACAGCTTGTTTTACTCAGCTTCAGCTCTCCCCCTGGGAACCAATACTTCTTGTTTCAGTGAACAGAGCTGAAGCTGAGAAAATGAGGCCTATTGTTACTGGAGCTCAAGAGGCAAAAGATGTTTGGAAGTTTTAGAAATTTGGCTTAGAAGACAAGAATCTTTCCTACCCTCACCATCCCCTGGGACCAGCTGAGCTACATGCTTATGCTTTGATAATATGGAAAAATATTCTTTCACAACTGCAAGGGCAGCACCTTTCTCCAAACACCTCCATCCATTGAGCAGAGCTCCTTGGCAGCTCCCTCAGTCCAATTACAGCCCTTCTCAGGCATTGAATATACCACAAGGCCTGGATTTCCCCTGGATGCTCAATTCACACTGAGCACAAATGAGCCATAACTACATCTCACAGGGGAAAAGAGACTTCCCAAGAAGCAGAGCAGAGAGGACCTGAAACAGTCATGCCACTGGAGGAGAGAATGCAAAAGGTTTAACTATTTTTAAGGCAGAGCTTGATCTAGCATTCCCTAGCATTAGAGGTAATAGCTGCCCACAAAACCATGAGGTTACTGCTCGTGGCATCACTTTTAGCCCCCAGTATAGTAAAGACTTTGCACAAAGTTAGTAACCCACTAGGCTAATGCACTGTACAATAAGCAAACTATAGCTGTATCTCCATTGCTTAACACCCAGCCTTGCACGTGCTAGAGAGTTGGAATACATAAATATTCTTAATCCAGTTTAGAGATATGTGCTGTAGGATTCCAAAAGACACGCTGGCAAGCCTGTCTTCCATTTGCCAGAGAGGCATCACGTAGCTTTTGCTGCAAATCTTTTCCTTTGCAAAGCTAAGCTACCACAAAGTTGCAGAACACCTTCCTCTTACAAAGGCATCAGCTGAGCCTTCTCCCTTTGTAGTCCCTGCTCCCCTCATTTCTTATTTGCATACAGGTGAGACTTATGGCAGGTGAAAGGCTGTGTGGGTTAACCATATTCAGGTCTTGCTATACTTCATCTAAGTGCAGGTTTGGGGTGCCCTGAAACCTCCTAAGTCCAGTCCCTCTTTTCCACAACCCTTTCTCACTTGGAGTTTCCCAAGAAAATGCACAATCAAATCAAAGGTGTTTGCCATTCACGTTCTAGAGCCTGTGAAAGAAAATCTCTAATCAGAAGCTGACATAAAACACAGGGTTGGATTTGAAGTATTCTCAGTGCTTGATAGTTATCTTCCTGGCTTGGTGTGAGCCCACCACAGAAACAAATGGTATTAGGAAAACCTAAAGATGTTGAGTGCATCTGGACATAAAGCCATAAGTGTTTCTCACGTTACTGTAAGTCATTCACCTTCACACTTCCATCCCACACAGACCACCCAGCACTGGTGATCCACCTCTCCAGCCAGGGATCTGGCATGGCCTTCCACCAAAGCTTTCAGAAGCTCCATTCTACCTCATAAGTACTCAACAAGCTTGACACACAATAGTGTTTAGGAAGTTCATGTATTATGGCTGAACCAAAAGGATACACATATTTATTAGCTCTAGAAATGGCACAGAAAGAGTGATCACACCAGCACAAGCAAAATGTTGAAAATAGGCCTTAACATGGCACTTCTACTGCAGGAAGGCGTAACTTTGAAAGCTTTTTATGATTGTAAGGGATTCAATTTTTCAAAATGCTTCTCAGGAAATACCTACTGCCAAGAAGTCCTAACTTAGGGATTGTACAAAGCATTTATCTGCACGTGGTGAAGTTTATATTTCTGACAGCTCATACATCAGGCAACCCAAAGCTTTAGAGGTCTGCCTTGTAAGAATTGGTTTTGTTGCCTTTTTTGGCTTTATCATTTGGTTTCTTGTTTGAGATCTGTGATTTTAAACAAGCCTTTCTTTCAAAACAAGACATTTTTCCTGCTGGAATTCAAACAACAGTCCTACAGCACTACATGAATTCTCCCTCTAGGCAAATGTCAAAATTTATAGCAACTCTAAACAAAATAGTGTCTACTGTCTTCAGTTCAGGCTCACAAGCAATAAACTCCAAGACACTTATGTAAAAGAACCTGCTTGTGGATTTTATATGGGATAGCAGAAATACTTACTCACCAGAGTGCTAGCACAGAGCATAAAAGTGCACTTCTGTTGTTTTTTATAGAGATCAGGAAAATGGGGAAATGTGGATGAGAGCATAAAGTTTATTTGCTATGAAGAATTCAGCAGAACTGAAATAATTATCTTTTATGTCTCTAAAACATATATATTGGGGCTTTTTGTTAAAAAGGAAAATGTTTAAGTTTTTGAAAGGAAGGTCCTTCCCAAAGAACAGATCTTTAGCAAAACAATCACTCACTGAAGTGTTGTTTTCATAATTCTTTTTCATTTATTTTGTGAGAATGACATCCATAAGAAAAGTCAAACTTCAGTATTTGGTGGTTTGCATTATTATTCCATGTTTGCTATAGCTTCAAGACTACAGGGTTAAAATTATGTCGTGAGCAAGCACATTTCTCCTGAAACCATTGAGATTTGGCTGGAAATTCAAGGAAATGTCTTGCAGTGTGTGAATCAGAGCTGTGTACGTGAGGAAGTAGAAGTACTAGCCTTGCCCACCACCTTCAGTGAGTAGCTCAGCGTTTTTTAAAGTCTGGCATCTGTTTTCTGGTCCAGAATTTTGACATCCAGTTTTATACTCGTAATATCTATGGCTATATAACATGTTTGACCATTAGATTTTCATTGTGAAGCTTTTGTACAGCTTTACATACACATACAGAAAATTATATTTTCAGCATGACGACAAAATATTGTAGAAATTGAAGTCATATTTACCTTTTCCAGACATTGTAACCTCTGAGTATCATCCCTGAAGATAAAGCTCCTCACAGTGAATTTCAGTGCAGCCACAAGCACAGCTTGGTCCACCCTCTCTTCGGGGGGGGGTTCCAAAACAGCCCTGAGCGACACCTCCCCTTCAACACACTTGTAATTAGATTCTGACCCTGATTCTGTCCTTTGAAACTAAGCAGATGGTCCTGCCACCCCACTGTCCCCTTCTCCATGAAAGAGTGGCATTGGCAAGGGAATCCTCTGTAGATGGAGCCCAGGAGAGGCACTCACAGTGACAGCTGTGGGACCAGCTAACCCTTGACTAATGGGGCATTTGTGATGGCTGTGGTTTCTGAAGACATTGACAGGCTTGGAACCACACTGACAGCCCTGAAGGGAGGGCTGGTATTCCACACACACTGTCCAGTACATCATTTTTGCATTTGGGGGTTGTGCATGGATGCACACGAGCTGGGCTCTCCACAGCCATGTTTTGAGCCTTCCTAGAGCCTGGCAGGGCAGGTGCATTCTCTCTGTGTGCCTTGAAAAGAAAGAAAACCAGAATACTCGGCTTGGGAGGCCAAAAGCAACAAAGCCACAGAGTTGAGAAGTCACTGTTAAATTAATGTTCTGAAATACTGCAATTCTTGGACAATAAAGTTTGTGAGCAGTGTTGTTTCTGCTTGCTGCCAGGTCTCTGAGCTGCCAACCAAGAACCAGGTCCTCCTGTCTGGCCACCTGTCACGAGGCGATGCAGACTGAGTCGTGGCCTCAAAAGAACCTGTTCACCTTCACTGCTTGTGCAGATCTGCCACATGGAGCTGGTTAGAGTTTGGTAATGGGTTTGCAAAAGAGCTGCTGACTGTCAGTAGCAGGAAAACACACTTCTCATCAGACTCAGCAGGCAGGACAGAAAGCAGCTCTACCAATTAGAAAATCTTATTTTAAAATAGGCAATACCTCAGAGAAGGACGTGTTCTTTGGGCTTTGTGTAAGGGCATTTTGACATAGGTGGTAGAGAGACAACCTGGAGGTCTCTCATCTCTAAGCAACATTTCCTGATCTCAGTGACCCAACATTTGACATCTCCTAGACCATTTGTTTTTAGCATTGTACTGATACCATGGCCTTGTTCTAGCAAGGAACCTGCCCTTCTACAAACACTCATCTCAATCTAGTTTGTACAGTCACCACAGCATGGCTGTGCAGAACAGGCAAATAAGACCTCATACATTTCAAATACTATTTATAGAGAGAGAGTAAATCAGTGGCTGAAGGCAGGCCTGTCTCATCTCTCACCTGCCAGCCACTTGGCTTGGAATATTAGTCAAGTGAGTTCTCCTAACTCATCAGGCCCCAAATCACCAAAATAATCTCTTTGTTAACAAGAACTAAGCTTAAACCAAACACAATTTTCAAGTTATTCTTCAAGGCGTTATATCTGCTATTTATCAAATGCTTTTCCATTGGTTTACTTTCTCTTCATGGCTTCCTGCTGCCCACCCGTAACTCTTGGCACTTCTAAAATTGGCATCTCCTGTGATTCTCTAAAATAATGAGAAAGTTTTCAGAACAAGTGTTCAGTTAATCATCTTTCCAGTGCTATTCTTTCAGTTTTTATCCTTCCACACAGACCAGTATGCAGCCTACCCAATTACTATGCAACATTCATAGGGGTAGGGAAATGGAGGGGTTTACTCAGATTTACTGGAAAATAAGAGACAATTTTTTTGCTTATGTGATATAATTTTCTTGCAATTAGAATAAAGCCCTAGTTTTGTGATTTTCAGGGGTCCTTCCCCAAAGTTCTGATAACTACAATTATCCAGACTGTCCTGAAATCTTATTTACCTTCTTGGGTGATGGGGATGAGAGATGAATGCTGAGTGATTTGTTTTTGTGGTCTTTGAGCCACATACACATACTGTTTCCTCTACCCAAACCAGAGAAGAGCTTTCTTTAAAGATGTTAGGTTTGAAGAGACCTTTCTGAAGTCAAACTTCAGCTCTGATCTTGTTTAGACAGTCCTAATGGCTTGACACCTCTTCCCAAGCTTGTCACGTGCTCTCCTTTTCATGAAGGAAAATTGATATTAACAATATCAAAATTGATATGAACAATATGAAAATTTCTATGAACAAAGAACCCAGAGCAAAGCTCCCTAAACAGGGACCTGCTCACTGCTCACAGAAAAGATGGATTGCCTGGCACATCGATTTATCCTGCCAGCTTTGCATGTGAGGTGGTAACTCAAGGGGACAGGCACAACCTCTTGAACCTGACCTACACCCAACTTGTGTCACTCCACATCTCACGCTTGGCAGGAAGTGGAGCAAACAAACAAATTAAAAAAAGCACAGTGCTGCCATCTGCTCCATTTCGTTAGTAAATATATGAACTAAGGTTGGTGAAAAGTAAAAAAGTTGCTCAAGCCATTGTTAAAAAACCAAATAAAGTAGATATATGGATGTTTGCTGGAAGGGACAGGAGATCAATGTACATGGAAAGGATTTCAAGAGCAGATGAGAGAAGAAAAGCACCAAATGGATGAGATGATCAAGTCAGCAGTACAAATTAGGAGAGCTGAGGCATTTCCTGAATATTCACATCGTGTGTAACAAGGCCACAGAGGCTCCTGGATGGACAAGGGCCATGGCTCAGTAGGTCAGAGTACAGCAGGGGCCAGATGGAAAACTGCTCATTTGGTCTGCCCAAAAAGGAGGTGTGCTATCAGTTGGATTTGCAGTGGGAGACACAAAGACATGGACAGTATTTCACTTGTGAATAGCTTAGATGAATGGGCTGGGCCAAGGGGAGGGGAAGCGGTAGCTGATGCAGAAGGAAAGACATCTCTCCGTTGGTTTTGGTTTCTGTAACTCTGGAATAAATTGGCTCAGACTTTGGGATACAGCCCAGGACTGTGATTCCTCCTGGTTGGTAAGTTACAAGTGACACACACTGAGTGCTTTGAAGCACAACTAAAAACTCCATTTAATGCCAGGGGGCAAGAGATAGATAGGGAAAAGCAGGTAAAGCAATGCAACTTCTAACTCTAGTTTTGTCTTACCACACAAACTTGTTTCCTATTTTGCTGTGACAGTCTCCCCATGGCAAGAAGTTTGCTGGAGCTGCCACTGCCTCCACCTTTGCTCTGCAGCACGGCAAAGAGGCACACACTGGAGCTCCTTCCCAGGCTCCCAGGGCTGTTTGCTCAGATGTGGCCAGGTGAGGCAGCAGGGCTGTCCCAGCTGGCACAGAAGTGTGGCCCAGCTTATCTTATCCAAACTGTGCTGCCCTGTGAGCACAGTTGTCCTCTGACTAATACAAGGAGTACAAGCCAGCCAGAGTTATCACTGGCTAGTGCTGGCTGCAGGGAAAGGGCTTCAAAATGCTAGAGGAGTGCTGCACTTTGTTATCTCTGGGTTTTCAGAGAACTGATTCTGAAATTTGTAACTCTTCCAGCACCCCAGAGGTGAGACTTTTGCTGAGCAGTCTGTTTCAGAAGGCAATGGAACACCATGGGATAACTTCAATTCACTGCTAAGGAGCAAAGCTCTGAGGTGGCAAGCCCAAGTTGTAAAGACAGCTGTCCTCGTTGAGCCCCCAGGGGACATACCATCTCTGCCAGCTCTTCCTTGGCTTCCACCTCTCCAGAGGCCTCAGTTTATTAGCAGAAAATCACATCTACTTTGCCAGTTTCCAGCGCTGCTTATTTTTCTCTATTGCACCAGCTGTATCCTCCCTGACACAAGAACAGGAGTGAAAGTGAGCTCCTATTTTTTGTGTGTCTTTTGGTGGTTGTGGATGCAAAGACAGGCTGAGTTAGCAGCTACTGCTTGGCATCCTCAACGTGTGTGTGATTTAAGGAGACAGACACCAACACAAAAGAAGCCAGAAATGGAAGCAGAAGTTGTTGATACTACTTCTAATCAAGGAACAAGGAGGAACTGAATTTTTTTCTGGACTGATCAGGAGCTGTTGTCCAAATCTAAAACATCTCACTTCCTGTATCCCCCTCACCACAGCTATAATAAATGCTTCATGAGAATGCTCAGAGATTGCCCAAGTTCAAGTGATGCATAAAGACTTAGAGCAGTTCATAATTTTCCCATGTAGTTCTTTATTAGGGGTCTTGCACCGAAATGTTTGTGCTCCCTGGCTTCTCATTCAAACACAATTTCAAAGCTTCTTAATTACAAAATTAAGACCAAGGGTTGGACTTGATGATCTCAGAGATCTCTTCCAACCCAGCTGACACTACAATTCTATGATTCTATGATTATTCTCATCTAAAGATTTGAATTTTGCTGCATTTGAAAAGAATGAAAAATAATTACGTATCAAGTAATGAAAGGTTAGTCCTTAGACTCTTGGCCCCTGAAGAAGTACACAGTATTTGTTCTGTCACTGAGTCTAAAGTATTTTACATTGTCTTCAGTTTGGTGTAAGCAGCTGTCTCAGAAATCCTATGGGAAGGAATAACAAGGGAGGCAGCCAGCATGAGACGCTGTTGATGAAACCAGCATTAACAGCAGAGTTTGTGAAGCTGAAGAGCAAAACTGCACTGCCAGCTTGGTCCTGCTGAACCCAAACCCACAGGAGCTAAAAATGTTTGCAGAAGGGGCTTCTCCAGAGCTTGGGCCTCTGATCTGTTCCTTCTGTGGGCATCCCTCAGAGCCATTTTCATGAGACGTGGCTGCCATCCACTGTCACTGCAAAGACAGGCACATCTCCCAGGAGGTAACATGGACATGGGGATTACAATTTCTTTTCTACAAATCCACACAATTCTGGTGACAAAGGCAACTGTGACCAGAAGAGCTATCATTAGTGCTTATATAAAAACAGATACAGTTAATTGTTCTTGCTTTAGCTGATTCTTTAGAAAAATTAGACCCACCAAAGAACTCTTCTTCTAGAGTGGAAAGCTGAGAAATCTCTTGGGTGACCTTTTTTTACTCCCTCAAACAAAAGTCAGAACGTAAAACCCCAAACCATGATTTGCTTACATTTAATGTAAAGACCTTTCTGGGATTTTCAGGGAACTCTGTGTTACAATTCTCCTCTTTACAGTGAGAAATTTAGCAATTCCCAGCATTATGAAAACAGAAAGAATTTGCCGCAATTTATCATATCCAAATGATAATGGAATCATTTCAATTCAAGAGAGTAAATTTTTCCGTTTTAGTATTCTCTTTAGGACACCCCACCCTTTTCCACAGACTTGCCAAGATCTCATTCCTTCCATCTGAGCTGCTCTAAGAAAAAAATGGAAGTAACTATTTTCCTCTGTAAAAGCTGACTTGGGAGAAAACATTCTCCTTTTGAACATAGCATACAGCATGCTATCTTATCAGGAGCTGGACAAAAATGTCTTGAGGCAGTTGCTTTGTTCAGTACAGTTACAGGGAGATTTAAGACTGTTCAATCACTGACAGGCTGTTTCTTTGCAGAGGGATTCACTATCTGCCTTTTGTTTGATCCCACACTACTTAACATGTGGATATTTCTGCCCACCCAACCAACACACCTAGACACAGAAGGCTCTGTCTCTAGGAACTGTGGTGGTGGTGTGATGAAAAAAGATTAACTGTTGATTTTATTCCACTGTTGGGACTGTGTGTGCAACTCAATGAAGAAAGCAGGGCCCATTCTGAAAGTGCTCTTAAAACTGCCATTCTCTCTGGCTTCTTCTTTAGGAGCACATCTGGCCACTAAGCCCCAGATCTCTTCCTTTCAGGGAAGCTGAGGTCACCACTACAAATATTAATATACATTTTCAGAGGAAGTCATTGCCTTGTCAATCTGTGTAACCAGATCTTCAGACACAGATTTTAGTTGTGCTGCCTTACCCTGCTCTCTTCTGCAAGCCCTGTAGAATCAACACATGCAATGCCTGACCATGAGCCCTTGAGCAGCCTGAGGCACAGTGCCTCCATCCCCATTGTCTTCTCCAGGATGGGCACCAAACTGTGGAACCTGACTCTCTGCAGAGTTATATCATTTTTCCACACACATGCCATAAGTGCCTTTACTGCCTTTCCAAGGACAAGGTAAATGGTGGCCAGACAGCTAGGTCATCACATCTAAAACATGTTAAACAAATTAGCTCATATGGTACCTGTCACTTTGGTGCCTGCATACAGAACCTGCTTCTCAGATGTGCAAAGCAGTGAACGCCTGCTTTGAGCATCAGCTGGAGCCTGGGGGCACATGGGCCTCAGAAAATTAGGGCATTTATAGGGACTCAGAAGGCAGCAAAAAAATATTTGCAAATAGCAGCCAAGACCCTAGCAGGTAGTATGGGCAATGCTGAGACTTGTTAGCCTCCTACAAACATTAAGAGTGCTACAAAGGGTCTAGAAGGGCTTTTTGCTTCGTTTGTTTTCAGAAAGAAGGAGAAAGAAAGAAGGAGAAGTGAAGAGCATGAATATTTGTTGGCACTTGTTTTCAGCTACAAACTGAACCAATTTCAGTAAAATTCCTTGTGAGACTAAAGATACTGGCCACTCACAATTTGTCAGAACCCAACTTTAAAAGGGCAAGTGTTTGACTAAGCCTCTTATTAAAGCTGCCTTAAATGTATATTCTGCTGTTTGTAAATATTTGATAACCTGAAAAATATGTACAATTCTGAAATCAAAACTTACTTATGTGAATTCCTTGATAAGCAAGGAGAGATTAATGTTTCTGTGCAAGAGCTTTGTACCCAGATATGGAAATGTGTCTGCCCTGGATTGCCATCCTGTCCCCCACCATGGTGTGCAGTCACTGCATGACATGTTTCTTGAGCCCTCAATCACATAAATACTTTATAGTGCTATAAAATCAAGCAGCAAGCTGTGTAAAAAAAGAATAGGAATGTGTGTTAGTTGCAATATTGGCATGTTTGCTCTTGAATCTCCACATACACCTGTAAAACAGACCAATAAGACCTTGGCTTTGCCAGGCTGTCTCTGTGATGCAGACAGATCCCAGCTCCTGCCTGCACCCCCCTCCTCTACTGCAGCTTGGCCACCATCCCTGTCCCTGGGACAAAACCGGTCACACGGATTCCTGTTGGGACAGAAGGTCCTCTGTTCTTCTCCTCCCAGCTACTGAAATCCCCTCCTGGTTCCAAAGCCACGGCAAATTCAGGTTGCCCTACACGGTCTGTGATTTTGTGATTTACATTCATATGGCTGCTCCTCACATGCGAGTGACTTTCATTTTACATTCAGCAAAACTCACAGTCTAAAACCTTGCCCTTTGCTTCCACAGAGGGGTAAAGCAGGTCTGAGTCCTCAGCAACTGGGGGGGAGGGGGAGAAGGGGCTGAGGGAAGGGAGAAGAGGAAAGGCTTTCCCATTCTTCTCTCATGCTGAGGTATCAGCCTGATGTAGGGAAGTATCCAGCCACGGGAAAAATTGGCAGAGACTGGGAATGAATTTTTTTTCCCCATTGTTGCAAATTTTGTGTGCAATTTAACTAATGCATAAAGCAAGACCTGCTACAGAAAGTACTCTTAAAACCACCCTTAGGTCATAAGAAACTACTAAGCCTCAGGCCTCTTCCCTTCAGGGATGCTGAGGTAGCCACTGCAAGGAATAATACACATTTTTGGAAGAAGGCATTTTCTTGGCCATAGTTTCAAGACTGTGGTTATCCAGTCTCGTTAGTTTGCTGGGAACCAGATGTGTTCAGAATGGGCATTAATTTTTTTCCCCTTTTCTGATAAAATAGGTGACTATCTTATGGTCATGAGCACAGCCTAAAGGCAGAGCAGGATGTTTAACAGCCTGGTGCTTTCCCTGAGTCAGCAGGGCTGAAGTCAGGCATCCCTTTAGGATTTGCCTAGCTGATGATGTGCACACTTGGACAAGCTGTGCTCTGCCAGCTCACCCCAGCCACCTCCAGCTCCCCTGCTCACAGGCCTTTCCAAGCCTGAAATGCCAATAAAATCACTGAGATGTGCACTTGGTTTACTTCTGGTGTTTGGAAGAGGAAAGAAACATACAGTGAACTAGACGCAACCTAGAATTCATTATTGTTTCAGCTATTTATTGGGTTTTAATCAAAAATGGTTCTTCACTTCAGGGAAACATCTGGAAACACTGTTTCCAAATAAATTGCTATTGGACTAAACTTCGAATGACAGCCTTTGGAAAGAAGTGAGCTTTCCTACAAATTTATAGGAGACCTGATAGCAGATAGTAAAATACATTGTCCAGCTATAATTAGAACAACACAGAGTCACACGAGAAAGTTAGAGGTCTTTGGGCTATACCTGACTTTACTTTGGAAGGACCTTTTATGAGAAAAAAAACATTTAGAGTGCGATGTTGAGTGAGGGAGTACTGATAAACCCCCGCTGACAGTATCCACACAGCCTTGCCAAGCAGAAAATCCAACCCAAAATGGAAAGGAGTTTGTAGCCTCTAGGGGCTTGTGTTAGTGCTAGTGAGGTTAAACCAGACAGACAGGTGCAACAGATATGAGCAGCACCATCTAAAACCCCAAGGTTCAGATGGACAGTAGCCACAAGCCAATCTGACCTGCCTGGCTATTCCTAAACTGCCTCAGTATTGGGATAGTATTGTGATGTTAGAGGGAAATCAGCCTTTGGTAATCAACAGAAAGTGCCATTATACAGAATTCACAGACCAAAGCAAAATCTATAGTGTGTAACAGGACACAGGTACTAATGTCACCATGGAGGTTAATCTGAGTCTCGTGTGTGCAAAGGCTCTGCATCTTTGCAAATCAAGACATTACTCAGGGCTGTTTTCTTTCCAAGTAGTTCATCTGTAAGAACCACCTCTCATAAGTGTTCTCACTCGCCCATTTTCTCCCCCCCAAAAGGCTTTTGCCAGTTGATTTTAAAAGAAAACACTTTTTAGGTGCGTGCATCAGGCATCAACAGCATCCAATCTCACATTAAAAAAAATCAATTTTATTTTTAATATTTACAGAAGTAATAAAATCAAAGCTAACATCTGCACATCAAATTGTAAAAGGCACCAAGCCATGAACTGTATTTTGTGTTGGTTTGTATCCCAAACTGTGTCAAAGCACAAGACCTTCAGATATGCAAGAGCAGACATGGCCCCACTCTGGAGTGGCATGGGAGCTGGTTGCAACAGAGGGGATTTTAAATTTAAGTTTCCCAGAAGTTTGGGGGTTGTGAAGATTACATGTTGCTTTGGAATCATCTTCCCCTTGTCTGAGGCGTTCAGTCCAGTGCCCCAACCAGACACCACATGCTGCTTGTTCCCTGTGGCAGACCTTTCACACTTGGCAGTTTGGAGGAAAAACAGAATGTATTTGCTGGAACTTTATACATACATTAATTCTTGGCCAAACTTAAAGGAAAATCAAAACAGTTCCTTCAGGGATAAAATCTTAAACCATTCTCATAAAAGAGATGATTTAATCCATATCAGCAAATTGCCCATAGCTAGGCTGTAAAAGTGTCATGGCAAATAGTCCAGTGTGAAGATTTTAATCTCTGGGTGAAAAGCTCTGGTGTTTCACATCACCCTCAGGAGCACAATGCATAGCTCAGAGGCACAGAAGGATCAGTCACTCCCAGGTGGAGGCACAAAGCATCCTCAGCCTGTCCTGCACAGGGAGACACACAGAGCCCACTCACAAACAGCTGCCAGGGAAGAATGCAGTCTAAGGTACCCTGCTGGGAAAGTGGTTTGTTTGCTCAATACTCCTGAGAAAGATGGCATTCTATATAGCTGTTGGGATTTCATTCTTGGTCTTCTACAGCTGGTGGGGATTTACCCTTTAGGTCCTAAGCTGTTCCCTGGTGCAGCAATCTTTGTCCTCAGTAACCTCACCAGCCATGACACTCCTCATCCAACAAACACTTGGAAATTCCAGGCTGATTTCTCAAGACCTCCTAAAAAGTCACTGAAGCAATATCCCCCAAGTCAGAGATAATCACCAATGCCTTCCTGCCTGCAGAAAGGAGTTTTTCCACTCAGTCTCACTGCAGTTCATGTCACTTGGCTGCTGGTGGGAGCAAGGAAGGGATAGCCAACCTGTGTAGTGGTTTGCTGCAGAAAGGAGAAACTGCTGTAACCTATCCCAGAAATTTTGCACTGCCTGAGAGGGGTCCTGTGCACAAAGAGAATCCTGTTGGTAAGCTCAGGGGTCACACATGCTTTAAGCTTGGGCAGACAGGGAAAAAGGGCCACGCTGGACCTTTCTGTCTGTGAGGTGAGATGCTACAACATGCTAGATGAGGACCGTGCTCAACTTGGCTCCATGGATTCATCCAGCAGAGATGAATCCACACCGTAAATCTGAGTCCAGCCCAGCCAAGGTGATTTAATTCCTTTAGAGCTTGCTGATTTTTCTGCTTTTTGTCTACCAGAGAGTGTCACACTTTCAAGTTCCAGGCAGAAGCTTCCCAGAATCTCAGCAATATTTTCTCCTTTTTGCTGGTAAATTTGAACAAAAATATCTTCCCACATGTGCTGGTGGAAGGAAAACCGATTATTAGGTTGCTCATCCTTCCAGCTCTGCTCTTAGAGCTGAACACGTGCAGTCACTACGGATCCAAACACCTTTTCAACACGTATCTGCTTCCCAGGTTCCAAAGCAATCCATGGCAGAGCTCAGGACAGGCCTCTGGAAGCTTGCCAGTGCTCAGGTAAAAGTTAAATGAATGGAATAATGTTCCTTTGGGGAGCTTTGAATGGTTTGGATTAGAACTGCTGAAGCTAAAAAGATCTTTCCCTTAACTTTTGTGCACTGCTGCATCCTCAGTAGAGATTGAGAACAGATTTTCCACATAGAGATGATTATGTTTGTGTTGGAGAGTATCTCCTACGTGGCTAAGAGGTGCAGATGTAGCTGGCATTGTTTTCGTTCTCCAAGCTGTGAAATACATCAGGCTCTAGACAGAAAAAAAAAAAGATTGGTACTTTGCAACCTGTGTGTAAAAATAATCAGATGTCATATCCGTGAGAAGAAAGTCATGGCCACATGCAAGTCTGAACTCATGCTGCAAATTGATGCTGTTGGGATCCCTGTGATCAGTTCCTTCCTGCCAGGCCAAGGGCTGACTGCAAAGGTCATTTGTGCCAGGATTTATCAGCTTCCAAATTACCTTGCTGGCCGTCTTGGAGGAACTGAACTGCACAGAGGGAAAGTTGGGAAGATGAGGAAGGATGGCTGGTGTGGGAGAACAGCTAAGCAAGAAACTTCAAAACTCTCCAATCCAGACAGCCAAAGTAGCAGAATCTGTGCAAAATGGCATTGAATTAGGAAGGGAGATAAAGTGCAATAACATTCTGTTCTAAGTAACATACAAGTAAGGCCCACTAACTTACGGAAAAGCTTTATCTCTCCATCCAGTCTGGAATTTAGTCCTCATTTTGAGATGTTTTCTCACCATCCAGAAACATTTTACCCAGTCCACAATTCAGGAAATGGTGTTATGCAATGCTTAGGAGCTGGATATCAGCCTGACCTTTAGGAAGCAGCATTAACAGAAGTCGTATCACTCGGAGGTATTTTAAAGCAAAATTAGCAATGTGGAATCCTGAGGAGTGACCTGACAGGGCAGCATGTGTTTGTTTTACAGCCTGACCTTCCAGCAAGAGAAGTTTAAACAAATTCAGACATTTTTCACTGGCCTTGGCACTTAGTTTCTGTTATCCTGTGTCACTTCTCACCAACTATGCAAAATATTTTCAAACACAATGGAAAATTGCAATTTTTCTTCCCTGTGACTTTTCCCCATAATATAAATCTAGTATTTGCCTAAAGCTCGGTAGGGAACATAAGTTATTTAAAGTCAGACTATTTTTTTATTCTGTTCAGGGCAAATTAATTGTCAATCAGAAAAAAAAAAGGCCTATTAAATGAGTTTCTCCTGAACTCATTTTTACCATAATCACACATTGCCAAAGCTAGACAGGTAAATAAACACACAGCTTTCAGAAGACACTGCAAAGCCGAGGCAGAAAGAACTAAGAGGTCAGGGACACAACACCACCTCTCCAGGAAAGGCTTAGTAGTGAAGGTGAGAGGATTAAAGAGAAGAGAACACAGCATTTTAAGGCTTAGTTTTCACGATCTCTCTCTCCCAGACTTTCCCAGGGCAAGGTTTTTGAAAGTTTGAACACGCTCAGATCTGAGGGGACAGAAATAGGAATCTGATCTGGCATCCTGTTTCAGGGACTATCTGTGATCTGTGGAGCTGACATGAGTGGTCTCACATATTACATCTTACAGGAATATTATTGCAGCTGTGAAGAGATCCCAGCATCTGTATTTCTGGCTGATTACAGACAGACATCATGCCCTGGATATAACCTTCTGCTATGGTGTATAGCAAACTATAAATCTACCATGACTCAGGAACAGACTTTCAAATCAAGAAGGGTTGGTTTTAGTTGCTCAACACCCAGTGATACTGATAGGAGTGTGGCAGTTCAGGCAGAATATAAAGCTGTGAAAACGTGCCAGTCCTCAAGTCCTTGCTGTGTCAAAATCATCCCATTATACTTAATTCAGCATTGGCATGGATGACCAAAGCCATTTAGGCACACACACTTAACTGCAATTTAATCCAGTGTCGGCTGCAGTCTAGCCCATAGGCTTTCCATTAAAACATGCTCAAAGATAGCCCTTATCTCTCCTTCTGACATGTCATGGCAGCAAAGCTAGACATCACAGTTAAAAAATATGCATTCCTCTCACTAAAGTACACCCAGATACAATTATAACCTAAGTTTCCTATGCTATGCAATTAGCTGGGAGAAAATGGTCTTTATTTTTGCCATTATCTGTGGACCTACTCAGGGCACCACATTTATCACAAACACTATTTTGGATGAGGCACAGACAGTGCTAGCATACTTCTGGTGAATAGTTAACAACAGTACCCAGAGCTAGCAGTTACCCAGGCTTTTCCCCCCCACTGTTAGCTCACTGATTAATTTTCTTCTCCTGCCCTGACTTCCTTCCATTAATAAATATTAACAATTTCCAGCCACTGGGGAAGTTGATTGAAAGAAAAATATCAGTATGCCTTAATGACTGGTTTGTTAGAATTGATAACCTCTCAGAGTGCGATTAGGCAAACTTCAGACATGTAATGAATAACCTGGGAAGGTGAGAACAACTTTCTTTTCCCTCCAAAGTGATCACACACACACACAAGCACAAGAGAAGAAAGCTCACTGTTTGTCTTTGTTGCCTTTCTCATAGAGATCTAATTTCATCACTCACTATTAGCTATGCAGAGCTTCTCCCTATTGTTTAATTCATCAATTACAATAGTAGTTCACTGAATTACAATAATAGTACCTGCTCCTACTCTCCCCTGCCCCTTTTTCTGTTTTTACAGCTGGAGAGTCTACCTATCATCAATTTCAGGGGTTCATTATTATGCAAAGTGAAGTTTGGCACCTAAGATAGAAGGGTATTTTTCTTTTTGAATTAAATCTGGCTGACATTTACTTAGCTGTTTCTCAGATCTACAAGTAAAACAAGAGGAGTAGCTTTGTTATTTCAGTCTGGTTTTATCATTTTTCTAGGCCAGCTTGAATTAAAAAACAAACAGGAAGCCTATATGCTGGACTTTGCAAATGAAAAGCCCTTTGAATAGCTAAAACTCTAGGCCAAATTCAGAGTTTGTGTGTCAAGTGGTTCAAGGTTTTCATCAGAGATTGATGCAAGAGTCTGAAGCTAAAATCCAGGCTCTGCTTAAATCAAAACCAAAGACTCCCTCTCACTTCAGACCAAGATCATGTAAACCAGTCAGCAGGAGGGAGGAGCTCATCTGAGAGTTAAGCTGGAAAGAGTCTACATTAAACATCCTTGTATGATTCTTGACTATGAAAGATGGCCCCAGAATGTGCCAGACCATCCCAAATGAAGCTAGGGCTTTAGTGAGGTCAAAGGTGTATGGAATTTGATAGACAATAATACTTTGTCTATAAAATCTTAAAGCCATTTCTATAGCACAATGATAATTGCACCCTGTTACAATAATCTACAGAGGGATTTAAAATGAATGCAATTAATTCAAGAATTTTCTGTTACACACAGCAATTCTTCCACAATGGTGTTATCTAAATCTCCAGACCGGGCTGGATGACTCTCAAACACTGGAAGTGACTCACGCCTTCCACTGAGATCACCACCAGGACAGGTAAGCCCTGAAGAAAGGTGCTCCTGGCAGGTGTGAAAGGACAGTGATTCACACAGGAGGCCAGCAGACAGACAGACAGACAGCTCCTCCTCACTCTGGCTATGTCAAAACAAGGCAATTGCAGTGATGGCCGGGCACAGACCAGCCAGGCAAGGCTCAAATGGGTTTGAGGAGAGCAGGTTTTTTGCTGTTGTACAGCAGCATTCAACATCATTTTACTGCTCTGGTATCTTCACAGAATCAGAGGCCACTGATGATGATCTCGCTGGAGATACCAGAGAAGTAGAGAACAATGGTTGACATTATAACTTGAGGACATCATAGTCACAAGAGGGCAAGGAGACTATCTACTGCCCTCCTAGGCATCATATTGGAAACTGCCTGAGCCTGGCACACAGTGCTGCCCTCCTTTCCCCTTCTCCCAGTGACTAATGCAGGACGAAAACCAGGAGTGGGTCATGAGGAGTCCCAGTGAGTCAAAACATGGGGTGTGTGGAAAGCAGTACAGTGTAGATGATCCATAGCTTGGGATGCCTTTTGTCCTGACCAGAAAAAACTCCAATCTATGCCAGAGGGCAAAAAACCCCTTGTGTAAAACTGTGTCAGTTGCTGGAACAGGTATTAGACTTTAGGTACTTTCCTGTGGTATAAATGGGCACTTCCAGCATCTGTCTTGGATTCACAAGTGGTAGCAGCCTGGACAAGTTGCACCAGTGCTACACCACCTACAGATTTTGCAATATAGTTTTCTTCTTCTACCACTGCACCTTGGGCAGTAAAATGCAGTAAGATACAGGTAAAATATGTTAAAAACCCACTGAAAATACACTCACATAGCAACTGAGAAAGGGATTCGGAGGAGAAAAAGCAAGGCACATGGAAAACATATTTTCTGCATGAAGTAACTCTTCTTTCTGCTTAGAAAAAGTCTTTGGGGTTCAGTGAGGAATTTCAATAGGAATCCCAAATGTTTGATTTCCCTCGAGCATGTTCATTAAGCATGTACAGGCAGATTTTCAAAATCACTCACTTCTCAGCAGCTCCTATTAAGAATAATGAGACTTGCTGTATGCTAAACAAATTAAAGATCTTGCAGGAACTGGATAAGGAAGCAAAACCTTCACAAGCACAGCAGTGCCAGGGATCTGCCAGGCAGTTCAGCACTGGCACTTCTCTGCCTGTTCTCTTCTGTTGGTGCTACTGGAAATATTTGTTGGATGAGGCACATATTGTGAGCTGGTTTCTCACTGCAGTCATACAGCACCTAATCCTGAGAAACTACGGAAAACTATGTCATTATTTGGCTTCATCATATTTACATTGATCTGACATGTACACAGAGGAATGGGAGCCTGGCCCTGAAACTCCACATGCCAAGTGGAAGGAAAGTCACTTGTTCAGCACCCACAGTATGTTCAACACGTGCCAAGAATCACAATATATTAATAATATTTTTTTTTGTGGCAGTAAGAAACTTGGAACTAGATCCGAAAGAGCAGAGAAGTGGCCTGGAAAAAATGTCTTGTGCTTTCACTGCCGTTGTGTGTCACCCTGCCAGCATGACTGATCCTACAGAAGGCAAGCCAAAATAAAGAGTGGGTGATTTCCTTTGCAATGAGGACAATAAAATGCATTTGCTAATAGAAACAAGCAATAAAGATGAAAAGAAATGTGAAACAAAAACAAGAATATGAAACATTGGTATTTCTTGCAAATACTTGAAAATATAATGAAATAATTAACCTGTGATTAAGATTATCTCAGTAGGTGGTAGGTAAGGCAGTCTGCTGACAGCAACTGTTTTTCCTAAGTGACAGAGCTAAATCAATAGATGCCTCGTTTAAGCCAAGGCAATGCCCACCAAAAGTCTTGTGCTATGTTAATTGAGCCTGGTATGAGGAGTGAAGGGAGGAGCAGGGGAAAAAAAAAAGATAATCACAGTTTAATTAAATTGACTCAGCTATGCTTTTAGAAACCCCCTGAGGTCCTGGATTTAACAATCATGTCTCTTGTACCTGACTTTAGAAGAATACCTTAATTTATGCCACCCAGTGCACAGGCACAGGTGTTGCTGAAGCCCTTCCATAGGCAACCTCTCTCAGAGTGTTAGTCCATGCTCCAGAGAGCCAAGTTCAAGCAGGGTAATAAACCCTGGAGATGGGAAAAGAAGGAAGAGAGTAAACAGTAATTTAAATGATTAAAAGAAACAACGAAAAATATTTGCGATTAAATACTTATTTAACAGAGGAGCCAACAGTGACAATAAATGGCAGCAATGAGATCTTCTGTGTGATCCTAGTGAGTGTGTCTGTGGGGAGATGGGAATATAAATATCTCTTCACAACACAAGGTGGCTGTGAAGACAAAACTATTGCCATCTGCAAGGCACTCAGGCACAAGGATGGGAGGGGGCATATGAACTTCCAAAGGTCAGAGAGTAGGAACCTAGAAAGAAACCCCAAACAACAAAAGTTTAGTGCTCTAACTGTGTATATACTGATGCACACTCTTTCTGAAAGGTTTTCCTGGAGTCCTGTGGGCTTATAAAGGTTGGTATATATGCCATATCTATGTAAATATGTATAAATACACAGGAGAATCCATTTACAGGATCTGAATTTAACCTGCAGATCCAATCAGCTGGGAGAGGTTCTTTGGTTTTGCCATTTCCTTTCTTTTATTACTTGTTTGCAAGGGACTTTCTAAGGTTACATACTAGTTTCAGCCTTCCTTTATTAGTTCGTATTTTTTATCTTAGTCCTCCTCCCTGCTGCTTATTAAACAAAGGACAAACACACTAACAGCATCAAGAGATACTGAACGGATATTTAAGATGATTAACAAGCATGTGCACCTGGCCCCTCACATTAACCTATATCAGCATGTTCCATGAGGTTTCCTTTATACAACATGCTATAAAATAAGGTTACCAGGTCAGCAGCCAAATTACTGAGTATTTAGATCTGATACTCATCTGTACCTCACACCAAGTCAGAATTCAGTACAATAAGATCAAGCAGGGGAAAGGAAAAAGGAAAGATAAACAATTCAGAAGAGGCACTGATTACCTTTTGCAGTTCAAGCAGAGGAGATGCATAAGCAGGGAATTATCTCAGGTTGCATTCAGGGAGAGTTTGGATTACAACCTTTTCACAAAAGGCCATAAGTTACTGTGTAAAAAAAATCAAGTGAAGAAAAGCTCCATCATGAAGCTGCACCGATATTCTGCTTTGACTTAAGTGTGGGAGAGGGGAGAAATTGCTCATGGGAAATTTTGGCATCTGTCATTAAAATGTAGTTAAAACCAAGATGAGTTTCAGCTGCAAAGCACCAACCTGGAGTTCCCCAAAGCTCACAGTTGTTTGACTCTCAGGTTTGGTTCAAGCTCATCTATATGTAAAGAGTTGAATTAACTCATTAAGATTCACTTTAGCTGTTATTTTAAAACTATTTAGAAAACTACAATTTAAAAAAAAAAGGAATTTGGGCAATCTACATTTTGAGACAAATGGTTCATCTCTAAATCCAACTGAGATGCATCCAGCCAGGCCTGAACAGTCCCTAAAAATTCCATTCCTGCCTTCCAAAAGTCACTTCTAGTCAAATAACTTGGTATGGAGTGTCTGATTGTTTTAATTTGCGTATTAAGCTTCCCACAGGTGCTTTGCAGAGTGACAATTTCTGTAGCATTTGATTTGCCTTCCACACTCCTCTTTCTTTTAGTCCCTCTATCCAGTCTTTGGAGTGTATTCAGACTGCTGATTCTTCTTATTTGTTCCTTTTTTATGCAAAGCAGGAGCAAAAAGCAAACTACCACAAACATGTGTGATGTTCTGAGGAACAGCAGGTTGCACCCAGAAACAGATGGGCAGGAATGAGGAGAAGATCCAGCAGGGAATAACCAGAACAGTATTTCTTTTCAACCCAGCCATTGTCAGAGGGACTCACAAGTTCAGGAGATTGCAGCAGCTGATGATGGCCAAAGCCAAGGCCACCCTAGTGCTACAGAGGTGACAGGGATTGCTTGCTGCTGCCCTCAGCAAAAACAGTGTACTCTGTGTTCAGAGACAAGAAATCCAGACTGTCAGTCTGAAATATTTTGAATAAAGCAACTTCTGTGTGCTTAGCACCATGGAATCCAAATCTCTCTTCAGGTAACCCATATAAACATCTTATGGTTTTTCCTTCAGGTAGTGGAGCACAGGTCCATTTATACTCTGAGTTGTTTGGAGTCACAAAGGCCTGGAACCAAAGATTTCTCTTCCATTAGCCTTATCATAGTTGCAGGTCAAATCCCAGTTCCAAACATGAGGCACTCACATTAGTCAAGCCATGCCTTCCACATCCTCCCATGGAATAAGCAGAAGCCTTTTCTTTAGCTGCCATCAGTCAATTACGACATGCAGTTTGCCATTCCTTTCTCATCTTTCTATTTTTCCCTCTCATTTTGACCCAGTTCTGACCTTAGACATCCTCAGGGCCCTCATATGTAGCAAAGTGTGTGGCCTCATCCTCCTCTCCCTGATTACATGCTGTGAGAGCCCTATGATGGCATTTCACTCCCTCCCTCACCTGGTGCCACACGTGCCTGTGAACATGAGATCACCCCACTGAGCACCTGTGGTGTTCATCTGCTGGTGGCCATTTCCACTGCAGGTTTCCAAGCCCATGTCAGAAAATACCACCTAAACATCTGGCTACTTGAGAGTTTTTAAGAAAACAGCATGACCTTTGTGGCTACAGCTGGTCTAGGTCAAAAGAGATCGTCAGATAAATGGAGTTAGGAGTGTGGCAGCCTATCACTCACCTTTCAGTGGATCAATCCCATCTCGGCACCAGAATACTCAATGTCTCTTAGCATTCTCTTAGTATTCAGGTAGCAGACTGGAGCACATCTACAAGCTCCAGCAGACACAGCTTTGCTCTTGTAGCTGGGCTCTGGTAAGCCCCTTGCATATTATCCCTCACCTTATCCCGTGTGACAGTGGGGACAGGTCTCAATCCAAGGACTGTGAGCCACCAGGACCCTGATACAGCTCTGCTCTCAGGCTGAAAGTCATACCAACACTGGCCTCATCACCAAAGAGGGTGGCACCCAAGCTGTCAGATCATACTGGTCTGACACCACCAGCCTCAGGGTGGTAGCCTTGACTTGTCACAAGCAAGTAAGCCTTGAAGAACTAGAGGAATGGACAGATGTGAGGCTTCCACTCCTGTGTGTTCAGGGCCCCAGTTGGCTAATAATCTCACAAAGATGTGCATGCCAGCTTTTTCTGCACAGCACTGCTCTGCTTCAGGACTATTTGCTGTTTTCTCATCCCAGTCCTCACGGTCTGCATGAGTCACTTCCACTAGCAAGACACCTGACTGCTTTTTCATTTTCTTCATCCAATACTAGGCAGTCAGAGGTGTTTAGGGACAGTACTCAGAACTGCAGCAAGTGCAATTTTTTCATGAGAGTCTGTAAAGCTCATCTCTTGTCAGTACTGAGTATAATGTAGTGCCTGAAGTGCTGTGAAGAATGCACAAATAAGCTGGTCACCTCCCAGAGAAAGAAAGGACAGCTAGTTATCTGTAACTTGAATTCTTTAAGGTGTGCTATCTACGTCTTTGTTCATTTTCTGCCTCTCTCACCTCACTCTTGACTATTTCTGCTTGGATCACACCTTCAGAAGAGCAGAAGGAAAGGACATCTCTGCTAGCCCACATGTGTACACACGAGGCAGGGCAGGGACTCAGTGCACTAGTGCTAAGGAAAAAGAGCAACTCAAATGCCACGTCCTCTTGACTCTCAGTCACACACAAAACAGACACAGACCCACATCTTAAGCAACTCTCACTACAGGAAAGTGGCACCACTTGGGCCTGAGAACATTCAGTGGACTTTTTTGTGATTTACTATATACACGGTCGCTTAGACATTCTCAAGTTTAATTAAGCATTTTGATTCCTATCCTGCAAGAAGGAGAAACCATGTACAGTCTTTCTAGCTTTGTCTAGTGTTGCTGTAAATGTCACAGATGTTGCATATTTGGTAAGATAACTAAGCTCCACCAGATATTCCTGGCTTATATATCTAAGTAAGCAGAGATTTTGAAGAAAGTATATTACATCTGGAGTCACTTCAAGACTTTTTTTGCAATAGACTGGTTATATTTGCAAGGAGGAACTAAAATAGAAGATACAGCACAAAGCTGGCAGCATTCCTGACCTCTGATAAATATGCTTATGATTCTTACATCTTTGCATTTCAAGTATTTTTAAGTGCTTCTGCTGAAACCCTGTGTTTTGGAAACATCAGCAAATCTCTACATTCTGAGTGAAAACAGAATCCCACTTTGATAACAGAATAAGTAATGGAATTACAGGAAAACAATCCTCTATGTGTCCTTTAAATTAATAGAGCATCAGTCTGTCATTTGCCAGACTTTCAACTTCCAGCTTCTCCTATTGACATGGATAACATTCTGGGAAACATTATCAGGAATATGCTCCTGTGGAATCATCTTGGGGTACAGCAGCCTTACTGAAAAGCACCTCAAGCTGCTAAAAAATTGAGAATATAATGGCATTTTTGAACAACTTGGTAAGACAGGCCCTTGTGGTTACCTTTTCCTAGGTGTTATNCTGTCTTATATACACCTGATTACGTGAAGGAATGGTGTGGAATACTTCCTTAGTTATGACCCTGCTACCAAGGAAGGCCTAAACCAAAACCAAGAAAACTAAACCACCACATCTAGCCATGCTTTCCCCCTTCCAGCTCCTCTTGGCAAGAAAACATAGTTACCCCAGGCCTACAGTAAACCTGGAGAGGCTCAGACATTTCCCCAGAGGAACGACACTGCAATGTGGCCGAGGCACATGAAGGTTTGGGTACTTGCAGGGTCCCTGCATTCCAAGACAAACACAGCAGCAAACTCTCACACACACCTGCTGCACTCCAGTGCTGGCAACTTATCCAGCCTCTCTTCCTGGAGGGAGACTTGGGTGAACAGGGGTCTTCCTTGGACTCTGCTTCTTCAACCACCCTGCCCAGCTGCCAGCCCACGTGCTGTGACTTCCAGCTCCATCCTGGAAAGGATCCTGCACAGGTTTTGCTCCTTGGCTGTAGATTTAGCCAGCATCTTATATATACTGTTGATGAGTAAATGGGTTTTGTTTGTATCAGAGCTATCTCCCTCACCAGGAGCAGTAACAATGCACAAAAAATAAGGAAAGTAAGGACATAGGTTTCCATGGAAGGAAAAAGAAATAGCTTGCTGTTTACACCTCCTCATAATGTTGGTTACTTCATTGTAAATACCACACCCAACAATATGTGCAACAAATTTTGCCAGTTGCTGATCTTCGAGTTCTTGTAGGATATAATCTCCACTCAGAAGGTAACCCCAACTAAAGCTATGCTAATCAATGGAATCTTCATTTTAATGCCTACTTTCAGTGCCTTGCCCCCTGTTAAAAAAGAAAAAAGAAAATAAATTCCTTCATTAGTATGTAAGTTGGAAGGAAATATTTTGTTTCTTTTCTGGCTAACTTTTAAAAATCCTGAAATTGCCAACTTTGAGACAAATGGTTTAACATTTTAATGTTGAAAAATCTGAAAACACATTTTGACATTTGAGATTTTAATCTTTTTTTCTGGTAATGAGTCCTATTAAATGAACAATGAGAATCCTGCTTGAAACAGGACATTTTCAAAATACACTTTGTTGGGGATCAGCTGCCTGTGTGTAGAATTGCCCAGTGCAGACTTTTGAGCAAGAGCAGCCTCCCAGTGGACCATACTGGTTGATTCTCCCCAGTTCATATGGTTACCACAGCAGAAGCTCACCACTGACTCAGGAGCCTTTCAGTCTCTTTGGTCTGGAAGATTGTTCCATTTCTTGGGTGATCATGTGGTTAGTTTAGATGCATTCAGCAGTGTGCTAGCATTTTCTTCCTCTCAACTTTCTACCCCAGACAGAACCAAGTAAATAATTTCTGAGTAGTTTGTGATACTCTCTGTAACATTCAGACAAGTCTCCTTGCTAGAGAAGTTAAATTCTGCTTTCTGCCCCTCCAGTAGGTACATCTACCTCTTGTAAACTTTTTCTTTTCAATCTCATGGCTTGTACACAAAGTCAAAGAGGGACATACACTTTGGAGTACCCAACCAAGAGGGGCCAACCTGCTGATCTGAAGTTAACTCCTTGCTGGTAAAACACACACAAGGCATTGATCAGCCTCGAAAGGTAACTTCACCAAACCCCATCAGTTTCTGTAAAGGACAAGAACAGTTGTCACCTAGGTAACATAGACACTTCACCAAGTTTCACTCTTATGAAGAAATAGATATACCATAAAATCTTCTATATGCTTTGCTGGCAACTTCCCTGGCAGAATAGTTATCAAACATGAGTTATGAGATTAAATAGAGACTGGCACTCTCATATACTTTCCTTTACCACACAGCTAAATTAAATTTTGTACTGTTGACCCTTGCAGCCAAAATAAATGTACAGCTGGGATGAAGTTGGCTGGTACTCCCATTGGCTTAGCTTTGCCAGAGTTGAGGATGCTTGGGGTACCGCAGAGGCGTTGCCCTCAGGGCTCCAGGGCAAATGCCTTTTGCAGAAGCGTGCTCGAGTGACAAAGTACACTGAGCATCAAGGCAAACAATGTGACATAGATATAAAGGAGACATGTGGAGGATGGGGAACACACTTGGACCCAACAAGAGACACTCTTTGGCCCTGTACCCTTCCAGTTTCTGTGGTGTTCTCTCACTCCAGTGACACAAAGCTGCATGTAGTAAAGTCGAAACTATAGACAGCACAGTGTTTGTTAATGTCCTTGATGAACTTTTTTTTTCCTTACAGACCACCTTTTACATTTCACTTGAGAGAACCTCATGCTTGTCTGTAGTCTTCTGATTTCAAAGTTACAACAGAGCTCACATCCCTGCAGCTCTGGGTCTCACCTCTTGGGAATGGATGGCCTGCCTTGGTCCATGCAGCTTACATGAGTTATATTGCATCGCTTTCATGTGCCTCTTCTCTGAAGGCAGATGGCCACGAGCCCCAAACAGAACTCAATTTGCAAGCGAGCCGTTTAAAATCATGAGAAGCAGCCTGCTTAATTGTTCTGCCTCATGCATATTCCAACCCATTCTGGAGAGCGTCAGAAAGCTGGAGCCACCTGTGGCTTAGGTAGCCAAATAATAAAGATTCTCTAGTACCTTTCAGCATTGAAGAGAGCACCAAAAAGAGAATCAGACAAAGACCAAACAGATCTCATGACATTGTGTCTCCCTGTGGTCTGGTTTAATTCCCGACTTCCACTCCAGCCCATTAGCTACCCTATCCACTCAGGTTATGACACTCTGCCAGCCTGAGCCTGCACTCACAGATACAGCATGCTCCCTCCCTCTCCCTGCCAATTCTACAACAGCAATTCCCCTTGAGCTGTGGCTATGCTGAAATATATGAAGAGTGCTTGGCACTACAGGTTCTTTAGGGTGGGTGATTAGAAACACAAGTGATGCTACAGGGATGCCCTGAGATTCTCTGCCTCAGCTTCTTTGAGAAGGCAGCACTTTCTTCAGGTTGCAATTACAAGGTAGTCAAAACAGATAATGGGCAACAGCCTTGCACGCAGCTGTAACTCATTTAGAGAGCACTCTTCCTTTCCCTGGAGCTAAGGCTGTGGAGAAGCTGTTCCATCCTTCTTTTGGATTGGTTTATTGTAATGCCCTTTTCTATTTTGATCAAGTTTATTGCCACAGAGGTAAATTATTGTCTGAGTTATTTCACATGCCTAGTTTATGCAGCACATGTTGAACCATGTCTTTGTTAGTGCTCCAGCATGCACAAGCTTAGCTACAGCCCCAAGTCTTGAATTAGTTGTCACTATGAATTCTTTTGATCAGAAAGACCTCACGTCTTGTCTTAGGCACGTACGCTTATCTAAAAAAATAGCAGTGTTATTGCAAATTGATAAATAATTGTGTGTTGCTCTTCCTCCCTCTTTGCTCTGCTTGGTGCTTTGTCTTGAAGGGGTACAGTTACTCCTTTATATGGTGCTGAATAGAGACTGAAAGGTGTCACGATCCCACCTGCCCCTCCTAGTGACAGAAATCAAACTCCCTAGACCAAACAAGCCTAGCAGAGAGCAGAGCTCTCAGATATCTGTTTTTGTCAGAAAGCAAGGGGTCCAGTGGGGCAGATTTGGCTTTGAGCAGATCAGTAACACTGAAATCAGGTCTAGTGGCTGTCTCCTTTTCTTCTTTTCCATGATGCCAGCTCTGACCGTGAGCATGGGAGGCTCAGGATGCTGCTCCCTGAGCTCCATCACACTTGGCCTCACTGCCTTGAGTGACAACAGCATGGCCAACTTTGCTTCTAGATCTGAGCACACCGAGTGAGAATCCAACACAGGAGCCAAAGGGTGGTTAGCCCTGTAAGAGAAGCAACGTAACAAACACCTTCATAAGGTCTGTGTGCCATCAGTGAATAGACACACCAGGCTTCAGCTGGTTGTAGATGGAGGCCAGTGATCACACAAGCAGGGACAGAGCTCCTGGAGCCCTTGCAGTGAAGTACACGCATTTCCTTTGTTCAGACAGCAAAACTCCCCTGAATAATTGCATTTATGTTATTGCTGTAGCTATTACTGAGTTATTAAAGTCACTAAGTTTAATAGCTGTCTGCAAAGAAAGGCAAGCTGTTAAGGCAAAGAGCTCACTATTAAGTACCTTAGAGCAATCCTTTGAAGGCTGTCTTTGGAAAAGGCAGAGCCTGGCTAAAGGTCCTGCTGAACTGGTTTCGAGGAGCAGGGCAAAAATCCAAGAAAGCACAAAAACAAAGGGCTCTCTTGCTTCATTGAGGACATCAGGCTCTTGGCCAAGCTCAGGCACTGCAGTCATGTTTTGTGTTATGCAAACATAGACACAAGTTCTCGCCCCTGTTTCTCTTGACCAGAAGTGCTGTAGCAAGAAGATGACAGTAAAAGGTTTAACAGATGAAATGGAAAGGAATACCCTGACATAAAATACAAGAGAAGATGCGGAGCTAGTTTGATAGAGGGATTATTCAGCAGCATAGGATTCTGGTTTAGAGCACCAGGACTCAATTTGTTGGTCCTCTCTTCAGTCCCTGTGTGATCTGGGACTAGTCAGACATTGTACCTCCCCTTTGGAAAAGGCAGCAAGCACCACTTTCCTGCCTCACTGCGTGCTTTTGAGGATGTGCTCAGGCACAACACTACAGACTGTCAGTGTGTGTGGGAGAGATAGCAGGAAGGCAATGGGCCTGAATGTTCCACAGCACCACCAAGCTGCAGCTCCAATACTCCCCTCCCATCCTCCACTCTCCAAGGCACTTGTTATCAGACCAACTTTAGGATTTTTCAAATGATTCAGCCAGCAGATCTTTAGAACTACAACAGAGAACTTCTGCTGCTCTCTAAAAATCAACAAATGAAATTTTAAGATTCATTTCTTAGTTACCTAGGAAAGGCAAGTAATTAAACTGGCAATCACAATATAGCTTACGGTAAATGAATGTATTTTAACAACTGATGTCTCTTTACATTTTCCATTGGAACTTGGTACATCAGTGAGATGGTAAATTCTGGATATAGACAGATACAGGGTAGTCACAAGTTTAAGGGAGATTTAAGTGAGTGCCAGTAGTTGTACCTCATTCATAGTTAGATGTGTGCTCCCTGAGTTTAGTAGCAAAAGTGTCACCAAGTGTAATGGCAGCTAGACCAAATTCCCATGCAGGTCTGACAACCCTTTGCTGGTGAGTTGTGAGCCATAGCCACAGAAAGTCCAGCTTTCTCTGGACTCCTTGCTTTTCATCCCAAAATGGCACAGCATGAGTGGTACAGTCTTATTGAGATCACTGGTGGAGACCAAGGGCGTTGCATTCATCAAGTAACAAAAGCAACTTGCCAAGAAGAATCAATGGAGTATGTTTGCCCAAGAAATATTTTTCATGCAAATTAAAATGGATACAAGTCACTTAGATCTGAAACTAAAAAGCAACATGAAAATCCAGTCTATCATTACACTGGTTTGTTGCTCCTGAGAATGTGTTCCCATTCATAAAAAAGTCTTCTGCATGCACAAATATACTCTGAAGAGGAAGATCCTGTCTGTTCAGAAACTGGTTGAAGTACTTAAGGATGCAGAAAAGGAGTAACTTCACCAAAATAAACCCCTTTCTGCAACTGTTTATGCACTGGCCTGCAGTAAAAAGCAGGTAATGGATATTTGGAGTCATTCATTCTGGTGAGACAAAAAGAATTAACTTACACTGACTGTGTGGTCTCATGTCAGTCACCTTCAGAAGTATGTGATGGTTTAACCCGTCAGCAAGGCTTAAGAGGAGTGAGGAGGACATCAGGAGTGCAAATGTTGGGTATACAGATCAAATAGTATGGCTGTTACAGTAACTGAGAAAGTTTTGAGAGCAAGCCTTTGCTCAGATATTTTTTCCCCCGAAATATTTTGATTCAATCATCATTGGTCACTGGCTGGCCCACTTTGCCTGCATGTCATCTGGGCTCTCAGATTAAATGATGTGGTCCTTGGCAATACAACTGGGTAGGAAATTAATTCATTTAAGGGATGAATCTCACCTTTAGTGTCTTAGAAACAGCCAAATTCCAGTCTTGGGTACAGACAGAACACTCTCAAATTCCAGTCTTGGGCACAGAGAGAACACTCTCAAGTAGCTCAGCTGAGCAGCCACAGCCAACTCTGAAAAAAAAATCAGCCAAGGTAGCTGAGGGGCTGATTCACTGAGAGTACAAAAGATGCATGGCCTTTGTTTCCAAGCACTTCTCTGCCCTTCCCCTCCAGGTTCTGCTTGCACACAGCTGCAGGCTGCAGGTCCCAGCCATGCAGAGGAGCTGCCTCTGCCCAGCATTCCCCTTGTTCCTTCACCCCAGAGGTGACAGCACCGAAATGGCTCAGGCTGCTCACAGACCTCAAACCTGCTTTTATATACCAAGCTGTATGCTGGGAACTGGTTAGCCAGCTTTAACTGTGAATCAGCTTTGTGCTGCTGTGTTTCCTCCAGAGCATTCACCTTTGGGGCAAGAATGCCATAGGGGTGTTTCGGCTTTCAGTGCCCAAGTTTGATAAGAGGTGACATATGAAAGCAGGCTTCCCCTGGGACAATACCACCTTTTCACCCCTTCCCCAGGGCAGCTGAGCTCACTGAGAGCTAGTGCTCATCCTGCAAGTGTAGCAGCCTGTTACAATGAAAGAGAAAAGAATTTAATTTTCTCATTTTACAAACTTAGTTTTCTCATTCCTTGTCTGCACATGCCAAAGGAAGACAAGAATAATTTTCTCCCAGCCAGCACCATGCAGGATTTGTTATCTCCTGACAAATATGAAGGCCCAAGCAATTCAGCCACAGCTGATTTCCAGGGCTGCAGGTGTAGCATCAGCCGGTCAGTACAACTAAAACAAAGCTGTAGAAGACAGTAAAATATATACATTTAATGTCATTAAGCTCTTCCAAATGGCAACATGTTGTTTAAGCAACCTCTGTCTAAGCAACCTTGGCTGTTAATTCTCATAAAATATTAAATAAACCTTTTATTAAGGAAGAAATAAATCTTTTTCTCTAAATGTTTTTTTTTTAATTTTTTTTGTAAGGTACTTCAATTCATTGTGTTTGACCTTCTCTAGCTACTCCACAAATCCTCATATTTTAACTTTCATAGTCTGACCTTTCTTCTTGTCAGTTGCTTCCTTGTTAACACTGACTGCACCACCCGAAGGCCTCTCAGGAAAAATAAATACTAAATTAAATTTTGACAGACTTACAGAGAAGAGATGCTTTGGCTTACATTGCATGAATCTCTTTTGTACCCTCAAAGGATGCAATGCATTAGTTCCCTCACCTCTCCTCCATTTTTTCTGCACCAAAATCCACAGGTGGAAACCATTTATCCCTGACTACATCTGTCATATTCTTTCTCATGTCAAAGCAGGTCTTGCATGAAATAAACTTGACATGTCCTGTCATTAAATAATCTGATATTTATCCCATGTAAGAGAGAAAGGAAAATGGGAAAGGCTGCTGTTGATTGTTGGGTTTCATGGCCGTAATCTCCTGCCTGGGCCAGAACACAGTGCTGGTCTATCATCTATCTATCTATCTATCTATCTATCTATCTATCTATCTATCTATCTATCTATCTATCTATCTATCTATCATATCTCTCTCTCTCTCTCTCTCAATTTATCTATCATCTATCTCTATCTATCTATCTATCTATCCGCCTATCTATTTATTTACTGACGTAGGATGCATTCCTATTATCCCACCTAATCTGTGACTGCACAGAAGTCTTACACTGACATTGTAACACAAAACATAGTATTTGAAGAGCAAAAATTGCATGTGAATGGATAAGAGAAGGCACAAATCAAGGGATATCCCTTAGATCCTTCCTAAGCAAAGTTATTTTCACACCCCTTTGATGTTCAAGTGCTATCTGTACTATATACTATGCAACTCTCTGGCCTGGGGCTAATTTGGATTTGTGCAGTCTGCTAAAAGCTTGCAGTGGGTGTCACCCCTAAATTTAAGCTATGTAAACTCTCAAATATTGTTACATTTTAAGTAAGGGCTGAATCTGCTCTGTTCACTTGATGCCTGTCCCCTGCCTGTAGCAAGAAACACATCGTTAGTGCCTCCAGTGTAGATACAGATGGCTTGCTTTGGGTTTTGACAGCAACAGTTGGGAAAAGACACTATCTGTTACCAAAGCAAATACAGCTATTTCACTGTTATAACTACAGAATATATATAGTCACTTACAATACTGTGGGGGCTTTAGAATTCACAGTGTGACAAGAAGAATAAAAGTGCTTGCTGGTCAGCACCATCTGAATTTATGACACCTTCATAGGTACAACTGAATTTTTTGGTGTCACTAACTACATGCAAGACTATACAAGTTAACAATGGTAGACTTTCTTCCTAAAATATGCCATTAGACCACTGAAAGCTGTTTGAGAGCAGAGACGGGAGAAATAATTTTCCAGCATATTAGAGTGTAAGTAATATGAAATATTGATCTGAAATCATAAGGCCATGAGAATCTTATTTAAAAAAGCTTCCTGAACTAGGCAACACATCCTTCCACATAAAGCAGTACAATTTTCTCTGTGATACCTGGTCTCATCAGCTCCAGTCTGGTTTATTATTAATTACTTCTTACAGATGCAGCAGTAGCTGGGAAAGCTAAATGGGGTGGTATATCTGGTAGTAATTTTTCCTTCATATTAATCCCTTTTATGTCTGAATTAAGGCCAGAGGCTATGGAAGTTAATTCTATGCTGGCCATGCTAGAACTATAATAACCTGTGAAAGCTGCAACCTTGACAAAGAGAATTAATCACTGCTTGCATGTATGGGCTTGTGAATCTCACCAAAGGTTTACATCAGTAGGAAATGCATTTTTCTTATGCTGATTGAAGGATGTGAATCTACGTGCTCACTCAACATCTTGGCACCATGAAACAGGGATTAAAAAAATAAACCTTTTAACGACTTTTACAGAAGAAATTGGATTTGCCAAGACATTTAAAAATGCAAAGGTGAAAGATTTATTTATGAAGGAAGCTGAGAAAGTGAAGGCTAGCAGCAAGGTTGGCAGTGTAGTTACCCCCAATGTGCAGCTAAGTTCCTGACCCAATCAGTGCCATTAAATTTAACACTGAGACAATACAGAGCCAGAGAAGCTCATTGGTGGTCCAGAAAGCTCATAGCATGTCCTGGGAGCTGGTTACTAAAGATGCTGAAGCTGGGTCAGGATTGTAATCTCTCTGGCTTGCAGGATCCTCCATAGAGCCCCTGATCCAGAGCACGAAGCCTGACTGGGAAAGCATCCATCTGAGCAACAAAATAGTCACTCAGCATTTTTTGTAAGGTCCTAGTGTCTAGAGTACCTACCAGGGGATCCAGGTTCATATCCTTCTGCTACAGACCCAAAATTCTCTCCCATTTCTAGGCACCTACTCATTGAACCACCCCTGCTTAGGTCATGGGATGCAACCAGGCTGTTGTGTTGCTGGCAGAAGTCCTGGGGCAAAGAAGGCTGAGCAAAAGGGGACACTGATGGTAGCCTGGCAGTGGCAGCACTAAAAGTCCTGGGGAGTTTATTCTGAGCTGTCATTCCTCATTCAGGAATATGTGCCTAACTTGTTTAATCCTAGATAGTCAAACCTTGAAGGGGCACAGTTCCAGGCAGCAAATATCACACTCCTTTGCACTGAGGGTCTTTGCCTATTTCCCTCTCCTTCCAGCCCACTCTTTACATTCCTTGCTGTACACTGAGCAAAAGGGACCTGAGCCTTAGGTCCCTCTTTCAGGATGTGTGGGATGCAGAAGTAAATCCTTTTGCTGTGAGAGAGGAGGTGATGCAGATATCTCCATTCTTAGGTAAATGCTTAAACTATTAGACAATTATACAAACCAAAGGAACTAGAGCTCCCACCTTGTTTTTCAGGCAAGGAGCACGTTTTGCTGGGCTACATTCTCAGTTGTTTTCTGCCTGCAAATATATTCCGTGTATTCAGAGATTTCAGCATCATTACCCCAACCCCCTCTCTGCCTTCTTTCTGAACTGCCCTAGTGCTATGGAAGGTGCTAAGCAAGCAGACCCTGCAGTTCTTTGGAGAGAGTCTTGCCTGTTTTTCTGCATCCACACAGAGACAATTAAATCCCCTTGAGGATCTGATGAATCTAAGTGCCTGTTTAATATCACAGAAGACTTCTCCAGTGAAGGAAAAAAACAAGCAGAGGAATTTCCAGTCTTTAATCAATTATTAACGTGTAAGAACATCTACTGCTAAGAGTACTAGTCTCATACTATGCCCAGGTTCATATCTTTAATAATTTATTTTGGACTAAGAACCCTAAATTATTAAGACGAGACCCACTTTTAATTCTTTGTGTATTTATTGAGGGTTATTTTCACCATGCCTATTAATTAATTTCACTTGTTTTCCTTTAGCAATGCAATAAGTTAAACTGTTGGTATAACCTTGATCTTTACCCCTACATTTCCATTCAAGTTCTGCCAAACATTAGCCCATACTCAAAAAGCAAGCAAGTATATGTACTTTTTTCTCCACCCCAATTAGGAAAACAAGAAGATACAGTCTTGACAAGAAATTACGTTTCTATGACAGCATTTTTTGGTTGATATAGACAGCATGAAACTATGTTGATTATGCCTGTAGCCAGAGAGCATTTGTAGAAGTTTAGAAGAACAAACAGAAAAGGTGAGAATCTCAGGGACAAGTCAGGAAACTGCAACATGAATCCATGAATTGAGACCCTCTGTATTTCAAAGAAAAAATGCCTTGCCTGAACAACTCTTCAGTGCTAAACTTCTCAGAACACTCAGAAATGTCTCCTGTGGATCCCCTGCAGCCTCTGGATTTTACTGGCAGCAGTCTCTCCCTGCCCTGCCACGGTGCAGTGGACAGGGCAGGGATTTGCCCACAAGTCCTGAGAACGTGCTGCTCTGAAACACTACAGTGATTGCAGCAGTCGGGTCGCAGTGCCAGTGGCAGCACAGCAAGGAGGACTGCAGTTCCTCTCAGGTTAAACTGGTGAATCCCTGGCTGGGAGCTCAGACTCGAGGCAAGCTTTGATGCACAGGCACTTTCCTGAGCTGCTTCTTGTTATGCCCGTGGTTTCCCTAAAGCCACCGCCAGGGTAAGTTCAGCCAAGGGGGTTACTCATGCTCCCAGGGGTGTGTGCCCTTTCCACAGTGCCCAGGACAGCTCCAGCTCTGGACAAGTGACGGAGGTGTGAGTCACAGGTGAAGCACTGCCAGTCTGTGAGTGGCCACTACATGTTCAGCATGAGTAATGTGTGGACAATGAGGTGAAAGGGAAGACAGAGAGGGGCTGAAATTAAGGGGCTTGCCTCCGCATCTGAACCCAGCGAATAATTGTGAATATGTGAGGCCAAAAATATTCCCAAGGTCTTTGCTTGACTTTTCAATAAATTAGCACAGAACTGGCTTTGTGACTCAGAGTTAAGTAATAGAAATCACAGAGAACTGCAAAGCTGGAGAGGGTCTTTCTTCTAGTGCAGCTCCCTGGCACAAAGTGGCCAATGCCATTTGTAAGAAAGTCACAACAAAATCCCTTTTCACATTCTTATGAGAGCACCCACATTTAAAAAATCTCACCAAAACCAGTTCCTTTTTAATCTCAAAACACTGGCAGCTGCCTCAGCCCACGAGACTGACAGTTTATGCCCTTTCTATAAATGAGGAATAAAATGATGGCTTCTGTCATTATCCATACAAACACCAAATCCTCTTCTGATTCCCACTGAAGTCTTTGCTTTGCTTCAGGCTCAGGGTTTCCATGGTTTAGTGGAGCTCCATTTTGCACTTCACCTGTGACATGCTCCTGCCCTCCCAGGGAGATTTTACATGGGATGGTCGTGCTGTGGCCGTGCTGAGGCAACACCAACCCTCTCTGGGTGGTTAGTACCTGACTCGTGCAGCACCAAGTGTCTCACCTGCCAAAATGCAGAGATGATGCTGCATGACCCCTCTCTTTTGGTAACTACAGGTTTGGTTTGGCTTAGTGTTGAAAAGCCTCATTACATTCTCTAGGATCCTTTTACACATCACTTAAGAAGAAGCAGTCTTGGAATATGCCTCATAAAAGCAAGATCCTTGAAATGACAGGTTTATCAAAAAACACACGTTATCTGAGGGATTACTAAGAGGGGCTCTTAAGGATCACAAAGCACTTCTCAAAACCCCGGCATTCATTTGGAGGCGGTGACTTTCTGGAACTACACTTTCTTACATTTCTCCCAATGCAGCTACTCCTTTTCTGATTTAATAACTTACACTTTTGGAGATCTTTCCTAATACTTATTCTTCGTAGGTTGGCGTAGCAGAAGAGGATGAGTAAGTGGTTAGGATTCTGCCTGAGACTGAAGGCTCAAAGGGTACCCACTCTGTGGTGAATTCACTCTGGGTTTTGAGCAAATTACTGAGTCTATTTTCCTTCAGTGCATCAGGATGACAAGGTGTCTAGTAGACAGGGGTGTTACAAAGGCATATTCTTTGTATCAGTGTGGTAAGGGAAACCTATAAAATGAAAGTAGAGAAACAATGAGAAGTTGTAATCGTATTAGGGAGAAATCCTTCTGCTTTTCACATGTTGGTGAGGTGCACTAACTGGTTACTGCATATTCAGAAAAAGCTGCAAGAAAAAACATTCTGATCCAGCTGAAATCCACAATGTGTCTGAGCTCATTGGGATAAGGATTTGCTTTTCAGTATTTAAAAGAGGAGTAGCAGAGTCTGAAACAGATTTCGAAATCTTGTCCCAGGGAAAGGGCTGTCAATTGGCAGGTGCATCATAAATCTGTCCAGCCCCAGTGATCTTACCCCATTATGTAACATCATAAAACACATTTCCCTTTCCAATCCAGAGCATGGAGTTATACAAGAACCCTTCCCCCCTGCTAAGGCATTGCACAGCCTTGTTATTACCTGGAATCATCTTTCTGTTGCGTGTCCAGGCTTTTCCTTTCTGATGTGGACTGCTTTGATTCCCACAAAGGAGCCTGCAAGCAAATGATTACACTCTTTGCATTTTGTGCAGAGTTATGGAAACCAGCCTGCTCCATGCAAAAGGCTGGATGCTGCCTGGGGAGGGTGTGGGAACTGGGCAAAGGGGACTTTTCTCGTCCTTCACAAAAGTTTGGTGCTGGATATGGTTTTAAGCTCCTGAAGGAGACATGCCAGTAAAAACCATGCAGGCCTGAGCTTGATTACAGTCTGGTTTTGTAGCATCTTAATAGTTGTTTTATCAAAAAAAATGGATTCATTTACTTTTTTATTTATTTTAAAGAAACAAAACTTTATGGCACTTGGGAGAAATCTAGAGCTTAAGTAATGACCACAGAGAATTTACTCCCAAAAAAGCCAGAGCACAGAGAGGAAGTGCATGCCAGTACACTGTCTCTGACCAGGTCTGCTGGTTAACTGGGATTTTATTTAGGGAGTGTGGGGTCCAGCCTTCTCACATTTCTGAGTCTTTTAACCATTGATATACATTTTTATCATCTTTATCCTTGCATTACCTAGCTCTGTGCACTCTCCCTGCCCCACCTGCATAGCCTCAGATACTCAGATAACCTCTCAGATACTTCATAGCCCCAAGGCCTTCCTTAGTTAAGTGAACTAAATCACCATCAAAATGAAGAGCTGAGCAATGCTTTGTTAGATGTAGCAGCACTAACTGCTTAGTGCTAATTCCTTTCCCAGATTGTGTTATTAAAACATAAAATGAAAAGTGTGAAATGAGTGGAGTAATTTTCTTCCTACAGAAAGGTCAAAGCCGAGCAAGCCTCAAACACACTGATGTGCGAAGGTTATTGTCACAAATACAGTCTGCTGGTTAAAGATGTGGGGCTTCTCATCACATCTACTTGAACAACTGCACTGATGCTGGCAGGAGTTGGGTTCATAAGACAATCTCTTGATAATAGGCAAGCAGTCCCAGAAAGAAAATAAACAGTAAAGGAAGCCTTGTTGGACAGAAGGTGAAAACAGCATGGAAAGTGTGTGTGTCTTCAGCCCTAAAAGGGGGAATGGGACGCCTCTACCTTACTCCAAGGCAAGACTGATGTCAGTGCCAGTCTTGTGAAAGAAAAGCCACCAGGAATTCAGTCTTTTGCATATGAAAATATTGTCACTTTTTCAAGGCTCTTTTGTTTGTTTGTTGGTTTGTTTTGAGGAGTGCCTGGACTTGCAGTGTTTTTCTTAAAGCCTCAGCTCCAGGAAGCAAGTGATTATGTGAGAAATTCAGCTGTAAGTGGAAATGACAAGGAACAGTTTCTAGTCTACAGCTATAAAGAGAACATTAAAATTAAATGGGAGAGGAAAAAAGAATCCCTAAGGTTCAAAATTAGTAGGGCAAAAGGTCCAATCCCCAAAATAAGCTTGACTCCTCAGTTTTTTACACCTGGGAGCGATGAACACTGATGACACACAACTACAGTAATGCCAGCTACAATCGAGAACTGTACAATGCTTTTGTCAAGACAAAGGTATTAACGCAGCTGCCTTGGCACATTTTCCACCTTTTGTCCTCCCAGTCCTCAGCATTTAAATACTTTCCATTAGAAGCAGCCTTTGTCTTCCTTCTGCCAGCAGACTGGGAGCTGACTTGGCAGAGCACAGCACCCACCAGTCCTCTCCCTTTTGGCTGTAGGTGAAGAGACCTCTTTCCATGCACTCCATTCACTCGGTTCTCCACAGGTTTAAGTTGCCCTGCGTTCTCCCTGGTGAAAGAGCAGATATTGGCACTGGGCTGTGAAATCCTTCGCAGCTCCTCAACGTGAAAGGTACTGTGCAAGAGGAGGTGCAATTATTAACCCGTGAGCTAGAGGAGACTGTCTGAGAACTTGGAAGCAAGTCTAAAACTTGTAAGCAAGATGAAACTAGTCACATGAGGGAGGGTGGAGGGGGACAACTAAAATTTATTTCACAGGGCACAAAGGCAGCAGCAGTCTTGTTAGGGCATGCTGCTAAATGTACCCTTTCCTCCCATTTTCCACCTGAAAATTGAAGTTATTATAAGCCACATATTTCTTTTGTCATACTTCACGAAAACATCTGGAGCCAGACTCTACTAAATGATACTCAGCACCTCACAGCTTGTGCCTCCAGGTATGCCATGAAAACTGGTCCCACGTTTATTGGTCTAGGCTCACTGCGGTGTGGATGGCATGTTCGTGCATATCTGACTAACAGCTGATAAACAATGCCAACAGAACGAGCCTTTGTGGATGAAGACAATTTGTTATTTATCGGGTGCATTTATCTCCTGTGTTTGCGAGAGCTCAGTCGCTCTCCCCCAGGGCTCAGAAACAGCGTTTTGGTGCCTCAAGGTTGGACTGGTCCCTCTCCAAATGCCCTGCCTCACACAGGAGCTGCTTCTTTTTGTGTTGCAGCAACACTTCGAAGTCCCGAACGGGAGCAGCATCAGTTTAACACCTTATACAGATTAAATGGCATTGCCTGGCTTGAATAACCAAGGAACTTATGAGCACCCTCCTCTCTTTCTCCACTATTATTTACTTGCTTTCCAGCTCTCTGCCCAGCCTTGCTTTCCTCTGTCTACCCATTGCACATTTCCTGTGTGGGACAATGAAACAGGGATTTGTAAACAGCCCGTTTTAAAAAATTTTGTTTAATCTCTAGCATATCTAGACTACTTGTTGTCCCATCAGAACAAAGCTTATCTGTGCCTACCATGGTGATGACCTGCAGGACCTGGAGCAGAAACACCACAACAGCATTATCAGCATCTGAACCACAGCTGGCCACGGCCATCCAGGTAGATGCAGACTAAATTTGAGTAAAAACATTTCAAAAAACAAAATGGAAGAAGTGTATACTTTCATATAGAATATAAAGAAATGTTGTAACAGGAGAAGTTCCTGTTATTTAACCTGTCATAGTAATGTGGAAGCTTGGCTACACCTTCTAAAGCAGCCACATGGATGAGTAAGTAGAAAGGAAAAGATAAAGCAAACCACAAATCACATTGTTCAAATTTTACCTCGAGCAAAACTTTATGGGAATCTGACCTGTTTCTTCCCCTACTATTTATCCCATGCTTCCTAACAAATGGGAACCAGATCTAATTCTTTTGCAACAAGGCTCTGATCTAGGATGAATTATACTTTTAGCTCTGTCACCAGCCTCATCTACTACACTGGGTGGCAAATTATTCAGCCATACAGTGCTTCAGTCCCGTGGTCTGTCCAACGATGATAGTTTTCCCAACCTCCTTTGAACAAGCTTCCCACAATATCTTCACAGGGATGCTCTTTTCAACATGAGGCAGAGCCTTCTCCCGCAGCTGCAAATGGCATGCTGAGGGTTACACAGGCCGGTTTGGTGGCATCATTACAAAAGGGCACTGCAGAATGCTGAGATTAACCTATTTTAGACCTGCCATTACAGGGAAAACAGGCAGCTGAGTGTGGTACAAACAGTGTATCTGAACTGATGATGAGTTCTCCCTTTGCAGCAGCAGAGATCTGCCCTTTCTTCTGCTCTCGGGGGCAGGAATGTTTCCTACGGTCACACTGACACAGATCAAATTAAATAGTAGCCCTCACTGTTCCTGGTAATTAATATTCTTTCCTCACACTGCCTCTGCCTCCTTTGATGACTTGAACACCAGCTGTAATGAGCCATCCTCTATGCTTAAGTTTCGTTCTTAGTCATAGCTTCTAAAACCCCAAAACCTTTAGTTTGTTCCATGACTTTCAACTGCATTCTTCCCCTTCCACAAAGTACGAACAAATCAGTCAGCAGCCACGTCCTGCTCCCTTTCGAACGGAGATCCTGCGCCTTGACACAGTTACAAGAGACTTGAATGGCTCTTTTTACTCCCTCCTTGGATTCAAATAACATTTAACCGTGGCGCGTTGGGGAGCAGATCACCAGAGGTGATGCTTTAGTAATGTTTTGGGTTACAATCCACCACAATGAGAGTCAACAACACACTGACAAGAGGGAGGACAGTAACCTTTTATCCCCACCAGAAATGCTTCCTTCAGCAGAATGTTTGGAACGAAGCCACTGTTGTGTCCCTACCACCAATGCAACATTATTTTAAAATAAAATAAAAATCCCACCCACTGTATGAATTCCCTTAATGGGAACCTCTGTCCATCTGGATGGAGCTGCCTCCCAGCACAAGCAGCTTTTGCTTCATGGAGGCTGCCAGGCATTGTAAAGCTGAAATTCCTGTTTGGACTTACTTGGAGGATGAGTCCCAGGACAGCAGAGCAAAGAAAAAGAAGTGGCAAAAATAAATACTCCAAGGGGAAAGTATCAGCTGCCTCATCATTATAGCATAAAACGTGCATTTATTCTATCACTGTTTATTAATAAACAAATCATAATAAATACTCCTTTGCTTTTCTTCCGAGAAAATAAAAATCTCTTCTATTGCTCAAGACAAGATATTACAATTCTAAGTCTTCTTCTACTGTAAAATACTGTTAGCTTTTCATACCCTTTATTTTTCTTACACTTTTTGAAAGTTGTATCATGAGTGGTGATTGAAAAACCTTACAATAGCTATGAAGTTTCAGAAGAAACTAAGCAGGAAATACACAAACAAGTGTTTTGATAAGCAGGGCTGATTTGCTGAGGAGTTAATTAGGGTGGGTAACAGCAACTCTTACTCTGATGCTCAGTCAAAAAGGGTACCAATATTTTGGCACAGGAAGAAGTTCATTTCCTAGAAGATGTACAGGAACGGGGAAAAACATAAAAAGAAATTCCAGACCAAAAATAAATTTATCTCCCTTGCTTTTCTACCTCACCAGAAATCTGCTCTGGTTAATATCATTGTTTTCATTAATTTTATCTGCCCTCTTACTATCTGACACCTGTATTGTCTGCCACACTTTCATGTCTGATGCGTTTCTCTGTGGATTAACTGGTCAAAAGGAAGGGGAGATTCAGGACAGGACATTTTTTTTTCTGCTAAAGAAGATAATTACTTTGAGGTTTTTTAATTAATTGTTCGAGGACATATTTTTTTATTAGGTAAACAAAGAGTAAGTCCCTGTCAGGTACCTATTTCCAAGTGTCTTAGAAACAAGAAAAACACTATCAATTGCTGGCACACTCTGCAGGTTTACCTGGAGGAAGAAAGCTCTTCTGTTTACATGGACACCTCATCTGGTTTTCCCAGGCAAAGAAATGCCTGACTCATCAATGCCTAAAATATTTGTTTCCCTTTTCCCTACAAGCCAGAATAGATCAAATATACACAGCTGTCATGAATAGATGGGTTTCTTTCTACCTTTCCTAAAATGGAATAAAGAGACATTTTCAGGTGTGCTGCATCCAATAACAGCTCATTTAGTAGGGGTACCTCTTTTATTGGAATTACTGATCTTAGGTATCTCTGCATGTTAAAAAAACACTCAGGAAGTTGAGTGTGTTTCACATTAATAAACTGATAGAAAAAATTGTAATTGAACCTTTTTCCTTAAAACATGTAACTCCATGTGCTACTCAAATCTGATGGCTTACTGACATACTTTGTCATATGTCATTTAGCAACTACAGGTACCTATACTTGTCCAAACATTGTGACAGATACTTGTCTGTACTTTTACTGCATAGATGAAGCTAATGAAGCTGCCTTTAATATTCCACATTTATCAAGACTGCTGTTAAAAATTAAGAAGTTCCTCAACAACATTTAGGATGGGGAGTAGGATGGGAACTGGAGGAGCAAAGTGCTTCCCATTGCAAGTAAAGATTAGGTTCATGACCACCCAAAGAACCTGAATGTACATAAGTCTATGGGACCCAATGAGATGGATCCCAGAGTCCTGAGGGAAGGGGCTGAGGTAGCTGCCAAGCCACTCTCCATGTCATTTGGGAAGTCATGGCAGTCAGGAGAGGTCCCAGGTGACTGGAAGAAGGGAAACATTGCACCCAGCTTTAAACAGGGTAGAAAGGAGAACCCTGAGAACGACGGACCTGTGACTCCCCTTGGTGCCTGGGAAGATCTTTCTAGAAGATATGCTAAGGCATATGGAGTGCAGGGAGNATATGTCATTTAGCAACTACAGGTACCTATACTTGTCCAAACATTGTGACAGATACTTGTCTGTACTTTTACTGCATAGATGAAGCTAATGAAGCTGCCTTTAATATTCCACATTTATCAAGACTGCTGTTAAAAATTAAGAAGTTCCTCAACAACATTTAGGATGGGCAGTAGGATGGGAACTGGAGGAGCAAAGTGCTTCCCATTGCAAGTAAAGATTAGGTTCATGACCACCCAAAGAACCTGAATGTACATAAGTCTATGGGACCCAATGAGATGGATCCCAGAGTCCTGAGGGAAGGGGCTGAGGTAGCTGCCAAGCCACTCTCCATGTCATTTGGGAAGTCATGGCAGTCAGGAGAGGTCCCAGGTGACTGGAAGAAGGGAAACATTGCACCCAGCTTTAAACAGGGTAGAAAGGAGAACCCTGAGAATGACTGACCTGTCAGACTCCCCTTGGTGCCTGGGAAGATCTTTCTAGAAGACATGCTAAAGCATATGGAGTGCAGGGAGGTGATTCAGGACAGCCAGCACAGCTTCACCAAGGGCAAGTCCTGCCTAACCCACCCAGTGGCCTCCTGTGATGGAGTGATTCCATCAGTGGACAAGCAAAGGGCTACAGATGTCATTCATGGGGATTTCTGTAAAGCTTTTGACATGGTCACCCTCAGCATCCTTCTCTGTAAACTGGAATGAGATTGATTTGATGAGTGGCCTGTTAGATGGATAAGAAAGGGGTTGGACAGTCACATCCAGAGGGTAGTGGTTAACATCTTAGAGGTGAGCAACCAGGCCCAGTGAAGTGTCCCTGTTCATGGCAGGGGGGTTGGAACCAGGTGATCTTTAAGGTCCCTTCCAGCCCAGGCCATCCTGTGATTCCACGCTTGTACACCCAGAAAAGGTCTTTCCCGGGTCCGTATAGAGGTTTGTCACTCAGGATCTTGCAAACCTCACTCAGACCTATTTGTGCAACTCAAAGGGAGAGTTTCAAATTCCTATGGAACTAGGCTCTTCCCATATAGCCTTCAAGAATGTCTTTCCAATGGTATTGCTTTAACAAAAGATAAATTTCTCAAATNCCTAACCCACCCAGTGGCCTCCTGTGATGGAGTGATTCCATCAGTGGACAAGCAAAGGGCTACAGATGTCATTCATGGGGATTTCTGTAAAGCTTTTGACATGGTCACCCTCAGCATCCTTCTCTGTAAACTGGAATGAGATTGATTTGATGAGTGGCCTGTTAGATGGATAAGAAAGGGGTTGGACAGTCACATCCAGAGAGTAGTGGTTAACATCTTAGAGGTGAGCAACCAGGCCCAGTGAAGTGTCCCTGTTCATGGCAGGGGGGTTGGAACCAGGTGATCTTTAAGGTCCCTTCCAACCCAGGCCATCCTGTAATTCCACGGTTGTACATTCAGAAAAGGTTTTTTCCAGGTCCATACAGAGGTTTATCACTCAGGATCTTGCAAACCTCACTCAGATCTATTTGTGCAACTCAAAGGGAGAGTTTCAAATTCCTATGGAACTAGGCTCTTCCCATATAGCCTTCAAGAATGTCTTTCCAATGGTATTGCTTTAACAAAAGATAAATTTCTCAAATCAGAATAACTCTCTGGAAGAGGTTAGTGGAGACACAGCCCACTTCTAGCTCAGTGAAGGTAGACACCTCTAGCTGTACTTTTTCAGCAGGAGAGTTCTCCAAAGCTGCAGTACAGCAAAAATGGGCTGGGATTTATCTCTGCTGAGACTGTCTGTCAAGGTGGTCATCTTCAGCTTGTTATTCTGATATCAAAGTGGTCTTGTAGCACATACATGGCTGAGAAAGCAGCTCAGATGCTGTCAACATGGTGCTTCTCACAAGAATTTCAGCCTCATGAGATAACAACAATAAATTTTGAGCTGTGCCCCTATCCTTGGGTTTGATGATAAACAGGAAATTATGTGCATTCAACAATACAACTGCTGCCCAGCCAGAGAAACCCACACACAGAAGTGAGCTGGACTAGAGGAAAGTCTGTGTTTCTAAAGGGACACAAAACTGCAGGAATGATGGAGAAAGCTGAGATGGGCATTACCCAGAAATTTAATGCCATTAGAAGGACGGGACATAACATAGGCTAGTTGCCCTGGTAGGATTGGAACACTGCATACTACAGTCACTGTTGGGTACTTAAGTAAAGAGTTATACCAGGGATTATGAAATATGCACGCTGCTGATTTTTTCTTCCTTCAGGTTCAGGTATTAGCTTCATCCTGGCAGTTCTCTGCAGTTTAACAAGACTAAATTAATTTTTATTTGTTTGGTAAATGACCCTTAATAAAATGGTTATAAACAAGATTAATGGGTATGGCTGAGGAAACCGCAGATCACATACAATGCACTGTCAAACAAATACACTGTAAAAGACTTCTCAAAGCAAAGCAAAGCAAAGCTTGAGCAGCCTGTGCACTTTGAGCAGGACATTTAGCATGGGGTGTCTGCTACGGGGCTAAAGGCAGGTGCTAAAGGATCTTAATTTGTGAACTGCTCACATGCCCAGTGTGAGCACAGTAAAGAGGGCAGAGGCACTGGCTGGTTTTTATTAGTGTTTCAAAAGGAAAGAAAATCTGCACTTCGGATGCTGACGGTCCTGCAGGCTGCAGTAAGGTCTGTAATCAGGACTTGTCTGCCATTGTCTCCAGAGACAGCTCCTCTGTCAGAAATACCCGGAAAGATGTAGACGTAGCTGGTGGGTACTGAACTGAGAGAGTTCCTTATCCAGCACCACGAATCATGCTCAAATAAATTCTTTTCATCTAATCAGGTCATTAGCAGAGGTAAGACACTCAGTGGGGGCATGAATCAAAGTGAATATCCACAGCACAGTTGTAGCAGAGTTGGAAATCCTTTCCAGGCTCTGGGCAGAGCACAGATTTGTTTTCCCAACACCATCCACAGGCAGCTAACGCAGAGCTGAGCTGTGTTAGCTATGGCTGGGTTTGGCTCTGCTCATACACCCTCATTTGAGCCGGTGTTTTGAACACTACATTTGCCCTTCACCCCCCTGGCCACTTTTGGGGCGTGCTTATTGCAGCAGGTGGTGTTTTCTTCTGGTCTCACCCCAGGCTCTGGGAGCAGGGCAGAGATGCTCTCGGGAGCTCAGCAGTGAGCACCTGAGACTGCTGGAGGATCATCGCTTCGGGGTATAAACAGAGGGTGAATGCTGAACTGGTTCAGATGACACTGCCCTGCAGGTGGAGGTGACTGTGCCAGCCTTTTCCGTGGCACCTGTGACCTAACACACGAGAGAAGCAGCAGCAGCATCTGCTCAGCAGCAAGGGAAGGGGGGACAGGGTGTGCCAGCAGGACGAGTCTCAAAACCTGATGCAGAAATCCACGTTGTGTTTTGTGTTATCTGCTGAGGCAGATGAAAAGGTATCTGTTCATTGTTCATGAATTCCTGGATTGTTTTTTCTCTTTGTCAGTAAAAATCAATTATGCTTCTATACCCAACCACAGTCTCTTGACATTTTAAATCGAAAATTAGTATCTCACTCTCTTTCTACAGGGATGAAAATACACACAAACCTAGTTTGACTGAAGATTTGATCTTTAAAAGTTTTATAACTGTATCCAGCAGCATGAATCAGCACTGTTCAACCATCTTCTGAAGTAAAGAAAGGAAAAGAAAACCCAAACTGCACATTAACATCTCCCCATCTTCCAACCCTCAAGCCCCCCAACACATTAACCTTTGACAGAAACTCAGCATTGAGACAGCTCTCAGTTGTGGAAGCAGTAAGTATTGCTATGCTATATAAAAAACCCATACAATACAGAAATACTATTATAGCAATAATGCAAAAACCCTATTAATATAATCAATATACTAATAAGTTAAATTATATATTAAAATTATAGATATAGCGTTAGCACTGTGGTTAGGCCATGTGACATATATATATATATATAACAAAACCCACATTTATATGTATACATACATAAAAACCATACAACTTTGCCTGGGGCATTTCATAACTTGATCCATAGGTCTCACTGAGCTTTTCTGGATGCCTGGGGGTACACACAAAATCCTGAGTAGAGCTTGGGGATCCTCTCCAGTAACTCCCATATCACCTGATGGGACAGAGTTAGTTCCTGCTTTGCCTAAAGCTTGTGAGTGAATACTGGAAAAAAAACGTTTAGAAAAGGCTTCTGTGACTGTGGCCCATTGTTACGGCCAGTAATCTATTTATTTTTATTCCGAACTACCTGAAAGCAAGCAATCCATATTTTTCTGTTTTGGACAGAGGGATAATAGTAGCACTTGTGGTGAACTCAGGATTCTTTTCCCACTTTAGCTTGCATTTTGTTTTAGTTTGTTTCCAAAAAGCTAGGGGCCTTCTTATGGATTGTTGGTAAGTGCTGATAGCAAACTGCACTACCAGTGGGGGGAAAATAAAAACTTAAAAAATTGGGGAAGCCCTCCTGGGTCTATTAAAAAAAATAAAATTCAGAAGGGACAACAGATGCTTTGGGGAGGAGGAAAAAAAATCTTTAAAATAAAATCTCAAACTCTAGTAAGCACTTAAGCAAAAATTAAACTTCCTGAATATTATTCTTTTCATTATATATGACTTTCCATTTGCAGGTTTTGTTTTCATAATCTTCATGGGGTCACTGAAAGGAGAAAGAATTATGTAAGACCCCCAAACTCTTTTGTTGTCATACTGGGGGAATGACACTTTTATCTTTCAGGATATAGAGGAAAAGGTTGTGTCCTCATGCTAAATAAGCTAATGAGGCCCATGGGAACACAGCTCTGCTGACTCTCAGTGCTATTTACATTGGAGTCACTCTTAATTTCCTGATCTTAGCAAGGTTTGAAAAGAAAAACATTGCTGATCAACAGAATTTTATCTGCACTCAGAGATAATATACACATCAGTACATATTATGATTTGACATAGGATGCAGTAAAACCACACATTCATATATATAAATACATACATAAAGGTACAGCATCTGATAAATAACTTTTTGTTTCAGAGCATGCCAAACAGCTGAGTATCACAGGCTTTGGATATATTTCCATAAATATCTTTAGGTACTTTTACAGTTAACAGTGGTTACATAAAATGGACATTAATTAAAGTAGTTTGCTGAGTGTCTGGCTTTTCCTTTTCAGAAGGCAACTGAGCAAGATTTCTGTTTTTGAAATGCTACCAGTAGCGGAGATATGGATAAACTTTCCACTGAGATAAAAGGAGCCTGGAGTCCATTTTCAAGAGGGGAGTGAAAACAATCAGCAAAAAGTATGAAACTCAGTAAATAATGATGGATCAGAACAATCCTGTTTGGACTGAAGAAGCTGGGAGAGGGGGTGTATGGTGGACTTTAGTCCTGAAAAGTGACCAAACGTGAGCTGTAACAGGTTTGAGGGGAACTCCTGACTGCACAGACAAGAATGGACAATACAGCAGGGACTGCTGCTTTTAAAACTTTTCATAAAGAGCAGCTCGTCTGGGGCAGTACAATCCAGCAATGAAACCCTTGCTGTAGCCAAGGACAACCTTGTATTATACATGCACCTCACAGCACACACACACACACACGCTCTCTGAACCTGCTCTACCTGATCTTTACAGCTCCACACAGCTGTGTTATCATAGCTTTCACTCTGCCAGACACGTATCTTCATTCCACCTTTTTTGGGAATTGCATGCAAAGGCCAGGTACTGCAAAAATAGAGCTTCGTGGTTTGGTGTGAAGACCTGCTTTTCTTATCTCATCACCTGAAGGGAGACATGGAACAGGTAGGTGTGGAACAGCAGCAGCCTGACCACAAAGGCTGGAGGCTTTTTACTTTAGCTGGAACATGGGGCCAAAAATAAAGCCAACGGAGCATGAGTAGGCATATTCTGCACTCAAAACTCAAAGGCAGATCCATATATGTGAATTTAGGTACACATTAAGCTTGCAGAGGGTACACATTAAGCTTGCAGAGGTTTAGGATAACACAGGACAATGCTGAAATACTTCAAAAGGCTCTGCAGTGCTTGAGCAGAATAGCAATGGCATGGCACAGCTGTGACAACAGGGGCTTTTCCACCTGCTAATATGAGACCTACTCTTTAAAAAACATAAACCAGAAGGCAGACAATATTTGGCAGGGATTCATATGCTCTCAGAATAAGAAATACTTATCATTGGTTCACAGACTTGAGAGGGAAGTAAAAATTAAACAGAAGTATTTAGCAATGTTTGTAATTTTCAAAAATGGTCTATTTAAATATTGGCATGAAAATACCATGAATGGACCACTTTGAGTCTAGGGTTTGGACTTTGAGATAATTTAATATCACATTGTGATTTACACTGGGAGACAAACAGTCAGAGAAAGGGTTAAGCAAAACAGATCAATGCCTTTTATGAAGCCTGGGAATTTAATAAGCCACAGGATAAATATTGACAAGCTGCAGACAGGTGGAACAGGTTTGTAAAGACATAAAATGACTGTTCTAAAGTTCAAGAAACATTGAAGCTTACTAACTAGTTGTTCAAGATAAGTTCTTGGCAAGTTCTCTTCCTCCTAAGTAAGGCCAATCAGGCTCAATCCATGCAGAACTGGGACGACTTTTAATGTTCTCCTGAAGTAACACTGCCATCTAGATGCAACCTCCTCACCCATGCCTGCTGCTGCTGCTGCTCACCTCTGATCTAAGAGATGCTGCCAGTCTGATTAGAGCATAACAAAAGCAACACATGCATGTGCTCAAAATATATCTGCAGCTGGAGGTCTGAGTCCTGTCTCAGAGATGTGCTACTTCAGAAGGAAACCAGGCTGACTTAAATTTCTCAGTCTGGAGGAGAGGGGTAGGGTAAGGACAGGGAACCACACTGCAGTGGGGTCAGGGGGAAGACTCAAGGGAATCCCATGGGTGGGCTCTACCCCATTTCATACTAACCACACGTGAGGCTTTCCCCATGCTACTGTGCAAGGTACCATTAGTGGTTGTAGCCCCCTACTTTGGCATGTATGTATAGAGACTGTGAGGTGCTTACAGGATCAGCATGAGCAACCTCTTCTGTGAGCAAGTGCCTCTGCCCCTGCAGTCTCACAGGGGAGCTGAGGGCAAGGTGGTCTGTGGCTCATCTTGTGGAAAAACATACTCAGACAAAAGCACCTTCTGTGCAACTACACGAGAATCAGACACCACCACAGTCCTGAAGGTCTGGGTCCTGTTTGACTCACAAGGTCTGCACAGGAGCAGAGATTACACATATCCACTTGCAAGCTGAAACACCTGCCAGTGGGGCAGTTTGTATTTACACAAGCTGCACCACTTCACTGTCAAGCTGTGAGTTTCGTGGATCCTGAGGAGCTGCAGGTTTGATTCAAGCCTTAATTCAAAACTTTTTAGAGCTGCTCTAGCACTGCAGTTTTAACATGCTCTTCCAGGAGTAAACTGTTTTCATTCCAGGCACATGCACTCTCCCTAAATAGGCACAGATTTTGATCTAGCCGGGAGAAGGAAAAGGTTACGTTGATTTTTAGCCCTTACTGTTTATCTAAAGGGCATGTAATATGACAAAGCAAACAACCAAGAACTTCTATTATGAAGCCCTGACACTGAATCTCTTAATGCATGTTTGCATTTTCTCACTTGTAATATGGAAATAGCATTTAATCTTTTAATGCCTACAGAAGCAGCTGCAATTTGCATTGCCTAGCAGAAGGAACAGGGTGCTGGCCCATCCACAGGGTCCCACACTGCTTTCATGCAGAAGACAGACTGAAAATGGGGCACCCTTCTCACAGAATGCTTCTGATCCATGTACACAAACAAGGAACATCACTGGCTATTCTGTTGTGCTTATTTCTTGTGGCTCATAAAAGCAGAGCTGAATCAATATGACTACAAAAAAGTCTTCTAGGCTTTAGAAAATGAGCTGATCAAGCTCCAAATGCATGACTTGCATTGGCCTGAGGCAGAAACAAAGTGTATTGATCAGAAAATCCCAGGATTAGCTTGAGCTGGTAACAGGAAAACCACCCTGCTGCAGGTTTGATGCAGAAATTAATTCAAAGCATAACTCCCCAGAAAGCAAGGTCATTCTCAAAGTCTGTTTAAAGGCATATCCCTTTGGATGCATAGCAGAGTTCGAAGCTGGAAAAAAAGTGGGAAAGATAAACGCAGAGTTGCAAAGTTGAGTAGGAAAAAACACAAAAAAAGGGGGATGATGGTCTTTTACAGAGCCTGTGTCTTCAGTACCTCACAGCACTGTTGCAAAGATGAGTGTAAAGATATTGCAGTCACCATGAGTGAATTATTCAGGATTAGTGGCATCCTGTGGAACCTGCAAATATGCTTGAAGCTGCTGGATGGGGCAGAACAAACACACGTGACACTGGGAAATCAAAGTTGTTGATCTATTTCTTACAGCACTGTGTAGCTCTACAAAGAAAAAAATCCCCTGCTCCCAAAAAAGGGGCCAGTCAGGGTGCTACCACTGTCTTGGCTTTCAGTAGAAAGAGCCCACAAAAGGGCACGATGGCTTTGGAGCCAGTGTGTGATGTTTGCCCCCTCTGCTGTGAGCAGGGCTCTGCCTCCCTCCTCCTCCAGGCGCTGGGTTTATTCCTCAGCCACAGCTGGAGTGGCCTCGCAGGCAGATTTCCTGCCAGCCTGGTCACACTCAATGTGGGAACATTGGATGCAGACAATGAGTGTTTAATAAAAGCTTACAAGGGTGTGGGGTTTTGTTGTTGTTGTTGTTTTTTTTCTTTAACTTGAGCTTCTTTCATTGCTAATGCAATAATGGATGGCAATTCCAGTCAAGCACGGTCAAAATTCAAATAAACCTATAAAAGCCCTTTCTGGGAAGTTACAAGGCACCAGAGCAACTGAAAAATTTAAAGAATAATCCCCCACGTTTCTCAAGACAAACAACTGGCTAGCCCAAGGGTTGCTAAAGAATTCAGAGGCAGCTCAGAACTGTGTTGAAACAGAGAGCAGTTTTCTGCTCCTGAGCAATACCCTGCCCCAGCCAGCTCACTGCTGGTATCTCTCACCTGCTAGGAACCCCTCCTGGCAGGAACCATCTAGAGGACAGTCTTCTCGTCAGCTATCTGTTTTCCAGAGACATAAAGCCTCCTGCTTCCATCTTTCAAGATCAAGAGTTTCGAGAGAGAATTAAGGACAGCACAGGAATCCCATCCATCATCTCTCAGCACTCAGCAAGGCAAGAGCCACACAGAATATCCCAAGCAGTGCTTTACACTAAGGGTTGCAAAGCTGGTGTCACTCTAAACTACAGGGACAACAGCAGATCTCATGGTTTATAGGGATTTCTTTCTTCAGCTCTCTGGATGGCCTCAGTAAAACTTCAGGGATTTTTCTCCTTATTTGGGGTTTGTGGTAGTTCCTTTCCCTGTTCTAATTGCCTCCAGCAAAGTTATTTAATCCTCTGCCTTCCTTCCAGCACTTAGAAGCATGAAATTATGCTGAATGCAGCAAATATGCATCTTTTTCACAGGTTTTAAGATTAACAAGTTTCCCATAAGAGCAAGGAAGCATCTGTAGAAACCTTGCAACACTTTTTCTTGGGATAATTTGAATGTGTTGGGATATTTTAAGAACATGTCTTCAGAGAAAGCTCATCTCTCACATTCCTGTCACCACCTCTTATTTCAGCAGTTCATGTTTTTCATGCAGGTAAGTTTGATGACCACTGTTAAATTAGTTTAGGATTGCAATTCCTGTGGGCAAACACCCACGTCACTGAAGTCACTGCTCTGACTCCTATTGACCCACCAGCTGGAAACACTGCACATAAGACAAAGAGTAATGCATTACAGAAATAAAAATGTAGCAGGAAACGCTAAAACACCCTAGGAATGTTAGGGCAGTGTAAAGAAGTCTGTATTATTCCCATCTAGATGCAGCTCTTCTTTGTATAAATAAAAGGTCAAAAATCTCTAAGCCCAGCAGCCCCAAGGAAAACTGCCTTCAATTGACAGAAACATAAAGACCAGCGCGGAAAAATGTTGTGTGAAATGGTGTGTGTGGCAGGAGGATAATTTCTTTTCCATCAGTTGATTTGCTGGATTCATTCTTCACGTTAATATCAAGGTAACTCCACTCATTCTGGCACATTCCTACTACCAGCAGAGGCGTTTGTGACACTGGGGTTATTTTCTCAACCACCTCTCTGCATGATGAGTCCTTTTCTTGATTGCCACGTCCCTTTTGTTTCCTGCCAGCTCCTGTGGTGAGGTCAAAATCCTGGGACTTGTGATTGGTTGCTGAAGGCTGGGTTTGGAGACAGTGATCCCACTAAACATGGTGCCAAGGTCCAGGTCCAAGGATTTAATTTATATACTCTTACCAAAGACTGAAATATTAGGTAAAGGTAAACCAGGGCAGAATAAAAACCCAAACCAGGAAATTTCTTTGTATAGAACCGAAACTGAAGCCAGTAATTTTATGTTCCTTTGGTAATTTTTTTCTTTTCAAAGACCATGTAGAAATCTTTGGTTGGCATTCACCTACACAGCACTGAAACTACCTGCTTCTACCTTTCCTCAAGCAGCATTGTCTCATCTTCCACCTTTCTGGATGTTCTTTTGTACTGTGACAACCCTGCTGTCATCAGGATTTTGTCATGGACTCGTGCATTTCCAGCCAAACAATACTCAGTGCAGAAAAATTAGTAGAAGTCCAGGGTCTACCTTAGTATTTATTTATCTCCAGTTGAAAGAGTAGTTCCAATGCTGCCTGTGGGCCTTTCCCAGCTGATCCAACCTGGCTTGCCAAAGGATGCCATGTGCCATAGCAACTGCTGTCTCACTCTGAGGGTTGGAAAGATGTGCTGCTGCAACCACCATGTGAGACAACACACACTCATTTTAGAGAACAGACTGCCCTTGCCCGTGACATTTTTGCTGTATCCAAACCACCAAATAACAGATGGCAGTGACAAAACCTTGTGCAAAATTAAGGAACCAGTGGATGTGGGCAAAGCACTGGTCCACAATACGACCCGAGGTAATGAGACCATGAAGAGAGAGTGCTTGGGTCATCCCTTTAGATTACATCACACTCACTGCATGATTACACCTGACATTTAATCTAACCTATTTAATACCTCTACTGATAGTGTGCTGTCCACAGCACCTGGGATCAATTTTTCTTATTATTAAGAATTTTTTCCCCTTACTGTTTAATCCAAGGTCTGTCTCCCTCTGGTCACTACAATGATTAAACCCCCCACTGCTATTGTAGCAGGAACACTGATTCCTTTGTCCTACTGCAGTTATAGTTGAGAGATTAGGATGCCCTACCTACCCAATGTTCCCTTCTGCTTTCAAGAACAAGCAGGGCTCTTGTCTTAGGGTGTGACGCAGAGCCATGTTGTGTTGCTTGATATAGAGATGCTGCCTTATAAAGTTAGAGGGCTGTATAAATAATTAATCATGAAGAGAACAGTCTGCCCTGAAATCTACCATGCATACTGTCTGCGGGAACAAAAAAAAATATCACTTTGATAGGTGGGAAACACGTGCCATGATATTCCTGTCTTAACACAGAAATTTCCAAAGAATTACATAGTCTGAATTCAGAATCTATTAAGTTTTCTTTGCATGAAAATCCTTTAGATTTAACAAAACTTTTCTTTTTCATTATATAGAGGAATCCACAAGTTAGACAAGGGATCTACTTAATTCTCCTTAAACATGACACTCCAGTTCTCCATTCTCTCTGATACAAATGGGTGGGGAATAGGCTGAGGAAAGCCCAGGAAAATAAGGAAAGGGAGAGGGAAAACAAGTCCCTCCAAGAGGTGGCACCAAACTGTTACCTGAGGATCCTTTGAAAGAGCATGAAAGGTCTCTCCTTTTACTCAGCCTTTCGTAATTTCCTCACTTTAAAATCACCTTCTTATTTACAGGTATTAGAGGGAAAGGACAAGTATTTAGCAGGCAGAGTGTTTCTGTACAAAACCCAAGATACCTCATAGAAAAAACCCTGCTTGGCATGTTCTCACTCCCAGCCTCTCATTCTCGAGTGAGTAACTCTCATGCCTGTGGCTGGACAGACTGGCTCAATAATTCATTCTTGGCCAAGCAAAAAAGGCAGAAGTATTCTAGATTAGTTCTGAACTGAGTAGAATTAAAATCCAGAATGATTAATATTTTAATCTACCCACGTTTTTATGGCCTCGGTACAGAAAGGAAACAGAAGACATCAAATCACACAGACAAGAACATCAGAAGAAAAGATATTAAAGAATCCAACTGTTATTTTTCCTCTCTTGTTGTGAGAAAATATCTACATTTGGTATTTCAACTGCTGAGGGTATTGACAGAGTGTCAATAATTCAGATCTACTTCAACATTGTACAGAAGTTGTGGCTTCCTGGCCATATCCTACTTCTTGTATTGACAGTGTTAGTTTGTGCTTTCCAGTGGTCGGCTAATGTTGGTTTCTGATGCAACTTTCTCACTCATGACATGAGCTATTATACATCTAGGCAGCCAAAATCCAATTGTTTCCATGATAAATCCCACCCACGTCTGTGATTACACATCCCAGTTGGAACGGGGATTTTATAACTACCAACCAGCAGAGTCAGCCAGCATGGTCAGAAGCTCAGCAGTGTGGTCTCTGTGTCAGTGTGGTGTCTGTCCTGAGCCCCAGGCCCTGCTGTGCCAAGGCAGAGATGCTGGATGGGCATCCTGCAGACCCTGCAGAAAAGTCACCTCTGCCAAGGCGGCACAGCTGGTTTAACAGAGCTCCTCCACCGCCTTAGCAGGATTATGGGATAATCCTTTTTCTCCAGGGCCACAGTTCATTTTTCCATCACAGACACATTACTGTCAGCCTAAGATGCTGGGTTGCCACTGCCTGTATCACACAGCCTGTGAGACCAGACAAGGCACAGATCAGAAATGCTAACACCCCCCCAAAAAGGGCATAAACTGGAAAGTGACAGTTTGTATGCAGCCAGACCACCTTCCAGGCAGCTTGGTTTAACAGCTCCCAGGCTTGCAAAACCTCTGCTCCATTGGTTTCATTTGGTCTACACATGGCTGTTTCATTTGACCCTGAAAAGCTGAAGAAATAAATCCCCCTTTGGTTCACTGGAAATTCAAACATGTGGAAAGCTGCAGTTTTATCAACAAGGGGTTTTCCCCAAGACAAGCTGTTACTAACAGCAGGATTAGAGCTCATGGGTGGAAGCAGGAAGGGGAGCGAGGGGAAGAAAGGAGAGCGTTTCTTAGTGAGCCACACGTATAAGCTGTGCAACGTTACCAAGTCTGTGGAAGCAACAGTGGTCTTTAAAATGTGCTCTGGCTAATTTGTTCCTCAAATTTTGCCCTCAGTTAGCCAGGGGCATTCTGATTCCCTGATTGCACAGGGCTGTGGTGGAAACCTACAGGCCACTTGAGAGAAGAGACATCCTGCAACCTCTCAAGATGTGCATCTCCGAGAGAATTGGGTTCTTATAATCCCACAGGAAGGAAGAGGCACAGATACCATTCCCTCCATCCCCCATTCTGGTGTAACAGCAATCTAGGTTGAAGCCAAAGGACCTCACACAGTCTGATAAGTTCCTGTGAACATCACAGCTATTCTATTATTATTCTTCCAAATAATTATAATAATATTCTTAATAATTCTAAATTACTGTCCTCCTAGCAACAGCTAGTACTACAGCACTACTCCTATAGTTATCTTGCTTTTTCCTTTCCTTCCATATGAAATGCTCAACTCAGCACTGCTCCAGCCCATTTCATTCCCTCCCTAGAGAGAGGCACAGTACCAGAACTGCCAAAAGCGAAATCAGACGTGGGGGTTTACTATGCTAATAAGGACGATTTGGCAGTGAATATTACACACTCTTCCCTCTCCTTTTGGTCAGACCACAACAGATCTCATCAGAGGATGTAAGCAGTCCAAATTTCTACCCACCCCCCCAGAAAACCTGATTCCCGTGTTTTTCTCTCTGAAGGTGGTCTTTCATTTAATTTCATTTCTTTAACCCCATCTGCACGTCCCACAAAGCCACATCACTGAATCTGACATCCTGACTAACAGTGAGTAACACCAAGGCAGTTGTGGTATTTTTTGCAGCAAGTCTACAATATATTTTCCTTACTTGGGGCCAAGCACAGCCACAGCACATGGCAGTGCTGCAGTGACACCCCACACCATCATGGGCACATCACCTGCTCTGCCCTGGACTCTGCTGACACTCACACCCTCATATATGTCCCTGTCCACATTCCAATCTGCTGCTGCAGTGCTCCCTCATCCCACCCAGAGAGCACCTGACCTTGGGTAGGTAAAATGATAACCCCCAAGCAGAGAGTAGGCATGAAGGAAACCACCTCTCCTTCACAGCACACAAGAACTAGGAGAATCTGTGTCCTTGGCCAGGTATCTGCTTTCTTCTGTCCTTTTCAAATTATAAGATAGGTGTCAGCCTGCATTTATTACTAAATGCAAGGTAAAAATAAAAGGCTTCTGCTACATACTAGACTGATTATAGATCACAGGCTGCTAGCAATGGTGATTCATTGCCTTGAAATGATTGCCTAGGAAAGCAAACACATAGATTACTCTCCGGCCCTGCTCTCTGCTAAAGTACCCAGGTGAAAACAGGATTTCTCAGGTACCATATTCACACCCCAAAACCCAGTTAATCCTCAGTTAAGAGCTGCTTTGGTAATTGATAATGCCTTACAAGATGCTGGCACATTTAACAACAAGAGTGACACAGAGCACATCAGGTGAATTGGAGGAGGGACATGGGAAAGATGTCCTCTCCTGACAGTAGGCACCAGAACTCCTGGCAATTGTCATCCAAATCAACTACTATCAGCATGTTATGGAAATACTCTTTTGTCTTCTTATTATAAATAATATCTAGAGAGATGTGCCAAAGTTTTTGCAACACCTCAGTGCCTGGGATACCTTTGGTCTCCCTCTCTCCCTCACACACATATGAATAGATTTTTGAGTACACGTACCCTCCCATTTTCATTTCCTTCTCCTGCCCATACACCTCCTTATTCTTTTTTTTTTTAAGCAACACCTGACCTTAAAAAGAAAAAGATAAGAGAAAGCTCACTTTTACAAATGGCCCAACATTAAGATACAACCAGGAACTGCAAGCTATAAATCCATCCCCTGAAGGGAGGCAGCTCTTCTCCCAGACCTTCATTCCCTGGACAGTCCCTGTTCTGCTTCCTGATTGCCACAGGTCTCCCAGCATGACAGGAGCCCCCATGGCCAGAGTGGGCACCTGGAACAGGTCCTTCCTCATTGTGAACAGCCCTGAGATACTCTGCAGAAGGAGATCAACCCCTGCTTTGAAAAGGTAAGATCACAAAAGCAACACCAGTTACAGACAAACCATGTTACAGTCATCATGTTAAACCCTGGCCTTTATTATAATTTTTTTTTTCTTCTGCCCAGGAAGTGCCAGCTCTTCTCCTGACTTCTGTGCGAGGACCAGCTCTAAGCTCTGCTGCTATAATGGACACACATTGGGCAGGGGAGAGGCAGCACCCAACAACACTCATTTCCTAACACCGTTTTCCTCAGTGCTGGCTTTGGAGTGCCATTGTGACACTAAATGTGACACTAAATGACTTCCATGTTCAAACATAAGAGGAGACCCTGCTTGAAACTCAGAGTAGTCATTTAGAAGGCAAAAGGGCGAGACCAAATGGTCTTATGTATTTTCTGTCTTTACATTTCTAGGAAGCCCTCCACTCCCGTTCTTCCAGAGGCATAAAAGGCACGATTAACTTTCTATACATACACAAGACCTGCTCTAAATAAGCTCCTTATCACTCATAAATACAGAATAAAACAACTTGGGTATGATTTCTTCCAACAGTATCCCACGGAGAACTGACAGCAGTACTTTATCCAATTACTCCAGCAGTTCCTCTCCATTCCTTCAGCATGCAAATACCTTCAGAATTGTCCATCCAACCCAGGCACTTCTAATTCCTCTCTCCACATGAAAACAGACTAAGAGCTCCTCTCTCTTCAAGAACCACCTGAAGGAGCCTCTGCCATAACAAACCAGCAACTGCAGCAATTACACCAGAGATGCTGCTCTCCATGTGCATTTGTAAAATTGAATATTCCCTTGTTTTTACTTTGGGCTGCTCTGTATATAATGCATCCCAAAATATTTTCAGTCAGCTTTTAAAATACTTGGAGTTTATCTTATCCTTCTAACCCCTTGGATCAAGTGATTAAAAACTTAATCCTCAAAATAAATTAAGTTAGATGCTCCCAGCAGTCACAAAGTTTGAAAATGAAAGCCACTTTGACTAAAAGCACAGAATTAAAATAAATAAAGATGGGGGGAAAAAGTCCACGACACATGAAATTTAACTATTTTACAACTATCCCATGATTTGTTTTGGTTTTATTTTACTGTAAGAGCTCAAATCCTGTTGTTTAGTTTTTTAAAGGCTGCAGGCCTCAGCAACTGACTGTGCAATAGGCATTTTAAGAAACAAATCTAGAGCCTGAGTGGGAAGCCTCCAACACAATACACATACCCCAGGTGCTAAAGCCAGCACTTGTAAAGGGACTTGCTGACATCAGGATGTCCTTCCCTGCAGAGAGTGGCCTGGACAAGCAGGAATCCCTTCAAGACCTCAAGCAATTCAGACAGTGATCCCATATGTCAGAAGCAATACACCATTTCATTTTGTCTCCACACCGTAAGTTCACTCTGCCATTCTTAACTCCCCATTAAATGCCCTCTCTTTCTCTTCATCAATGATACCCACCATTTGTGTCATGGAATATGCTGAGTTGGAAGGGACCCACAAGGATGATCGAGTCCCACTCCTGGCCCTGCACAGCACCATCCCCAAAAATCACATCATGTGCCTGAGAGCATTGTCCAAATGCTCCTTGAGCTCCAAACCCCTCATTCTCCTGGATAAGGAGCAATCAAGAGTGTCAAATATGTACACATAGAGAAAGAAATTGAACACACACCAGATCCGAACCTCAACAGCTGGGACTCTTCTTGGAGGGTCTGGTGTGTGATCTTGTATGTGGGTCAGAATACAGTATGGGAAATGCATAAAATATTTGCTTCAAAAATAGTTTAAAAGAAGTACCAATTCCTGGTGTACTTTTGGAATTTTACCTTAAAGCAAAGAGCGCTCACAGATGATGCCAAACTGAGCTCAGCTCTTCAACAACCATTTCTGCCTTGGTGTGTCACTGGGTCAGACAACAAATCACACCTCTGAGAACCACTCTGATTCAGAGGAGTCCCAAACAGGCTTTGCAGGTGGCCCTCAGTGAGCCTGTGGTTTATCTGTGCTTCCCCCAGGGCTCAGCTCTTCCTCAGAACAGTTTTGGGACTCACACTGTCTTTCTTATTTTCTTTTCTCCCAGTCCCTCCCCAAATGCCATTGCTTGTTCTTTCAGGTAATTTCTAGGAGTTATTTACAGTTCTCCAGAGACCATATATCTTATGATTTGAAAAAAAACAAACAAAAAACACGTGGATTTGAGACTACATTTGTTTTATTCAGTCTTCAATGCACCTTTTCTAATTTTTCTAACAAGTCAACTTAGAATTGTGATTGCACAATCTCTGCAATATAGAGCAGGGCATGGAGAGCAAAAACCAGCAAACCCAGAGAAAAATAAACAGTCCAGGTAGGCTCAAGAATAATCATTGTTGCAACGAGGATTCTTTTTGGCACATCTGCAGAACCCAGACAAAACCTAAATCAAGTGAATCTACTCTTTTGTAAACCTCTTTCACTCGAAAATGCAGCGGCTGACCCTGTTTTGTGGGTTACGGTGCCATCCAGCGAGAGAAAGGACTCACTGCACAATTTACACTCAGGTACAACACGGAACACTCAGAGCTATTATCTATTGGAAAGTGCATTCCAGGAAATAAAATGTCCACTCATGAGGCCACTTTTTGGATAAAGGCACAAGCAGGTTCTTCAGCAACACCTGAATATTCATTTCTATGGGAAAATTTCAGTATCTCTTCTGGACTTCTCTATTATACATATATGTTAAAATATTACTGTAATTATTTTTAGTTATGGGATAGTTTTAAAATAAAGGCTAAGTTTTTCACTGGCTTGCCCTTAAAAAGTTATCTGACAACTGATTACAATGACAATTGGTCAGACTAAAACAGGTTTTAAGGTTGATTTCAATCCTGTTGTTTTGCTAACTCTAAGGCAGGCTGACAGGCACTCTGTCTGCCTGTTGAGTATTTTTCTTTTAAAAAAATTCATATGTACGCCCATGCACTAAGAAATCTAAGGAAATATGAAATATACATTTATGTATGCAGACAAACATCCAAAGAACCTTGTGAATGGTCAGGCTGGGAAATTTCCCCTTGGCAGCCTTTGAACCTATTTTAAAGGGCGTGGGGTGACCAGTTTTGCCCTGAGACAGCAATACACCATGGTACGTATATAAAACTCGACTCTTCCCATGCAATATTCGATGCATCTCCTCAGTTGTACAAATTGCTGCGTGTTAGGACACCTTCAAGTTTGTTGTTCCAGCACCTACAGCCCATGTGTTTGGCTCCGTGAAAGCAGTGGGTACTCAGCAATGCCTGAAACAAACTTCTGGCAAATACATACATATTTATCACTCCAAACTTGCTCTTTCGTTCAGAGAAACTGTAAGAAAGATCCCCTGACAGAATGACGACTTCACAACTCACAGCTGTTATTTATGTTCTATAAAATGTCACCAACATCTGCTACCTAGCTAAATGCAGCACTGCAATGTAATCTGAAGTTCAGATGCAAACAAACAAAAACTGTTTCCAAACAATGGCATGAAAGGCAACAAAGCTGAAATAGCCCCAAGTATTTCAAAATATAAAAGAGTAACAATCTGTTGTTTTTTTATAGAATGAGAAGCATACTAAAAGAAAAAACTCCAGTTTTCCAAATGTAGTCCTTCTGTGTCTCTCTGAATAAATTCAAGGCTTTCAAAAGTTGTTCGTATTTTCTGTGTGTGTCTATGCCATGTTGGCATTCCTGGTCCTCACATTTAATATTCCCAGAAAAACAGGTGTCTCTTCACATACTGCCTTAGGGTGTGTCACCTCTGGGCAATTCAGAACTGCCAGGGGCACACTGCAAGTCACATCCAGAAGGGAATGTTCTGGGACACAGCCAGACCTGCAGACACCTCCTGTGTGGGCTCATGTCTCACAACAGCCACCCTGACCTGGCTGGCTAAAAGAACATGCACACTTCCCTTGGGGCAGCCAAATTATTCCAACTGTTCTTTCCAGCATCTGGAATTTTCCAGCAGTTGATCAGTGAAAAAGCATTAGTTCTTGCAATCCAAACACCCAAAACTTAGAAATATCTTGTGAAACACTTTGTGAAAATGTAACCCCTGCCACCAGGGGTGCTCACCTAAATGTACATTTCCAAATACATATAGTCTGATTCTGACAGTGTGCAATGAATCTTTACTCCCTTTCCTCTGTTTGTTTGGTATGAACTAATTCCTCCAACATAGCTTACCCAGAGCAAAGGAACCTGTCCTGATCACCTAAAATCCAGTACTACCTTCATTCCTTGGGCTTTTCTGAAAGGAGTCCCTGCAAAAACAACCAGCAAAGACCACTGGAGAAAGCACTGGATGGTCAAAGGTTGGACATCCAAACCTTGGGCCCCTCTGTCCATTTGTTTGGCCATACCAACAGCCAATCTCCTAGAAACAGGCTTTCCTGGTGCCAAATGTCATCGAGATCTTGTTAGGGATAAAGAAGATCAGTGAGAGGTTTTCTCCACCTCTGGCACATGGGAAAACTCCACTGGTGGTGGTGCTGTGTGGTGTGTGTGTGTGGCCAGGGAGCCTTTCACACAATAGGAACACTAATTAACTTTCTACCCTGAAACACTCACTCCACCACCAATACTTGGAGATAACAAAACCTGCACCTGCAAAACTTCTCCAGAAACAGAGTTTTAGCTCGGCACAGGCAACCCATCAGCAGAATCAAGGAAGTCACCACTGCTAGATGACCTTTAAAAAGAACCATCTTGTGAACTTCAAATTGTCAGAGAAAGGTCCTGAGAGAAACAGACCTGCAGATGGCTCACTACCCTGAGGACCCATTTGCAGAAGCAAAACTTGAAAGTGCAGAGGAGCTGACAAATTAACCTATGTGTTCATAGACCTTGGGGCTGTCAGACATTCTGAGTTTGCCTCTCAGTCCCAAGGCTGGCTGGGACAACACTGTAGTTGGAGACAGACAAATGAAGTTGAATTTTGAGAACAGTGTTAGCTGCGGATAGCAGGGTAGCATTTCCACCTAAGATCTGGGATTGAGGAAAAGGATAAATCATCTTCCATTTCACAGACTGTTCCAAGAACTTGACTGGGATACTTGATGAAGGTGCTGAGATTTCAAGGAAAGCTCAGTAGTCTAAGGATGAACAAGTAAAAATCAGCCTGCTAAAAAACCCTGCAGGGGTAATTAAGAGCCAGACAAGACTGAAGAACCTCTGCATTCAATGCTACATTCAAGGCATGGCAGAGAATGTGAAACCAGCAGAGACTGTGATTTAACACAGGCTGTCTAATGAGGAAAATCTACAGATATACAATGCTCGACGACTGCGAATAAGCCAAAGCCACTTAATTAATGAATTTCAGACAAGAATCTGAGCCAACACCTACCACCCAGGAATAACATGGAGCCCTGGGAGCATTGAGAGAAGAAAGCAAAAATGCTTCAAGAAACTAAGGAGAAGTGCAACACCATCCCCCTGTGTTTCAGCTGCCTGGTGGGTGGGTGCACATTTCGGATCTAAAGGACTGGCCCCACTATTGCAGCCAAGGAAGGCTGTTTGGCTCAGTGCTTGTACACACTTCATACAGACAAAGCACTTGGAGCAGAATTATAAATGTTTAAAAGGACATCAAAAAGACTCAATTCACAGAAAAGATGGGAGTTATGTATAACACCTTTAATCTTATACTGCTACAGTCTAAAATGAAGCCCAGACTAACTCTTAGCACAATTTGTCAGTGGTTACTTCTTTACAATTGTAAGAGTGGAACAAACTGGTGTTTGCCATTTATTTCCAGAGTACATTGCCAGTCACATGAAATCTGCAAGTGACTGCAACTGGGGCTCTTTCTGTCCTAAGACACCAAGCCTCAGACTGCTAGAGGAGAGCCCATATTGCTCAAATCCTCTCAAGTTCTCAGCATCTCTTCAAGTCCCATCCATTCAGAACAACTTCACAGGATTACTTATTTGATAATCCATATCCACTGGCCCCCTCTCAGGCTGCAGCCTCTGAGAAGTGAGGCGTTCACTGCCCTAGGGTAAAAGGCCAGAAAAAGCCATCTTGGATATTTTCTGTGTAAAATATTTTGCAAGTATTATAGAAATTGGGAATCTTATTAGCATCACCTCTCTCAATCCATGACAAGCTACACACCGTCAATAAGATTAGCACTAAAAAGCTGCTGATGCAATAAAAGACCCTAACTTATGTAATTGGAGCTGTTTATTTTAAAGGCCAAGGGTATCAATAATGCTGAACTGACAATAAAAAAAGATTTGCCAGCCTTTAAAAGCCTTAAATCTATGCAGCAGACAAGCCATAGATTTTTCAGCATTTAATATAATTTTAACAGCTTAGTGATTAACTCACAATTAATTACATCATGTTCAGTGGCCAGTATGTTTGTCAGGTTTATGTCTATAGACTATTTCTAGGAATATAAATGCACTGCAGCCCCGAAGGAATAACAAGAACCTCTACAAATGTACGGATTAGCCCCTGTAGATACCAGAGTCAAAGCTGGGATAATTCCCACCAGGCACCTTTATCCTGCACCCAAGGCAGAGCAGGTTCCTGAAGATCCACTGCTTCCTTCAGCTGAGCTAGTTAATTATTTAGGTATTTATAACCCAGGGAGATGGTTTGGTACAAACTACAGTGTTGTCCCTGGAGTAAAAGGATGCTTTGCTTTGCCATTTAATTGCCAAATGGGTGGAAGGAAGGAAGGAAGAAAAAGAGTTCTGTAATTAAAAGAGTACCTTTGACAAGGTAACCAGTCCTCCACTGCTTTTACCTTGCATTTTCTCTGGCTCAGCTCATTGTTCCCTTCAGTTCAGATCTTACACCATGATGCTACACAAGATTTCATTTTCCCTCCCCCTACAAACATTACATACCACACCTGAATGTTCCCTGGATTTACCTCTGAAATGCAGAGTAACACCTCCTTACCTCTCTCCTACAAGCAGAATGTACTAAACAAGGGCTTTGTCCCAAGCAGTGACTTCTCAGTAGCTAATTAAAGGTAGTCAAGGCTCTTCTTTTACAGTGTAGGGTGGAGTAAGAACAGAACTGACTAAAGGAATGGTTGCAAGAAGGGTGCTCTGAGTTAGGGCTGGACAGTCATGAGTATGTTGTGCTTGTTCCTGGCATGGGCAAAAATGTGAAGAGAATACTTACAGCTTTCTTAGTCCAGAAAAATCTCTCACTATTATAAAATGTGGATTATTATTATTTTACAGTGTCAGGTTCTTTCATGTTTATTTTTATGCAAGAAGAGCGAAATTTTAAATTGAAAAAAATCCTCAAAAGACAAGGATAATAATGTCTTGTGACATCAATTTCACAGCTTGACTCAGCACTCAGTCCTAATCAGGGTTACAGCTCTTACAGGCCCAGAGCAGGCATCTTTACTCCAGCCCCATAAACTTGGAGTAATGAAAATTAATGATTTATACTCATAAAATACTTATGAGAACAAGTTCTCTGTTGCAGGCAACACAGAAAAGTGCTGTTGGCCACACTTGAAAACTGTAAAATTACAAATGCCAGTATCAAAGAGCCGCCAGCTGCTTTAAAAATGAATTCTATAAAGGTAAACCAGATTTCACTCAGATTATGAGCCATGAATTTGCTAGAAGATACACAATCCAGTAAACAGCATTATCAGGATAACAGTGCGTCCACACACCAAGACAGATGCAAGGTTCAAAGTACAATTTGCAGGTATCATTTGGCAAAGATTATTTAATACTTGACTAATTTAGCTAACAATTTGGAAAAGGTGCTAATTAAAGCCACCTGGGGCTATCACCTGCTGCAAACAGGCAAAAATGATGCCTTTAAATGTTTCCACATGATTATTAAAGGAAGCACTTGGGCTAGATCAGGAGTTGGAGAACAGACACAAACTCACTATAATGTTGGCAGAAACTTCCTGAATCTGATTACAGCAACATTTTGGACAAATTTACAACACTAACTCCTTGATGGATAATAAAGACAGCAGAAAGTACTAGATCCCCAGGTATTTATTTTTTAAACCAGCACCATCTTGCAGGATTCTGTCTTTTCAGCAATGGTGGAAGTAATTGATTTTTATCATAGTGGGAAAGGAAGTGAGAGAAATTAAATTGACAAATGTTTCATTGCCTGGTCCAATTGCAGTAGGACTCAGGAACTACCAGCAATTTTGTGTTGAAGATCTGCTGGATACCTTTGTACCAGCAGAACAGGTGATTACCCACATCCTTCTCACCAGTAAACAGATGGAACGTTATTGGTGAGACAAAGCAGCAGAATAATCCACAGAAGCTCATGAAGGAACAAAAATGAATTACTGAGAATGCTGCAGATTCAGGCAATAGCAAAAAAGGTCTACATTCTCACTTGGGTGAGAAGGATCATGCACTCAACCCCTGACAAGCTAAACTGCTTCTGCAAAAGGCAACATTTTCAGGTCACACTCAATGATGTTTAAAGAGCAACTGTCCACAGTTCAGACACAGCAGGTCCTATCAAGCTTTCTCAGCACCCAGAGATTAAACAGAAAAAAAAAAAAAGCTAGATGCATTGAAATTTCTGACAGAGAGTGAAGATTTCTAAAGGCAAAAAGGAGGAAAGGGACACATTAAAATTATCTTTAAAAGAGTAGTGAAGCAAAAACAAACAAAAAAACCCCAAAGCAAACTTTGCAATTCTACGTTTCTGAAGTTCAAGAATGATTCCCAACCCTGTGAAACCTCCCAAAGTTGATTTCTGGTTCTGACATAGCCAGACTCCCCTGGATTGTTTTATACACAAGTTATTACATATTTAGAGTGTGTTTTCAAAGCAGCCTTTGTGAAAGCCCATGCTGCTGGCATGCCTAAAGAACACAGCTCCTGTCCAAAGCAGTGACGTGTCTGCTTTAGCACAGACAAACTCAGGACACCTCCACACTATGGCAAAAGCTTGACCTGAGCCAAAGGAAAAGGTTCTACTTTATCTGAAGGTAAGAGCAAAGACAAGCAGCCAACCAACCCTATATAGACCAGCTAGGGAAAAAGAGAAAAAAAAGGTTAAAAAACCTAGAGGCAAGAAGTTATTGTTCTTTTCAGTAGTAAGAAGGCTTTTCTGTCTGTTCAAATCCATCCTTTCAACTGCTGACTCTGCCTTACCTGTCAAATGGTTCCTACCCTTATAAAAGAGTGGCTCTCAACTTCACTCAAATTTTTAGTTTTACAACAGGAAAAAGCTGAAGAAACACCTTTTAACCTTTGAGAGAAAAAATGGCATTGTGGCTCCCAGCCAGCTGGAATCCTGGACCTCGGTAATGAAACAGCTTTTACACCAGAACACAGATAAAGAGAGCAGAAGTGGGGTCCAGCTCAGCCCAGCCCATCCGTGGGGCATGGGATGGAACAGACATCCTGAGCCACAAAGTGGAATACCACAGAAAGGGAAGGTTCACTTTAATACATGCATAAACTCCCAAGAGGGGCAAGCTTCACTCACTGAAATAAGTGCAGGTTTGCCAAAATAAAGTAAAACAAGACCTTGTCATGACAGTGGGACTTTACGTGAATATTCTGACACCGTAGCCATGCAGGGATGGACTGTTTCTTCTTGGTTACCAAACATTGGTTGCTCTGTTCCCTTGGCTTGAAGCAGCAGCCACGTTCAATACACTCATAAAAGTGCATTCTGTGCACTCTTTGCTGCTCCTTCTGTATAATTGAGTCTCATGTATAATACATGTATCCATTGCATACTTTTAAATGTCTGAACACTCACACACAGCACCTGAAAAATGTTTCTGCTGACATAAAATATTTTTCCGTCCTCTGGAGAAAAAAAAAAAGATCCTAAAGAATATTTCCAATTTTAATTTGCCTTTTTTTCTTTCTACTTTTTTTTAAAGGCTGAAGTGTATTTCCACAACCACTATTAGCATTTTCATTATGAAGGAGTCAGTAATTTGTTTATTATACACAAAAGTCTCCAGGTAGAAATAGCAAAGTTAGGGACATGGCCTGTACCATCAGCTCCTATTTACCACAGCAAGACTTAGAGGAAACATTTTGTGGCCCGTTGTTTACCGAAGTTCCTTTTCTAATTACTTTATTTTTGTTGGGTGAGCCCAGAAATGGTGGAAGAATTACACTAACTGGCACAAAAAACTCCAAAAAACAAACCAAGAGCTTAAAAAGTGGTGCACCTCAAAGCAAGAAACCACAGCCATCAGTAGCAGTTGTGCTGAAACAAACCAAACCATTACAAGCATTGTGTCAGAAAAACTAATAAACATTTGATTTTTCTTTACCTCTCTGACCTGAACAGCTGCTGGAGGAAAACCTATTCCTCTGTTAACTCCCCTGTATTGCTTTTGCCATCAAGGAACCTAATCTTCAGACCTTTTTTATTCTGAAGTATCATTTAGAGATGCCATTTTAATAATGCTGCCCTTGTTTCTCTCGTTTTGCATCTGTCATTGTACAGACACAAATCTCCCAAGTGCTCTCTTTCAAATAAAATTGAACACAGCCTTTTTTTAAAAGGTCATCTTTAAAATTATATACAATAAATCTAACACTGGTAAAAATCTATTTTAACAGCACTCCTCCCTCATCCCCATATTTCATCTGCACTGAATATTAAGCAGCACAAATCAAAGGACAGGGCTTGTTGACTGTTTCTGTCTAGCCACACTCCCTTTCACAACCATGGCATTAAAGCCTGATCTAATGGCATTTCTATAATTAATGAGGCTAACCCAAAGACACAGACCACAAACACTTCATCATGTCCTTCTGAACCCCAAATCTGAGCTATCATTTCCTTTCTAACATTAATTCCTCATTTATGCTCTCCCCCTGCATCTGTACAGCTACTGAAGAGGGAAATAATCTTTCTTCTCATCGTAAATCACACAGATGTGCTTATCAAGTCCAAACAGAGTCTCTGGATTGTTTAGGAGAATGAAAGCTAAAAAACATTTTTAAATGCCAGAAGCACATAGATATTCCAGTGGTTTTTTGGAGATATAAATTAATCAAACACATTTATGATAATGTAGAATTAAGAAATAAAAGATCCCATATATCTTAGCAATTTCTAAAGACTGAATTTCGTAGTTATTTAGTCATCCAACAACACTGACTGTCACTCAGTGGAGCATTAGCATGGCTTCAGTCGATGGGCCTACTGTGCTTTTGGAAACCTGATAAAGCATCCACTGCAGGAGGTCCCCTAACACCTTTCCCACACCACCACTTTGTTTTCTCCTCTCTCTTTTCCTTCTCTGCATTGCTCCCTTGTTTGGGCTGGACATTTCTGCTGCTGTGTGCTCTTTGTTCTGTTTTCTCACCCAGAGCACACTCCCATGCCCACTCTCCCCACTGGCCTATCTTCCTTGCATATGTAAGTCCACAAGTGGCCACATTCCCAGTTTTATTAGCCTTTTTCTTTACTTTTGCTGTCTCTCAGGACAACCATTTCCCTGCCAATTCCTGAAGGCAAGTCAGATTCTGTCCCCAGTGGCTACTTTTGCTCAAACAGTCCATCCCCCCTAAAAACTCCCCTGGAGAGGAAATGTTGCCTTTGGCCTGCCACAAGACAGGCATTTAGAGGTCCTGGTCACAGAACTGGCTGTGCCTCCTGCCCACCCACTCACCCCTCTATCCCTTGCTGCAGGGGAGCAGCTCAGTGCCTGCTCTCTGTTGTGGGATGGGTTGGGATGTGAAGGAGACACCTGAGCAGGACCTCATATCCCAAATGTATCACTTTCTGTGTAGCCACAGGAAACCTGGCAGGACCACTACAAGTACTTTCTTCTAGGACATGGAGTTTAATCCTTAAAACAAAAAGACCCAGAGTGCCTCATCTCTCTGCTCTGGCTGGCACTGCCCCTGCCATCGAGGTCCTGCTGAGGCCAGGCAGCACCAGCCTCATGAACAGGAGCAGACACTTTGCTCTTCCTCCTTGCCTGGGGCTGGAGAATAGTCAGGATAGGGAAAATGGGGTTTCTACCCACAGAGAAACAGAGCAGCTTGGAGACCTGGTCAGACAGAGACCACCCACACCACTGGGGTTTGCACGTGTGCCATCACAGCGTGCAGAGGCTGAGGTTCTTCTCATACTGAAGACCGTGTCTTTTCTGCCCTCCAGTTGATCCCAAAACTATGTTTGCTGCTAGCAATGTTTGCTGCTGGCAGCTCTGGCTCCTGCCACCCCACCATGTCCCACAGGCTGCAGTGGGATGCACACTGGGGCAGCAAGGAATGGGAGAGGCTGAAGAGGAGGCTGAGCTCACTCCTCATGGATAAATGTCCAGATACAGGAGGATCGATGTCATACAACAGTCTAATGTGCCCATAGTTGAAAGCAGATATTCATCTTTCATGTCCTACAAACCAAAATGTGTAAATATGCAAAATAAAACTACCATCAAAAGAACTCTCTCATCCTTGGGCATGCATAGGATGAAAAGCTCCCTGATGTGCCTCCACTTTATGCAATATTCAGAAGCAAATCAGCACTAGCACACTACTATACAGGATTACAAGGTCTTTTCTTTCTGTTGAGGGAATGGTTATGTACTGCTTAGACAGTGCTATAAATGCAGACTTGCAAAACTGCCATGAAAATTTACAGGTGCAAGCACACCACTTTCTTCCTCAGCCTTGCAAGAATCATAAAGAAGTAGAAACAAAACGCCCTAGTAACAATCTGTGTTTCAATGAAAACAAATACAAAACGCCTGGGAGATGTAAACATCTTCCATAAAAGCAGATGGCTCTTTGCAAATGCACACAGAACAGTAACATAGCTGCCCTGACATCTAAGTAATAAGGTATTAGTTCAAAGACACCAAAACCTCCACAAATTCTGGAAAACGGTTCGAGGAAGAGCAGCAAACATTCTGTGTACACAAAACAGCACTCTGCCTCTTTCCTGAGCTGCTGGGGTCCAAGCTCACAGCCTGGCAGGCAAAGGGGGGAGTTCATCCTGGTAGGCTGAAGAACAGCTGAGACAGGACCATTGATACCTTCTCTACCCCACAGAGAACCCATGGTACTACTCATGGCAAAGCCACATTATTAAGCCACCACGCAAGATTCACTGTGATGCTCCAGAACATTTCGCCCCAGGAAAACCAACTTCAAATAGAGATTTTTTTTTGGGGGGGGGACTGGGGTGGAAACAAAGCTTTATTTCAGTAAATGCTTTTTAAAATCAAGGTCTAATCCAAACTGAGGTGTGTCATGCATTGTTTCACACATGTATCTTCTTGTTTCAGGTTAGTTTTTCTTCCCCTCAGCAGGAACATAGTGCTGTGGAAACCATTCCACTGTGGGGATGGTTCACAGCAAGGCTTATCATGCAGCAAAGCTGGAAATGTGAGCTTAGTCTGATGGCAAAGTCTTTGGCATTTATCTGTGACACTGAAGGGACAACACAAACGAGACTAAACCCACCAAAATCTGCCTCTGTGTACTGGTTCTCATGCAGAGGGTCAGCAACCCACCCTGTCCCACCACACACTGTGGCTATCAGGCCCTCAGCTGCTTCCCTTAGGGATCTGCCTCTCCCTGAGGGGTGACACCGTCCATCCTTGCAGACTGCAAATTTGCCTCAAAAACAAGGGACAAATCATACACATATCTCTTGTGGGAGGTCTGACTGACTCTTTAACCCTTCTGTGCTGGCATGCCAATGGAAAAGGTCCAGCAGAATCTGGCCACCAGAATTGTGGTCCCATCTGAGGAATAGTGATGCACGAAGTACCATTCGAAGCAAAATCCAATCCAAAGGCAGAGTTCTGGAGTAAAGGTGCAGAGGACCTCAAGCCAAGAGCTCTCCAGAGTCAAGTACAGAGCTTATCTCTGAGGGAGATCAGAAATACTGAGGGACCTGCCCTGTGGACACAGAAAAAGAAGGTGGCTCTCAAAAAATCCTGCTGTCATGTGATGGTATTTTATCTGTAATGAAGGCTGCAAGTGGAAAGTTACACCCAGAAAAATAGTTTGTGCAGACTTATATGTAACAGGGAGACCAGCAAAGTATTTGCCTAATGTGGCTGCAAAAGCCCCACAGTCTGAGTAATTAATAAGCTTTGGATACTCAATATAAACTCAAAGGTGGCAGCCTACAGGGACAGAGTTCTAGGCTGAAGTCAATAACTTCAAAAGCAACATAAGGATTAAAAAATAAATCTGTGTTATCTCTGTTCTTCTTTTACCTGTCACAAAATGAAGTTTTCCTTTCAAAAACAGCAAGGAAATGCTCATTTTGGGCAGTGACAGCCTTTTTCCCTCTCATGCAAGGAAGTTCTACACCACATTGTGGCACTGAAATATATAAGGCTCCCATGTTTAAGTGCTCACAAAGATAAACCCCAGGTGTTTTCCAAGGTGACGAACTCATGTAGTGCACAGCGGGGAAACAAGGGACCTCTGACTCCTGGGCAATCACAGCCTGACCAAGTTTTTAATGGGTTTTTGTTTGTTTGTTGGGGTCTTTTTCCCCCCGCTCCATCCCTTCATGGAACAGCATTTGTTACAGGTGTATTCACAGAAACAAATAGGTGACTGAGACCAGTGAGCTCACACCATTGTGCACCCAGACCATGGCACCCAGTGCCACGTTGTCTTTCCTTGAACACCTCCAGGGATGGGGGCTCCACCACCTCCCTGGGCAGCCCATCTGACCACGAGCCAGTGTGTGCCCAGGTGGTCTCCCTGCCTGGATCAGGAACAGTGTGGCCAGCAGGACCAGGGCAGTGATTCTGCTCCCATCCTCAGTCCTGGTGAGGTCACACCTTGAGTGCTGTGCCCAGCTCTGGGCCCCTCAGTTCAGGAAGGATGCTGAGGTGCTGCAACAAGTTCCAGAGAAGGGCAGTGAGGCTGATGAAGAGACTGGAGCAGAAGTGCCATGAGGATAGGCTGAGGGAGCTGGGGGTGAAGAAGAGCATGCTCAGGGGAGACCTCATCACTCTACAACTCCCCCGAAGGAGGGTGTAGCCAGGTGGGGCTGGTCTCTTCTCCAGGACCAGAGGGCACAGGCTCAAGCTGTGCCAGGGGAGGTTCAGGTTGGAACCTGGAGGTTCAGGAGGTTCAGACACACACACACTCAGGCTGTTGGGAAGTAACAACTAACCACTTTATTAACAGGAAGCTTGTCTTCATAGTCTTTTTTATCTGTCCACATGCATATATGCTACACCTCATGGGCTACACGTTCTTGTCCACGAGCCTTTGCTCATCTTCTCATAGGTGGTCCTCATCTCCCCTCCTGCTGGTAAGTCTCAAAACACACCTTGTTATTCGCATTTGTTTTTCTCAGTTGCTTTTCTCCCTTCTGCTCTCCCATGCCTGGTACAAGGCCACGGGTGTTTCTTTTCTGCTTTCCCATGCCTACAGCTGCATCTTCTCAAGGCCAAAGCTGTCCACAGCCCAGCAGTCTTCCACAGGTATTCGGAACAAATCCTTTGTGGAGTGATCAGACACTGGAAAGGGCTGCCCAGGGAGGTGGTGGGTTCTCCATCCCTGGAGGTGTTTAAGGTGAGACTGGATGTGGCCATGGCAATCACAGTGGGGCTGGATCAAGGGCTTATGATCTCGGGGGTCTCTCCCAGCCCGGCTATTCCCTGATTTTATGATTCCAATATTTTATAAGGATTTTATGACTCACCCTCCCTGCGAAGAAACCCCTCCTGATGCCCAACCTACACCTCCCGGGGCTTGCTGCCTTCGGGGAGCACATCGCTGCTTCATGGAATCATAAAATCATGGAATCATAAAATCATGGAATCACAGAATTCCCCCCGCATCCCATACCCCATATCCCACACGACCACCCCCACACCGCCGGGCCCCACCGCCCTCCCCGGCCCGCAGCAGGACACAGGGGCCGCCGGAAATCCATTAAAAACTAACCCACCCCCGGACCCAAAACCCGCCTTTTCCGCCCCAAACCCCGCCCAGCGCGGTGACGTCACAAGCTCGGCCCGCCCCGCGCGCTGTGCGACGTGTCGGTGCCGGCGGAGCGGGCGGTGAGGGCCGGACGGGGATCGGGCAGGGGGATCCCGGGGGAGATCCCGGCGTTATCCCATGGATTGTCCCAGGGGGTCACCCCCGCGGGCAGGGGGTCGGGCAGTGCGGGCAGTGAACCCCGGGGCGCTGCGGCGGGGCCTGGGCATGGGCCTGGGCCTGGGCGGGGGAGGAAGGTTTGGGAAAGTTTGGGAAGGTTTGGGAAAGTTTGGGAAGGTTTGGGAAAGTTTGGGAAGGAGGGCCCTGCCTCCAGCGGGACCCGCGTCTGGCAGAGCCCCTGAGGGTCAGGGCAGGGATGCCCGCCCGGGGCTCTCGGGGCCATGGCTGGGCCTTGTTGGCCGGGAGAACGGGAGAAACAGGCGCTGCCCCGGGGTTGGGGATGGGGATGGGGATGGGAATAGAACTGTGGATGGGGATGGGCCAGGGGATAGGGCTGGGAATGGGATTGAGAAAGTGGCAGGGACTGGGACTAGAGATGGGACTGGGACTGGGGTCAGGGCAGTGACTGGGGGTAGGACTGGGGCTGAGACTGGGGTCGGGGCAGGGACTGGGGTTGGGGTCGTGGCTGGGGCTGGAACTGGAACTGGGGCTGTGGCAGGGACTGGGGATGGAACTGGGGTAGGGACTGGGAAGCCTCTGAGCTCTGTCTGACCGGGCGCCCTCAGTGGTGGTTCCTGAAACACGGCTGAAAGCAAACCCTGATGAGGCTGTTGTTTTCTGCATAATTTTCCACGTTTCACTTTTTGCAGTCAGAAGTAGGCCCTCGTGTTTATTTAATGTTTATTTGCAGCTTCACTTTCTGCAAAGTGGAAGTATCTTTTAAAAAAGTCCACTTTGCTTGGAGCATGAAGCTTTAAGTCACTTTAAGTCTTTACAAATTCTGTAGGTAATTGCTGCCTCTGTAATTAAAAAATTCTGGTTTTCAGTGTACTTTGCAGTAATCATGGATCAGGTAATGCAATTTGTGGAACCCAGCCGTCAGTTTGTGAAAGACTCCATACGACTTGTCAAAAGATGCACCAAGCCTGACAGGAAAGGTAAAGCACACAATAAACCAGAACACAATCCTTATTTCATCTTCTATCTTAACCACATATCTTGCCGTGTGTCACTTCTGCTCACCCATTTGCTGTGAATGTCAGCTGTCAGTATGAGATTTAAACTTGAGCAGTTGTCTAAATTTTAATGGGTTTATGGTTCTGGCTGTGACACACTTCAGTGTGTTCTTTTCTGGTACGTACATAGGTGTGTGATTGGAACTAAAACTCACCTTATGAAAGAGGCTAAGTAGCTGAAATTAGCCATTTTGAGAGAGGCAAGTAACATTTCTCCTGTATTAACTAAACTGATCTGAAAAGAACTTTTGTGCACTTTGAGGTGACAAATGCAGCGGTCAAATTTGACTGCTTGCAGTCAGCCTGGGGGAAGTTCAGGTGTAAACTGCTTGTTACATGACCTTGGAGGAAACACTTCATTTTAAGAGACTTGAATGGAGCTAGAATTGCTTTTTGTAGTGCCCATTCAGTGCTCCACAGTTGTCAGTCACTGTCTGATTGGGACAAGAAGAATTTTGTTGCTGGGAGTGTAGAAGAGTAGGTTTTGGACTTTCTCAAAGGCACTTGGAGAGAACCTGTAACTATGACCAGAATGCAGCTGGTCATCCTTAATGGTAGTAGTTACAATGCTTTATTCGTGTGCTCAGGATGAACAATTCTATGACTCTTAAGTTTACTGACACCTTTTGAGAACAGTAAAGAACATTGTTAGATTGGCAAATTTGTGAGGAACTGTTGACCTTCTTAGTCCAATTCATGGTTGCTGTCTTAAAATAATTGAAAATATCACAAGTATTCGATTTTTCTGGGGACTTAAGGTGCTCTCCTCCTGTGACGGACATAAATGGAGCTTTTCTGTTTTTGATATTGTTTTGGGGATTATTTTCAGGGCTTAGAGGGGTGTAAAGGAAAGATAATGGAGTAAATGTTCCATGAATTGTCATGGGCTGTGGATATTTCTGATTCTGCTTTTAAAAAAAATTGTGATTGGTCATTCTTTGTGGAAAGCAGCCCCTTCTCTTTCAAAATCTCATCTGTCTTCTCGAAAAGTGAATTCACTTCTCATGGTCACTGCAGGTTGCTTTGGAACTATTTCCTGTGTGAACATTGTTCTCTGAAGAGAACTGTCTCTGGACACTGCAGTGCACATCAGTATACCATACATGAGGCTTCCTACACAGAATTTTGTTTTGTTTTTGCAGAGTTCCAGAAGATTGCCATGGCAACAGCAATAGGTTTTGCAATAATGGGATTTATTGGTTTCTTTGTCAAATTGATCCATATCCCAATCAACAATATAATTGTGTAAGTAAATATTACCTTCTATTTCACTTCATTTCTGCCTGTTCAAACAGAGGATGTTGGTGAGCTGTGCAGGATCTGTGTTGCTTTAGTGTCTGTGCATTTCACATGTTCATGTAATACGACAGGAATTACTTGAGTCAAAGGTCTTGATCAGCAAGTAGGTTGTTAATTTAGCACGTTGCAAAATATTACATGCACAGAAGTTCAGTTTTTTTCTGAGTATTCTACTTCAAAACTGAACTTTAGATATTTTAGTTTCCAGTTTCTCAGTGTATGTTTGACCATAGAACATTTACTTTGTTTGGATCTTATATACTCCTACAGTTTCCAGTTTATAATTTGGGTATCCAAAGTAAACAGAGGGATGGTAAGGGAGAGAAAACTGAGTGGGTGTGCTATAGGATGACAGGACACAGAACAAAGTTGGTCTTGTTTCATTTACTGACTGCTAGATGTGTTTGAAACTTTATGTGTAGCTGCATTCTGTAAAATCCCGTTTGGAATGAACATTTCAGCAGGGAAGTCTTGACCCTTAAGTTGACTGGCACCGTGGTACTGACCTATTATCAGTATCAATTAAAACTCCTCTTATTTTCCAGAGCTGATGTAATGCCCTTTCTAAGACTGGAAGAGATTAAATACTCTTCTGTGACCATGGTGTGTGGCTTGGTTATACCAAGGAGAAGTGTTTGAAAATAGGAGATGAGCTGTAATGGTAGTAAAGGTTGTCCTAGCAAGGCATGGTGGGAGGATAAATTAGACTTCAGGTAGGATCACTTGATTAGTTGAAACTGATTACTTTGTTCTCTCAACAGAGGTGGCTGAATATTCATCATGAAGAAGATGGCAGTTGTGACACCTACTGCAAAGATTTCACAGCTTTAATTTGTTTGATATTAAACAAGCTCAGTTTGGGTTTTCAAACATTCTTGTCATTTCTCTTTTAAAGTGTATGTGATCAGACCTGTCTATATTACAGGATTATTTTCTTTTAGTAGTGCCTTTTGTTTGTTTTGTTACTTCTTTTAACCACAGTAGGGTCATTCGGGTAGGAAGTCCAGTGTCCTGCTCCAGGCTGGGTCAGTGTTGCTTAAGGCTTTGTTCAGTCAGATATTGAAAGCCTCCAAGGCTGACAACTGTCTGACCTCTCTTCAGGAGCTGTTTTCATCATAGTAAATAAAGCATTGGAACAGCATTGCTCCAGCAAGAAAAACAGCAAGAAAACAGCATTACTGTATGCTTTCAAGTGGTGATTTAAAAGTCTGTCAACTGGAATTCTAATGTCACTAATTTCTGGAATCCCCACCATTATCACTAATTCCATTCTGCATTTGGAAGCCCTGCTAGGTTACATTATGTACTTGACTGGAAAAAAAACTCCATCAAATGAAGAACTGGCATGGCCAGTCCTTATTCTGATGGCATAATTATAAAAGCCAAAGTTAGCTGGTTACTGAGATGTACCATTTGAGGATAATTCAGCTGTCAGAAATAAATCCACACCTTGCTCCCACTGTTGGATAGGATTTTGGATACTGTTCTACACACAGAATTATGAAGTGACCTGGAAGTTTTCATTAGTAAATGACTGAACACTTTAAAAACTAAGTCTGCAAAAACTATAGTAAGTGCAATGCTATTCCTCCTTGGATTAAGAAATTTATTTCACTCCAGAAAGGTTACTGTAAGCATTTGGTATTTGCAGGAGCTACAGTGGTATTTCTATTACAGATTTTAAAAACATTTAATACTTGGAAATCTGATATTGGTATTACAGCAAAACTGAAGCTTCTTCAAACTTTGCTTCTTAAGTAGAAAAGTTCAATTATTCTTCTTGAGAAATCTTTACCAGCACCTACATATGTTACAAACCAGGACAGAAAAATGAGATTAACCTTAGTGGTATCACGTTGTAATACAGTTATACTATGTGCAACTGGGTACTGTATTTCCTTTCAGCAAAAGGGGAGAAAATAATTCAGCATTGGAATAAACTGCTTTGTAACAGTAGCCTGAACTCACCAGATAAGCAGCAGCAGTTGCTTTACATTCATTTCTGTTTGTGACTGTACTGGGTGGCTGCTCATGCGTCTTCTGATTGAGTAGTGTGAGGTACCAGAATGAAGTACTCTATTGCTGCAAGGAATTTTGATTGGATCTCAAGTGACTTTTATTTCAGACTTGTTTGCCATTCAGTACATAAAATCAGTGCCTGCTTGTATCTTTTGGAACAGTCTTACCATCTTAATTGAGTGAGATTTGGCAGTAACTGGAGTCGTGTGGGAGCAGATGAGGTGGCTGTAGCTGATCTTAGCTTTTGATAGCCATGGTCCACAGCAAGGGCTTGTCTGTTTCGATGGTCACAATCCCGGAGTTGTCATAGGTGTTGGAAGTACTGACAAGAGTTCCAAACTTCAGCACCTGGTTAGCTGTAACACATAAATGAGGCTCAATGTTACTCCACTGCAATAAGTGCACATCAGTGCGTTTGCCTCAAAAGACTGCTTCTCCCAGAAGAAATGGAAAAACAGCTGAATAAATCTAACCCAGATAAACATAATCTAAAATACCTCTGTTGAATAAATTAGAAGGCTTGTATGGCACTTTTTGATGACCTGTAGTGGGAATAAATTACTACTCAATCCCCAAATTTAACGTTTTAAGTTTCCAGCAGATTATTTTAGAAGCAGTTGTGTTGGATATTCCCCACAGTTTCACATCTGGAAATTTGTACTTTGTTAGCATCAGCTCAAGTACCAGTGCTAGTAAAGGTATTTAAATTAAAACAAGGCAGAGTATCTTACTGTAGTTCCAAATTTGAGATTTGTTTTAGCTCAGCAATATGCCTGTGATCTTTTAAAATGTGAACAGTTCTAGAGCAAGGGCCAGCAGTTAAAGGTTACATTATTCAACAACTTCAAATTAAGTGTCTTGCATCTCCTCCTGCATGCCTAGTGAGGTAGGAGTCCGTGTACATCAGAAACCATTGCTCTAACACGTGCCAAAACGTGCAGTTGAAATTTTGTGTCTCATTTCTTCCCTTTTTGAGACAGCATTGCTTGCATTTTGCAAACATACCAACTCCCTCAAAGGCACTCTAGGTCTAGTCATATCTGTTAGTCCTTGCTTCTAGAAAGGGTCTGAACAAGAACTCTTAAGACTAATCCTTTGGTTTAGCCTGTTAAACAAGCCAAATGACAGCTCTTAACTTGCTGGCAGCACAGAAATGGATTTCCATGGAGGGTGCAAGGAGAGCTGCAGCTGGGGAGAATATTCAGGAAGATCAGCAAGTGTGTGTGGCCTGCCAGCATTGCCAAATTGTGCATTAATCCTGAAGGAAAAATCTGCAAATGGAAAAGTCTTGCCATTTGAATTTCCCAGGAGCTGGGAGCGTAACTGCGATGCAGTGCAGAAATTCAGCAAAGAGAGAGGAAAAGAGAGAAAACCAAAAGAAATACTACTGAACTAGATCAACTGTGTCCCTAAAATAAAGGTGCTAAGAGAGAGCAGAGGCCACTGGGGCTGTGCCTTGCCAGAGGGTGATGCTCTGGTCTGCATTGCCAGAGAATCCAGCTTTCACTGCTTGCAGGTAAGCAAGTAATTCAATGAGGAGGTAACACATGGATAGACTTCCCTGTGTAAAAATACTCCCAAAAATACTGTCTTAAGTGCTGTGGTCAAGTTAGGAATGTTGCCAGTCAGTTTCAAATACTTACTGACACACAAATTACCTGTTTTTCCTTACTGTGTATTGAAGGTTGAAGGGGGTGGGGAGGAAGAACTTCATGGATCAACTGCTGTATAAAACCCACTCAGTATCATTTATTGCTTCTTGCTCAAGAGTCAGAATAGTACTTAATGTTTTGCATATGAAATAATGGCTCTGGAGAAGGCAAGAATTAACAACAACACGGCAGCTTAATGAAACAAAATCTAAAGCTGTATTTCTTCAAGCATAAAATTAAGTGAAAATGAGCTTTTTTCTTTTTCTCTAAATTGAAAATTCTTGCCCAGTAGATGGAGCCTTTTATCTTTATCAGGTTTTCTTCTGCACAAGGATCACAGTTTGAAATGCTGAAGTGAAAAAATAAAACCCTATAAGATAGTACTGCTGATTCACGTGGCTCAAATGGACCAATTCCAAGCACGTGGTTTCACAACCACCCAACGTTTCCACTAACATAATTAAAAATGCATGCTTTCCATTCAATAAATGAACAGTAATTAATGTGAAAAACTAGGTTTGAGCCTGTAAAGGAAATAAAGAGGATGTACGTCCCTACTGCTGCTAGGCAAGCTTCCTGCTGTGTCATGCATTTTGATGTGAGTTTACAAGGTCAAACAAGTGGAAAGTTTTGTCAGTTCATACCTGATCCATTCCCTTTTATTTAAAAAAAAAAAGTGAATGTCAGTCTTATTTGTTCAGTCCTAGCAAGAGCTTATGCCTTGGGAAAAAAAGCCCTGTTACAACACCCATTCTTGCTAATGAGATTATTTTTCATGAAATGCATTCCAAAGAAAACCACCTTTTTGTTTTGCAATATTTAGTATTTATAGTTTTACTGGGTACCAAACCCAATTTTAATAAAGGATTTCACATTGTAATTTAAAAAAAATATGAATCTCAAAAAACTGAATTTTAGAATTTTCTAATTAAAAGGCATCTTATCTTGATTGTAGTAGACCATTGATGAGAAAAATGCTCTCCCCAGCTCCTCCACTGTAGCTATACTGCTTTACATTACCCTCCATCTTGTGGACTTCAATATTAGAAGCAAATGCTGTTCCTGCCTTTATTTTTGGGGGGAATTCCTCCCCCCCC